>OZ026492.1:41245047-41620047 GCA_964019985.1 Aurelia sp. 4 Dawson et al 2005 | reverse complement strand
TTCTTTCATACCGCCACCAAGAGCACCAATGACAACAGGAATTATAGCTATATCATATCCTGGTCTTCTCTCTCTTAATTCAAATGCAAGTTGTCGATATTTTGTCACTTTCTTATTATTATTATTATTATAAGAATTTATTATTATTATTATTGTTATTATTATTATTATTATTATTATTATTATTATTATTATTATTATTATTATTATTATTATTATTATATTAATAACACAAAACATAAGCTAACTGTCCATCCTACAAAAACACAAGTTCTCATCATGAAAAGGCATAAGCTCATTGGTCCATTGCCAGAAATGAAATTAGGAGAGAATTCATTAGAATACACAGATGTGACAGAGTGCTTAGGAGTCAAAATTGACAACAGTTTGAACTGGAAGGCTCAAACAGAGAAAGTTGGAAAAGCATTTGCAGCGAAAGTGAAGACAATAAGATCTATGTCTTATCTCCCAAAAGACATACTAGAAGAGATATACTTCAGAACAGTTATTCCAGTAGTGCTGTACATCATTGTTGTATGGGGAAATTGTTCCATGGGAGCTATGACTGGAATTGAAAGAATCCACAGAACTGCAGCTAGAATAATTCATAAACTTGACACAAATATACCATCAGACCAAGTGTTGCAAGTTGCTAAATGAGACTCAATTGATTACATGTACAAGAAAAGACTCATAACATTAATGCATAGAGTCAAAGCAGGGACCATGAACCCAAGAATAAGCTCATTTTTTGAGGAAGAGAACTGTAGATACAATCTGCGTAACAACAAAGACTTCAAAATTCCACAAATAAGATCAGAAAGTGGTAGAAAGTCAGTGTTCTTCAGAGGACCATTCCTATGGAGTATGATTGATAATGACATTAAAGCTTTGAAACAAGACAAATTTAAGAAGTGTATAAATAAATATAAGGACAAATTAGATAAGATTAATTTTCAATCAGGTTCATTAGCAATCAAATCAAAAGATCCTTCTTTTGTGTATTGAACATTAAACTTGAATTGACATTCTCCAATTTATAGGCTAAAGTATTCCATTGGACTTTAAGTTTTCTGGCTACATTTTATCAAAATTTAATTTCAACTATATATTTACTCAATTTTTCCTGTAAACATTTTAATCATAGATATTACTTGTAATTTTAACTTATATTTTAGTTTTAGTAAAACAGGTCCACATCAGCTGTACAGCTGCCGTAGGTTTAACCTGTATAATCAAAAATATGTATGTATGTATGTATGTATGTATGTATGTATGTATGTATGTATGTATGTATGTATGTATGTATGTATGTATGTATGTATGTATGTATGTATGTATGTATGTATGTATGTATGTATGTATGTATGTATGTATGTTTCAGTTTGTAGAATTTTCGAATGTGCGCAATAGTAATAGAAGCTCTAACGCCACTAGATCGAACCTCGCGTATAAAAGTGTATAAAACGACGCTCGATTCAGGCACTTTTCCTGGATAGCTAAAAGGTCTATTATGATGCATGACGGACGTAAGTTACCTTGCTAAGTTTCTTCTAAGGAGTGCATCAAAACAGAACTGACGCTGGGATTCCTTGTGTTCGTTCATTATTTTCAATCTGATATTTAGCGAAGTGAGCGAAAAAATCCAATTCAATAACGAGACTTACGTAATGAGTATACATCAAACAGGCCAACGGGAGAAAAAGATAAATTTCTCTGGAATGAAAATTTTTATATAAACGAGGCTGTGATCCACGCCCGGGGATCCACGGCAAGACATACCTAAATTCCCTGTAGTTTTTGCGTGGAAAAATTTAGGGGAAATGGACAGTTTCTCTGGGAAATTGAAGGGAAACTTCGATTTTTGATTTCTCACTTAGGAAACTGTTAGAAAAGTGTCCGTTTCCCCCAAGCTTTCTAACTGAAAGAACATGGGAAATTTCACCATTTTCGCTGTTATCTTCTGAAAGCCTAAGTCCTGCACTTTCATATGATGTTTGGTTTTCTAAAATAGGTTGCTAGGGGATCCATACTCAAAACAAGCATTTTTTTGAGCGTGTTGTACAGCAGCATTGTTGAATAAGCATTTAGGGCCTAGTTATATGAGGAAAAACACCTCACCTGCTAGACCCGGGGCTGAGAGATGAGATTTCACCTTCCCATAGAATCCTTTATATTTTCATTTCGCGTTTACATGACGAAAGCAACACCGGTATAGTGAGAGGTGGGATTTCGCCTAGGTGAGGTCAAAATTTTCCATATATGGGAAACACCACCGGCATGGTGTGGTGAATTGAAATTATCGGTTGATTCTTATTGGCCAGTTCATTCTGATTTCACAGAAGAGAGACTTTACTCCACCTCGCCTCTTAGTGCCGGGGCTGACAGGTGAAGGGAAAAATCTCATGTAAACAGTTGCTGAAATTTACCTCACCTGTCAGCGCCGCGTATGGCAGGCGAGGTGTTTTTCCTCATACCTCATATAAACTTATGTGAAGTAAAAAATCAACCACTTGGAGAAATATTAGCTGGAAATGACGAATCAAATTGAGTGGTATGAAAATCACCCGAGCCAACTTGATATGTGTGCATATATATTTTTCATACCCTAAGTACTTGAGCTCACAAAATTGAAAGATATTTCTTTTCTTGTTTCCATTCATTTATCAACTTTATTAGATATGGTACCTAGGGTATGATGGGGGTACCAAACCATCCTGCTGAAATATAGTGGGGTGCAAAACGTTATCAATATTCAAGATCATATCATATCATGTCATATCAATATTCTATTTAAGCTAAAAGCCTTTTACAGTTCAATTTACGTCTATTATTTTTTTCATAGTGTATAACCTCATTGTAACATAGCTCGGTGATCGGAAACCTGAAAGCCAGGGATCGGCTGAAGGGGTAAAAATTGAAAAGATAGGGTTGAAAAGTTTTTCTTATTGTGTAGAATTATCCTCCTCCCTGGTACCGAGTATTAAAGATGACCACTCCCTATCATACTCTGTTTAAGTACGATTTGTCTCATTCTACTTGTTGACTTAGGGAACAACATAAACATAAACAACAACATAAGCAAGCAAAACGTAGCCTAATGTCAAAATGAAGTAGGGCTTCTTTTCAGCATTTGCTTTAACTATATCGTTTGATGTAAATTGACCCTTTTTATTATTTTATTATGCATCGGTAAACGCATCCAAGAGTTGGAAAGCAAACAATGAGTTAGATACCGGATGAGCTAGAAAAAAGTTTCCTCTTTTGAAAATTCATAGATTCAAGAGCACTTACAGTACATGCGCAATCTTTTTACTAGAACCTCTACTAGTAACTCTCGTAGCGTTCGAAAGACGTCAACGGACTTGATGCTGCCAAAGAAAACATCTGCAAATGGGCAGAAGTGTTTTTCTTTTCGCGGAGCTAAACTTTGGAATAGCCTCCTAGCTGAGACCAAACAGGCATCCTCTATAAATATTTTTAAACATAGTTTATGATGGACTGGCGGTTTTGTTTTCAGGTACTTTCCTTTTATTTTTAAAGCTAGGATTTTTTGGTTAGTTGAATTCATTGTAAGTCGTTTTCAGCGGTTTTAACTAGTTTAGTTTTTTAAGTTTTTATATGGAGGGCCCCTTGTAAATCAACCAGTTGGTTGAAGGGTCTCCTTCCCTAAAAAATTGAAATATGAAATATGGAATATATACTTCATAGATCATTGAAGTCGGCGCATAATTCATGATTATACTGGTTGAGGCAGACAAAATTCCCACTTTAAAACATTCATAGCACCAAGAGTACTTCACGGACTTGAATGATTCAAATTCTAGTTAAAAGCCAAAAGATCGAAGTGTTTTTGTGATTTTTGTGGCTGTCTTACGAGCACTAGAAATATAGGTCAATTGAACTTTAGAAAAATTTCGTGGTTACAAAATGACTGAAAAAGGGCCTAAAACATTGATCAAATGATAAAGGACTCCATGCACAGAACAATAAAGAAAATGCAATTTCTCATGGGTGAAAGCTATCCTCTGTACATTTATTGCCATGGAATTGAAAATCCTTAGCATCTGTTTGAAAACCTACATCTTATAAATCCTGACAGAGGTGAAAGGCCCCATTGCCTATTGTTCTGCGCGAAGAGAGTCCTTACCATTTGATCGATGTTTTAGGCCCTTTTTCAGTCATTTTACAAGCATGAAATTTCTATAGATTCAAATTTACCTATAGTTCTAGTGCTGGTAAGACAGCAAGAAGAATCACAAAAATACTTCGGCCTATCAGCTTTTGACTGGAATTTGAATCATTCAAATCTGTGAAGTACCCGTGGTGCTACGAATGTTTTAAAAGTGGGAACTTTTTTCTGGCTCACCCGGTAGTTGTGAACAAAGAGCCCGTCGCTAGAAAATCTCTCGCATAAGTTTAGATGTTTGCTTTAATATGTCATCGCAAAAATAATGGTGCAAATAAAGTTAGCAACCTTAATCGATTACAGAATAAAGAAAATTAAGATACTTGCTCTATGAGTATCTTTCTTCTGACGAACATACCTTTGAACAAACAAGTGTTATCTCATCTTGATATATGCTTGCATCCATTTTTCCTCCTTGCGAGTTCCCAATTGTCGTACTTAGCAAAGCAAATATCATATGTTAAATGAGAGGACAGGTATCGGGCTCTAGGAGATCACTATATCTTACTCATGTCAAACCTTTTGTTTCTAAGAAAGTAAAGTCTTTCAACCGGCAGCCTTTTACGCACCCAATATATATACAATGTTTCTTAGTGTTTCTTTTCAATTTCCACTTTTTTTTTGATCATACATATCAGTTTATTGTTTGGTTCCTGCTAGGGATGCTTTTGAAATTGAATAAAGATTGAATCAAAAATTCTATCCAAAAATGAAAAAATAAATACAGTGCTCCTCCCTAGCTCAATGGAGGCACCCTTAATAATAGTGACAATTTATCCATTTCAGATGGACCCGGAAACGAGTACGTGGTATCTTGGTGCAGTTCATGCAGCTTTCAATTCGGCTGAACTCTTTGCTGTTATTCTCTTTGGAGCATGGGTACAGTATCGAAGCGGTTTCGAGCCTCTTGTTTGCTCCTTGGTATCCATGATACTTGGCAGTGCCCTTTATGCTTGGGCATTGTCGTTTGGGTACATTGGGAAATTCTTGGTTCTTGTTGCAAGGATGTTTATTGGATGCTCAACAGGTTTGGCTGTTGTTTCTTATATTCAACTATAGCTTTCAAAATCAAGTCCAGGGTTGATATAAAATTATTGTTAAAAAGCAACCTTATCAACTGTGAACACCAATCGTGAGTTACTTCTAAGGTTTGATGCCTCCAACTTTCATAAATCGGCTAATGAATTTTCGTAAGTTAGGCCAAATATCGTCACCATATTGTACTTTATATTAGTGTGCGAAAACGCGATAAGGAGGTTAGCAATGTGAATGGTATAACATCAACACATTTGACAACCTCGTTCAGGTCAACATGAAGTGACATCATATAAAATGACGTCATTTCGCACTTCTTAGCAGAATGAAATATGTAGTTTCGCAGTAGCCTAACGACTGCAGTCCCAGTTTTCGCTTTGTCTATTGAATTTGATGATGGCGCTCCGCTGCAAGTTGGACTGATAATCAGACTATCTGATTATCCGGCCAAAATCGCCGTGAAACTGGCGCGACCAATGAGATTGCAGAGTTCCAAACAATAGTTGAATATGTTCAAACTGACCAATAGATATCAACATTTCAACCTCTTTCCAAGGATTAGCCTCCCTTTAGTCTCGATTCTTCAAGACCAATGAAACGTGCAACAATCGCTGTTGATTGTTGTGGTGAAACCCTAAGAATAATTTGGCCTTTAGAGACAGGTTTCCCATCTCAAAGTGAAGGGGCCTTCAAGCAGTACACGGAAGAAGTACAGCATACAGCTCAAATCTTTTAAAAAGGTGGGTGTAAAATTCTATTACATTTTTCTTTGAACTAAAGTTCTTGAGAGGAACTTCAGGTAATTCGCAATAAATTTGCCGTGGCAATTTCTTGATACCTTGACTCCCGGGGGGGGGGGGTACTTGACCTAAATTTGTACGGGGATGTGCCCACGAAAAAAAGATTTTTCACCCTGCTCCAGAATTTTTGCCTTCCAATGATACCCTGTCCTAGAAAAATCTTTGAAAAGTATACTCAAAAACACAAAAATTTGACTAAATAATAACCCGTTGTAACAAAATTTCCTCTTTTGACATGTTTTGACAACCTGCTCCAGAAAATTTGCCTTCTTTTGATACCCTGTTCTAGAAAAAATGGGCGGAAACGATACCCTGAAAAACAGCACATCCCTGTCGGACAAATATACTAAGTACCCCCCCCCCCCGGGCCTTGACTACTTTCAAAATGGTGGCATTTATTAATTTTGAGGCTGTGACGTCATCAAATTTCTAAATCCTTAACCATAAGAGCAACAGATTTCTGCTTGCAACCATGTTGTAGACCTTCATAAACTATGGTTATCTTGAAGATTGTATCAATTTCTCTCAATTAATTTAAGATTTACGATGATTTTGATTTCTTCAAAATTTTCGATGAATTTTTGCAAAATAAGTCAAATTGCCGCCATTTTGAAAATAATCAATATACCAAAAAATTGCCACGGTAGATTTACAGCAAATTACCCAAAGTTCCTTTCAAGCACATGAATTCAAAGCAAAATGTGATACAATTTTACACCCACCTTTTCAAAGATTTGAAAGATTTGAGCCGTATGCTAAGAAGTACTCAACTTGACTCAGGTTGGATTGATTTTTTTTACAACTTCGATGAAATATGAATTTCAGGGTGTTAGAATTGGTGAGTTGCGATCGTTCCAGCATCAAAGGGAGGTTCATCAATTTCTGGCCGAACTTTTGATTAGTTTGATTATGAGTCGTTGTTGTAGCGATTATCAGCCTATCAGGGAGAGACACTACGACGATTTTCATCAATCTAGTTTCGCAGACTAAAAGAGAAAAAAATTGAAAAAGTACTACACACCATTCACAACAATGTAATCTCTTGAATAATCGACAATTATAACAACCCTGGATTTTTCCTTTAAACAGAAGATAAATTCTCTGATTGCGAACCAGAGAAGTTCAACGATATAATTATAGACTTATGGCAAGGAAGCTTAGCCTGTGTTCCAAAGGGGCTCAAGACCCCATACTTCAGGAGCTTGGTACACAGGCTGAGGAAAGCTAGGTTTTCTATCAACCCTTTCATGGAATTCAATGCTTTGTGACATGTCCCATTGCCTTTTTGGGGCTACATGACTTGCGGTTGGATGGGGATCCTCCGCCTGGTTTTCAGAAAGCTACCCTCTTCTAGTTACCGACAGTTGCCTTCATTTGCCACTTTCAGTTACCATTTTTTGCCACTTTCTGGAAAACCCACCCATGCTTAAGGAAAATCTGCCGAAAAAGGGATCCTAGTTTAGAGAATTTCAGACCCCAAAACCCACCCATACGGGCGGCACATACCCGTACCCTCAACGTGTTATGTTACCCCCCCCCCCGGCATTGCTTACTAACCGTGGAGCTGAGTTTCTTTTGAAAGCCCTGCAGATCAAAATTTGATCAAATACACAGGTTAAATATATGAAGTATAAGAGATACATTGGGTGTAACTTGAAAAAGAAGCAAACATTAGACAACTAAATACACAAAACATCAAACTGTTTTAATCAGTTTCACAAAAGTTCTTAATGACTATGATTTAGCTGTTGGCCTAGCTGATGACTATTTGCAGTCATTGAGAAAAACTGTGTAACTTTCGATTTATCTTCCAAACATTCTTCAAGAATATTTTTGATTACTTAACAAACAAGGCCTTACAAATGTATTTATAAAAACTGCAGTTTGGGACTGCAACGAGTCGCAGTTGAAGGGCCAACCATTTGTTGGATTTTTTCATACTGGAAGGGTACATGACCTGCAGATGGACGGGGGTCTGCCGCCCGGTTTTCAGAAAGGCACCCTCTTCTATTTGCTGAAACTAGCCGTCATACCTACTTTTATGATGAATTTTGGGGGAAAATTATCCACATATGTATTGTTTTACAAACTAACAGTTTGAACCAGAACTGGATTTGTAAAAACTACACTAAGATTAGCAATCATGCATGTGCCTCTTGTTTATCAGTCATATTTGTGTGCTAAAGGAAAGTTTCAAAATCAGCCAAAAGAAAAAAAATGAGGTTAAATTTGAAGCAAAATTTTCTTCCAAACATTCTATTTATCATACTGTAGAACACATGACAGAAAATTTAGCTATCTTCCTAAAAAGCCTGAGATGTTGGAATATGCAATTTTGACAGTGTCAGTCCTGGAAAATTGTTTCCCTCTCTTTCAGTTGATAACGTATTTCAATGAAACTTTTCTTTGAGATGCAAAATGGAGAGCTGTTAAAACTCAAAATGTTTCAGTTGCAAGTTCCCTCTTCTTCTAGAAGTGTCTGCAAAAATTCATTGCGAGAAAGATTTTCCAAACGGGCACTCCAAACATTTCATACTTTCCCAAAAAATCTGAAAAACCTTCACAGCATCCTTGAAATCCCAGAGAAATCTCAAAACTCACTGAAAATCTTATAATTCATAAATCTCAAAAGTATCCTTCAACCAACTCTTAAGAAATTCTCTTGGCATTCATCGCTGAAATCCTCAGAGGTTTTGTAAAATTTTGACAAACCTTGTAAAATCTTCAAATCTTTCAGAATCTGAGAAAAGAGTTGAAAATTTCAGGAATCTAAAAATCCTAAAGTTTGCTGACAAAGAGAAATAGCTAACTCTCAAACTGCATATGCATGCCTAAATTTAGCCTATTATATTCTATTGTATTTGAAAAAGTCAGCAAGTGCGTGGAATTTTTTCAGCTAGAGGAGCAATAGTGTGCCTAGGAGGTCCTTTGTCCTATTGATGGTTGATCTCTTCTTTGCTCCGTCATTGTTGAGGAGACGAGATAGGCTTTGTCCAAGGAAGCTTGTGGGTCCCTGACAAGTGAAGTGAAGCTGGTGCTATGAGCAATCCAAATACAAAATGCTACTGCATATAAGCTTTAACCCACTGCACAGGGGATACATAAGTTTTCTTGGACAAAGCCTATCTTGTCTCTCTAACAAGTCAACTAACATTAAAATGTCTAGAAATCTTCAAAATGTTTTAAGCTGTCAGATAAAACCTTAAAGACAAATGACGGAGATATAAGGTGACTTAAATCAGGGGCCTGGGCAATCTAAATATAGTCTATTGTATTCAATTACATTTGATGATCTTGAGAGATTATCAAAACAATTGGACAAATGATGGCAGGCGCCCATCTTTTGTTCTATTTTTAAACTAGACGCTATATCCGTCATTTGTCTTTAAAGGCTGAACAAATCTGACAGATTTTCAGATCCCAGAACCTCATACACTTTTTTGAAGCAATTTGTCCCTTGGATTTCTAAAAACGCAGCCAATGCATGCATATAAAAGACAGCAATTAATCATATGTTTCCAATTAGAATTCTAAAAAATTATCTTTCAGTATGATTTACAGTCTTTGCCTTGATCAAATTCTTCAAACTAATAAAGTTACTATTCATATTTGAAAACAAGTCCAACACCTTTAAAATGCTTCTCAATAAGTTGATCCATTCTCTCATTCATTTCATTGGTAAAATAATTTTTCCAATCCCCAACTTCACCCTTGCGGATAAAACTTCCTTTGCTCCCAGAAACAAATGCAACTTCTCTAATTGCCTCATTGTTGACTGTGTTATTCTGCTTCATTTTATCAAATCCCAAATGAACAACTAAATTCCCTACTTGTTCATCAGTCACACTTTTCCCCAAGAATTCAGCCACTTTCTTGATTTCTTTGGCAAGATCCTGCTTCATATCTTCGTAAAAGAGGATGCACATATTAGGGTGAGTGCGTCTTTCCCAAGCCTGCACAGTGTACTCAAAGAATGGGCTATAAATAAGCTTATCTTCAATAAAGAAGTTGAAAAATGTTTCAAAGTCACCAGTTAACCCATGCAGTTTTATCAACTTTTCATGATGGTAATAAGAAACCAATGTATCTTTGGGGTTCCTTAAACACATCACAACTTTACATTGATCCAACAGCTGTGGGTTCAACAACTCAAAGGGAAGGTGGGATTTTAGGATTTTTGGCGATGGCAAGTTTTGAAGTTTTGTCAGGAAGTGTCCTGAAGAAGCCCCAAGTTCTTGTGAGATGTTGTCTTCAAAATCAGCAAGGAATGTCATATCAATGAAAGGGATTCTCTCATTTAAGAGAGATTTCTTTGCTCTTTCCAAATCACAATCATTCATAAGGCACCATACCATTTCTCTTGCCCACGTTGTGCCTGTTTTCATCCAACCAAAAACAAACATGTCACCCTCACCAAGTTTCCAGTTGTAAATTTGGTCCTTGTATTTTTGGTAGGCCATTGGGAGAACGTAATTCCCAGGGTTTGTTTTGATGTACTCTTGTCCTTGTTGCCAAGGAATGTAGTTCTTCTTGAAATGCTCCTTTTCTTCATCAGTGAAATGATGCACAGTAATATGAGCCATGTTCTCTGCAACAGATAAAACACCGACTTCGCTGGCTTGTAATTTTGCAAGTGGATCTTCACGTAACCTGTAGGCCAATTGGCCTGACACTTGTGTAAAACCATTCTGCGATTTTCTGCGGTTTCTGCAAAAAATAATCAGCCTCAGCTTTTGCTGAACACAATGGACGACATGCAGAACTAAAAGCATTGTTTTTTATTTGTTGTTCTTTGTCTCTGTCACCTGTCAAAACCGCGAAAACTTCCGGCATTTTGCAATGATTGAAAACCCGGAAATAAATCTCCTCCTCAGAGGCCTTTGTGTCAACGTTCTCACTGCTTTTGCGGGGGGGGGGGGGGAGAATGAATTTTTCCTCCGCAGAAACACAAAGCTCGTGAGAACTCGTGTAATATTTTCCCTGTTTGGAGAAGTTCCAATCACTTTTTCTCGAATCCCTCTAGACTTGCCCTGAGTCTATTACCTCTACTGTCCATTTGACGGCTCCTTTTCCCGTATCTCTTAGCCTGATGACCAGACTCATCTATTTCTTTTGAAGTTGGCTCTGCTTATCGATCTAATAATTCTCGGATCTGTCAATCAACATTCCGTAATGGAACAAACGCGAGGAAATTTCATTCTCTCTCTCAGGGATGGAGCGACCGGGGTTTCAGGGGACAGGAGCCCCACACTGAGCCCCCTGTCGTTACATCACATAAATTCACTGAGCCCCCTGTCGGCAATTCAATTTTTGAAAATTTCTATGCACTGTCGCCACTTCCTTGACTTGATTGTTATGTTAAGAGGGTGTGATCGCTTTTTAAGCCATTCTGAAGGGTGTGATCCGTCAAAATTGTTTCGCTTTGCTCATTGGCATTCTGACGGTTTTTTGTCCACAGCGCTTCTTCCCTCCTGGCGCCATCTCTGCTCTCTCTGTCTCCCCTTTTCCTTGTCCGAATGTTTGGATAGCGGATACAGGAACAAGCGGAAAAGGAACTGTCAGAGGAATTGAAGAAACAAACTTTGGGCAAGTTTAGACGCTTTCTGACACTTGACTTGTACATTATCCTCGCAATCTCTGTTTCGACCAAGCTCTCTGACTGCATGCCATATCTCGTCTGTTCACGGGTTCGCATAGTCCAGTCATGAAGTTTTTCAGCTACATGACTTGATATCTTTGCTGGCGTATAACGAAGACTTTTTGACGACATTTACTATTTTGAACAGGGAATGACGTCATTGTAACAATTCTCATATGTGACCAAACGACAATCAAAGAACGAACAAAAGTTATGGCATATTGCTCCTTAGCATCATCAATTGGGTTCATGATAGGCCCTGGTAAGTTGTTTTCTGTTAGTGTATCACATCGTCAACTTGGAGAGGTGCGGCCAGCCGGGTGAAGCAGGTGAAATTAGGCAAGAATGTAATTTTAGAGTACTTTGTGAGATATGAGTCATTTTAGGATTTCGCTCACAAGGTACTCTTTCTTGAGCAAGGATCATTAAAGCTGAAATCAATGCTTAATGTGATGCCTTCGTTAACTCTGAAGGCCAAGAAGAGCAGTTTTTAGTAAAAAATGAGCAGTCTAGAACCGTCTTAGTTGCTGACACTTGAAAAAGGAACCACGATTAATTGATCAAGAACTTGAACATTTTGCTATGCAATCGAATATTGCAATGTATCATTGTTTCTGTGTTAAGGAGCAGTAGCCTTTCTAACAGCCGGCGTTTTTTCTGACTCAAATGGTAATGTACGGTACAAGAAGCCCCAATGGTAGAGATTTATAAAGGATGAAGAAGGTAAACCCATTGTATAAACAGGAATGTAATGAGAGAAAAATTGCATGATACGACTTACGAATGGAACATCTTTATCAGTTATCTGGCATAAGATGGCGTGCGTGGGGACCAAAGCATTCGATTGGCCGCACGTGCATTAACGTGAACCGAATTGAAGGCCTAGTTCTGTGAAATTTGAGAAATGCTATTTCCTGAAATCACTCGTAAACCTGGAACGAAAAGTCCTATTTTGACCAAAGAAATTTTCATATCAAAGCATAAATGGTTAGACATCGCAGTTGCAGTTCATTACCACCTCTTTATTCTTTTGCAAAGGATAAAATTATTTGCTACTGTGGAGGAGCTAGCGTCTTGCTTTCCATGATTCAAGACTGAAGCTTACACTGTACCAGTGTACCAGTGCAGTTTTGATCCGCTACAAAGTTGTTACAGTTCAAGTATTTTCTATTGGTTGAAAACAAAATAATTCTACATGGTGTCCCAAAAAATTGTGCCCCTTTTGTGTGGCTGCTGTGGAGGAGCCGTAGATTCAATTATCTCGGTTTTTGGTCTTTACATAGTTCCGTAGGTCAGGCTTCAACTTCTAGTTTGAGACTTTGTATGAGTCAATATGACTAATGGTTGCTGATTTATGGCAGATAAAAAGCAAAGTAAGAGGTTGCTTCAAAAACAGCACTTCTATTGTCCTCCAGCAATGTCAAAATTAAATTTTTTTTCTAAGTCTTTAAAAAGGTTCACAGTGTTATTGCCCACGCGGAATCGCGATAGCGATTCCGTGTGGGTTTGTAGTCTGCCGCGGGAAAGTAAGCCTGTTTGAAAGTTCAGTACGAAAATGCGTCAGCAAAGAATTCCACCACTAAATTAAAGTAAATTAAAACAATTCAGATCTTTGTTCTAATGTTTTCATGATATCCGGAGCTCAATAACAATCGATTTCATGACAATCGATATTGTACTGGTCGACGAACAAGCTTTTGTCTGGGTCTTCACAAAACTTCCGTTTTCTTGAATTGCCACACAGGCTTAAAGTGCTCCTGACACAAAGCGTGCTTTTACATATTCTGGTCATTTTGGGTGTGGTAAAAACGACTAGGGCAAAATAAATGTTTGAAAATGTACAGAAAAGTGGTAATTCGCTAGCGAAATATCGGTAACTTGCGAAATTTTGCGGCTCCAGAGCGAACGCGGCCAATTGCCTCGTTTTCATGTTGTGACGTAAAGCGCAGGAGAAGAAAGCGTGTTGGGAAAGAAGTTTGGTGAGATACGATGGAGGAAAGTGGAGCAGAGAAGCGAAAAGGAGGTAATGGTCATTGCGTTGCTGGCACGCCGAACAAGAAATCATGCACCAACACTAGTAAGAATGAAAATATAAAATTTCATCTTTTCCCATCTGATCCAGAAACTCGTCGTCGATGGAAGAACTTCGTACAAAGGCATAGGCCAGGCTTCGATCCCGACAAATTCTCGCGGCCACACTTGTGTTCCGAACATTTTGAGCCAAGCTGCTATTCAAAGAGGTTTTCTGGCACACTAGAGGGATTCGATTCGTCCAATACCAAGTGTTTTTTAACCCGTGGATCAATTCCAACCATCGATGCAACGGATTTATCGATGCCACAGAAGAACCAAAGCTCGACAAGGAGAGAGGCGAGATTGGTAAGTCTAACTTATGACACTGTTGTGGATTGGAATTAAGAGAGAGATGCATTCGGAAACTTATTTGTCAAGATAAATTTATCTCCTACGGAGATAAAATTAGATTGAAATTTAAGGAATGGTGGTTGGGTGACGAAATTTATTGCTAGACTAAGAAGTGCCAAAGAAGCCAAACTATGTGAGATCACTCATTTCTGAAAAGTATGAACAAAATGCTCTGTTTTGTATCTCAATGCTCCCGTGCATACTGTACACGTTTTTTTATAAGAAATTGGTTCATAAGAAACTAGTACTAAGATGGCAAAAATTTTAAGAAACTCTAGTACTATGTCTGAGAAGTACTAAGAAACTTTTCAAACTTAAAAGCATGAATTATATAGCAAATAGATCATTGGAACTTTTGTTATTAGGCAATATTATTCAACATAATAGAACACTGTTTATTCCTATATGATGTTTTAAATATCAAGAAACATATCTGCAGCAGTGTTAGCGACCACATTGACAATTAATGCATCCAAAAAAATAAGAAACCAATTAAGAAACTTTTAGTACTAAAATGGACAAAATTTCATGTTAAATTACAAAACTTTTAGTACTATGGGCTGATTCAAGTTTCTTATAAAAAGGAATGTGTATGTCTCAAAACGTTCCTCACAAACAAGTTTTAACTTGGTTTTCTTCATTTGACAGCTTGTCAGGAGTGCTTTGAAAGACTCTGAAGGATTGAAGTCCTGTGAAGAACTGGAAACTTGTAGTGAGTCCAATGAAGAACACTCAAGTCAATCAAGATGCTCTTCCATGAAACAGCCTGAGGAGTGTGGCAGTGAGGATGTGAGGGAGGATACTGTAACTGAGACTACTGACTCATTTGAAGTCCAACAAAAGTTTTTTTCAAAGGAAGTTCAAGTCAATTTGGCCAAATGTCTGAAATGCGACAAATATTTGAAAGAGAAAAAAAATTTAACAAAAAGATTACAGCGCCTAACTACCAAAGTTACAAGACTAGAGATGGTGAGTATGGTAGTAATTTTCAAACCTAACTTACTGTGTATATACTGTATTTCGTATTTTGTACAACTTGTCACCGTTTATCTAGAATTTCTTCTCAGAACATTTTGCAATAAACAAAAAAGATACTTGTAGGAGGGTAAACGTGCCTTTTATCGGTCAGCTGTCATGAAAAATCCTCAAATTGAAGGACTAGTTATTCATTTTGAATGGTTTTTTTGGTGAGATGGAATTGAAAAGCCTTTTGAGATGCAAAATGTAAACCACAAACATCAAGTATGAATACCACATAATAGCATCAAATCTATTTTTTCATTCTTCAGCAAAGAAAAGATCCTACCGTATTTGATTTAGCCCAGAGCAATGCAAATGAAGATAGCGATGATGATGATGATGATGGTGATGACAATGATGACAGCGATGATGGTTGTAGCAGTGATGGTTATGGTGTTGAGACAGATAGTGATAGTGATAATGAAATGGATAGTGATGGGATGACAGTTACGACGAAGCGATTGAACTAGAATGTGATGAAGTGATGTGCAACTCGGATGAAGATGTCTATGTGGCAAGTGATGAAGAACGAGAAGATGAAAGTGATGATGATGATGAATTGGAAAGCCCTGCAAAAAGAAATAATGTCAGGTAAGTACTGCCAGACTGCTAACTATGTCGTGCTTGCGGAAGATTTCCACGCGCAATTCCAGAAAGAACAAAAGTTTATTGTTTAAAACAAAGGCCAGGTGCGCATCTCCCGCGTACACTTTGCAAAGTTATCAGTCTGGAAGTACTGTATACACATGGACAAAGGGGTGGTTAACTCCTTCAGGGAATTTGATATGCATTTGCCTGCTGGGATTATGGGTCAGTTAATGGCATTTTGCCCTGGTCATGGGCCTTGTTGTTTAAGTGTTTGCCCTTTCATGGTCTGCTTGCGAGGATTTGCTGTTTGCCAATAATGAGGAGTCTGAAGTGCTCATGAAAAGCCCTGTCCCATGGCAGACACTTGGGGATCAGGGGGTGCAATTTCCCCCAATGTTAGAACAAAGAGTTTTCATTTAAGAATATAGTAGGCTTTAAAAGTGCTTCTTAAGTGAAACAATATAGGTTTGTCCCCCCAATATTTGGCAAGTGTCTGCCACTTCCCCTGTGAAAAGGAGTTGAAGTCTGATGTTGGCACATAGTGCACTCTTGTCATAATTCCATCCAAACAACTTGTTATGTAATTAGTAGATGAAGACTGCAAACAATTCTTGGCAAAATTTGTGAATACACATGATGTAGTTTTAGCTCAGTGCTCATTTGAGCATATAAGAGATACATGCCAGACAATATCAGCAGGTTTCTGTCATTACAGCAGTACATGGCTCACAGTGAAAGTTAAAGTGCAACACTTGTTTAAACTGCTGCTTCAAGTTACTTTCAGAATGTGAAATGTAACGTAAAATTCTTCCAATGCATGATCTTTGTGTACTGTAATTGTATCAGAGTTATTCATTGTACGAGTGTATTCAAGTCAACATGCAGATTTCTTTGTAGGGCATTTTTATTTATTTTTCAGCATTGATGCCAATACCACCTTGGAGACAGAGCCAAAATTCATTGTGTTCTACAGTATGCTGTTGAATTTGTTTTCTTTGTTTTGCTTCAAGTGCAGATTTGCAAAGCCTGAAGTGCATGCCAAAAGAAATGGAACAATGGTTACAATAACCCAAGATTGTCCTAAATGCGGTGAGGCAGCATACAAGTGGAGGTCGCAGCCATTAATCCTTGGAAGTTATCCTGCAGGAAACGTCTTGCTAAGTTTCGGTGTGCTGATGGCTGGTGCCTCAATTAGCAAGGTACTTTTGGTATTGAGGCACATGGGTTTGTCAGTCATGAATGCCCGCACTTTCTTCAGGCATCAAAGCAACTTCCTGTTCCCAGCAATACTAAAGCATTGGGAGTCATTCCAAGATACAATATTGGGGAAGATCAAAGGCATGCAGCATGTTGAATGGTGTGGAGATGGCCGCTTTGACTCGATGGGCCATTCTGCAAAGTATGGTGCCTACTCTATGTTTTGCACAGCAGTTAACAAGATTGTTCACATTGAATTGCTCCAGGTAATTTTTAAAGGGCCGAACATGAAAATCCCCCTGGTAAGGACCTGGAGTAGCCTATGTGTAGACCCATTATTCCAAAAGAAGAAAGGGTCAACAAAACAAAGAGCAAAAGCTTGCTACAAGGTTTCTTGATTTCTATTGTAGGAACTTAATTTATGCAGCCTTTGTTTAGACATGCTTCACAAATAATTTGAAAAGAGGATTAGAAAAATTAATAGGGCGGCCGTAACAAGCCTTTGCCCTTTTGTTTCGTAGACCCTTTCTTCTTTTGGAATATTGGGTCTACGCATAGGCCAGACCTGGGGCCAATTGGACAACAGAAATCCACCCACTCTTTGTGCTCTATAGGCTCTATAGGCCAAACTCATAAATCTTTAAAAAAGCTTAAAATTGTAGTTTAACTTGAAAAAAAAGATTCTGTTCAAAGAGTTTTCAGGATACCTAGTTTGCCTGTCATCTACAATACGTCTCTATTGGTCCTAGGTCCTGTGCCAGTCTTCATATATCTTCATTAATTTTGCTTCTTTGGATCTGTATTTTGAACCATGTTATATACTTCCTTTTTCAAAACCAGATAAGCTGTAGTGTCATATGCGAATATCCTCTGTCATTGAGCCTGGTTTCCACTTGGTCATTTGGGTATAAGAAAAAAGGGTTCTAGTACTTTGTTTGAATTGGTCATTTTTCATGATGATTAAAAGTGAAAACTAGGCTTTTTACTCAAATGTATCTTCTTCTTTTTGCAGGCAAATGAAACTGGTGGCAGTAGTCAAATGGAACTAGAAGGAGCAAAGCGAAATTTCAGCTTTTTACAGTCCAAGGGATTGGTAATTGGAAAATTTATTTCGGATCGGCATTTAGGGATTGCCAAATGGATACGAGAGAGTCAGCCAGCCACAAATCATTTTTATGATATATGGCATGTTGCTAGATCTGTAACAAAAAAGCTACTCAAAGCTGGCAAAGAAAAAGGTTGTGAGATAATTGGCGACTGGGCCAAAGCGATCCGGAATCACATTTATTGGTGTGCCACATCAACAAAGGAGGGTTTCCAACAGATGATCCTTGCCAAGTGGAACTCATTCATAAGACATGTTGCAGATAAGCATGATAATCATAAAGACCAGCTTTTCAAGGAATGTGCTCATGCTCACCTAGATACCCCTAGACGCTGGATAAAAATTGGTGAGTTAAGTTGAAAAAGATGCCACTGCAGGTTTTCGCTTAGCATCTTGAGTTTTGATAATTTCTAATATGTCCTTTATACAGGGCGGCCGAGAGCTTTTGGAGGCCCCGGGGCAAAACTGCAAAATAGGGCCCCCTGCGAGCAAAGCAAGCAGAAGATTTATTCAATCATGCTCTTTAGATTGGCTTAAAATGCATTTCAGAGCACTTTCTACAGTCAAAGTGTTAAAAATCTTCAATTACGAGGACCCTTAGACCCAGGGGCAAACTGCCCCTCCTGCCCCCCTCTCGGCAGCCCTGCCTTTATATAATCCCATTGCATTCCTAAACAATTTACAAGGGCCCACACTGGCAACTGGCTATAACATTCTGCTGCTTTGATTTGTACTTTTTTCCCTATTTTGCCATCTCAGAATATGAATTTGGTATTTTTAGGATATGTTGCATGCAACTGTCACTTACTCAAAATCTTTCAGCTGAGCTTGTGATCAGCAGCCTCACAGATAAACTTTCAATTGATACCCTCTGCTGCAAACCTTACACAAATTACTGTATGTGAAATACATACAGTAGACACTTTTTTGGGTTCAATAGTATCAAGCCTCATATTCATACTGGTTTCTATCCATTTATCCAAGGGACACCTGAATTTGACAAACTAGCAGCCATTGTGTCAAATACAAGGCTTCAAAATGATGTTAAACAGTTGTCACCAAATGCTCAGACAAGCTGCTTAGAAGGATTTCATGCCACCCTCAATCACTGGCACCCAAAGATGTTATGTTTCTCTTGGCTTGGTTCTTATTGCAGGCAAGTACAAAGGCACATGAAGTCAAGTATTTAAATTCAGGAACACAATGTAATTACAAATTGTATCTCTGTCATTGTGTTGCTTATGTTCAGAAAGATCAGTAAAAACATGCATAAAGGAAGCTGCAGATTAATAAGGAAAGCAAGACTGATTTTTGGCCAATTATCCAATAAGAACCTTTGTAAAAACCACTGTATAGATATATACAGTACAGGTCTTTCGCAACTTAACACTCCTAATTTCTTTTCGTTTCTTCGAAATTCTTCGAAACTCTCAGAAAGTTTGAGATTTTCTTCGACATTCTCCGAAATTCTCCGACATTCTTCGAAATTCTCACGATTTTTCTCTGAAGAAAGCTTTCAAAAATGGGACCGAGTCCAGGAAACCCATCACATCAAATACTGTTTGCGTTATTCTTAGAAAGTGATCTATTGGTGTATTCTAATTCATTTAATTTCTTAATAGACATATTCTTGCGGCTCTGCACTTCAATGAAAATATCAGAAGGGAGAAGCAACAAAATGAATCTGGAGAAACCCTCTATAAAGTATTTTACCCCAAGTACAAACTTGGTGAGGAAGTTGTGCGGGAAGTGGTGAAACCACCAAGCTACAGTACGTAAATGTGCTCATTACCTCATAAATATTGTGGTGGTACAGAAATTTAGTTGTTGCAAAGAATTTTATAGCCTGCATTGCAGATGGTCTACAACACAGGCTGGTAATTTTTAGCTTTCTGGGCAGAATGTGGAAAATATGACAAAATTAATTTTCATTTCCCAATTATTGAATTTCTGTAGGTATATAACTTTCTATAAGCATTTTTATGTTAGGTTGATCAATAAGCAAAAAAAATTACAAAAGTGTTATACAACAAATCAAAATGGATGCTTTATCACAAAACAAAAAAACAAACTTGTGCCACAAATGAAGGAGTTTGGCTAACACCTAACACACAAATTGCAGGCTATGTTTCAGAAATAGCAAAATTGTTGGCCAACCATGAAAGGAGGGAATTCAAAGAAATTTCTGACAGATACCATGCAAAAGTACCTCCACCACTGTCATCACAATTTGAGACAAAACTGCCCAGGGAACAAGCAATTGAAAAATTCAAAGTTCAACAGCAAAAGGAGGCAATTCCTTTGTTTCCCAGTGGTAAGTAAATATGGTTTTTACTTTGGCTGTGTGCGCAATATTGTGGTAGGAGGGATGTGGAGACCTGCTTTCTCTTAGACATTTTGTGTTTGGTGCATAACATTTTCATTTAAAATGGAAAAAAAGGTGTGTACTTTCTTAATTTTTCAAATTTAGCATGCATCCATCTCTTAATATACTGTAATAAATATCTTTAAACTTTGTGAACAGAACTGTGAAAATGACAGCTGTATATAACTTTAGGAGCAACTGACTTTATTTTTCAATGCACAAAAGAAGTGAAAGCCCTTGTTCCTATGTGATAAAGCAGTGCATTGAAAAGCACCAAGCGCATGTGGCAGTTAAAACAACACATTGCCCAAGAAACACACCTAAGGTATTGACTTAATTATACAGTATTTCTTTTTGCACATGTATGTACTCGTTAATCAATGCCCTAGGCCAGTCAACTAGTTGCCTGAGTTGTTGTTACAGATAATATGCTAGCATGTCCTTCACTTATAATCTCTATGATTTTACTCCAAAGCACAAGAGCAAGAGACACTGCATGCAACTCTCTCAGTGACAACACAAGCAGTTAGGGTGCAAACAAAGACTAGAGCACTTCCTAGATGCAAGAAATGTGGAGAGCGGACAAAAGGTCACTCAGATGAGAAGTGCCATGAGATCACTCAGCAGAGAGCCTGAAGATCAGCTTTTTGATCATGTGTGCATTGAAATCACGTATCATATTACTTTGCCACAATTCAAGAAGTCAGTTTAATAAAAAAGTATTGAGTTTAGAATCCCTGCAAAAAACATTGCTTGAAAAATGTGAAAAATTAGAAAAGATTGATTGCTGTTCATGCAACAGTATGTCTGTTACAGGAACCATGCTTCATAGTTCTTTGGGAAAGCTATTATTTCAGTTGATCTCCGTTGTTTTGAAACAAACAATAACTATTCCCCCATGTGTGGGAGCCATTACACCCCTTTACCCCCTTGTACCATCACAGACAGCTGTTTCATGCAGATGTAACATATAATACAATAATTCAGAACTTAAAAGATTTGTTAGTCTCTTTCCTCTGGTGCTGCATAGCCAGTAGAACGGCCAGTGGGATATTTTCTTCGAATGTAGTCATATATGCATGCTGGCATAGGTCTAGTGTGATCCCAGCCCATATAACCAAAGAGGTATCTGGCTACCCATCTGTATCCAACAGCTCTGAGGTACCTACAATACAAAGACATTACAATGTGAAGAGGTTTCACAGTTGAATATTTTTCAGGAAGCCACAATGCAATGCACACCAGAGATTGCCATTTATAATTTTAATCACATACCAAAGTAAATAAAGATGAAATCTATTAGAACCACAGTATTCAATATGTTTCTTCAAGTTGTCTTTCCATAACATGTTTTTTACATGAGGAACTGGTTTATAAGTTCACAAGTACTGTATACCAGGATGGCCAAAAATTTTAGAAACTTGTTTGAGAAGCATTATGGAATTTTTAAAAGCTGAATTACAATGTGTCACAGCAAAGTTGTTCCTAAGCTTATATTCTTGAAAAATATTCAAATTTTTTTGAGAGGAATGAAGCCTTTACTTCCTAAGTATATATTGTGCTGTATGTGACAAACAAGTGAATGGCAGTGGTTGCAAGTGAAGGTGTTGTGGCATCGTGGTGTAATCCTCTGACATTGCAGCCAGAACAGTCAGGTGGAGTGGTTTCGAGTCCTGGCAGGGCCCCACCACTTGAGCATCATGACAAGGGGTCCCCAGTGCTTGGCGATGAAAAACGCAACTTCACCTTCACCCGCAAGTGTATCACAATTCATGCACCCAGAAATGAAAAAACAAAAATTCTTTCGAAACTGAAATGTGGAAACGTTAATGAGAATTAGGAAAAATCTAGTACTGTGGGTTGATCCAAGTTTCTTGTGTAAAAAATGTGTTAGTCAATATGTATTATTTGACACATAGCAAGATCTTTACAGCATATAGTTGTTGTATGGCAACCCTTGTTAGTTTTTTATGCTTTCTATACTTACTCATTTTGTGATACTCCTGGTCGCTTTCTGTAATGCTTTCCACCCTTCGTTTTCAATAATGGTCCAACTTGGAGAAGAACAGCAGCATTTGTCATTGCACGGAAATCCTCATGGTCTGTTGTGCATGATATCCTTTCAATACTGCCATCAAACTGCAGTTTCCCCAATGCTTCGTTTACTTCCCAGCAACATCTAAACTCTCTTGCTCCGACTAAGTGCTCATCGCTGCACTTTCCACATGAACACCTGTCAATGATGAAGAGTCAAGTTGACAAACAACTAAATGGAGAAAAGTCCAAGGAGGAATTTTGATAACGTGAGAACTGCCCAAAACAGTTGAACATGTTGCCACTGTGCTTATTGGCTTATTCAGTGTCATCAAATCCTATTTTGGTGCATAGAGATACATATTTGATTTTACTTCAGAGTCAACCAAGCCAGTGACTTTGGCTGTTTGTTCTGTCCTGCCACTAGTAAAATTATATGGGGCGAGGGTATTGTCGAAGCCAGATGTTGTTACTGGGTCGATGATGCTGGTGGTGCATGCTAGAAGACTGTCTGAATCGAGGGAGAGAGTGAGAGCAGTCAACGAAATACAAAACGTAGAAAGCATCGAGCAAAATTATTCTCATATTTTCTATCAAACAGTTACAGAAATTATCAAACACTCACCATGAATCAACAAGCCTTTCTCTCTCGTACCGTGCCTCGATGGTTCTACGCGTTAGGCCGTCTTCGTCTCTCACCTCTTCGCCTGCTTGCCGTGGTTCTTCTGCGACTTCTGCAGGATCCGCCAGTGGTTCATCCTCGTACGGCCTAAATCTCGTCTCAAAGACCATTTCATTTACATTTTCCTCGGATTGTGCGGAAGTAGTGCTTCGCATGCTATCATTACTGATTTCGCTTGCAGAATCCATGTTGACTTCGCGCTTTTGAAAAATTTGAAACAAAGCTCTCCTGCGCTTTACGTCACGCGTTGATGACAAAGCCACATTCGTTCCCAGACCTCGGTGCCACTTTCACCGCCCCATTACTGTATTAAAAACCCCCCAAAAGTAGGGAAAGGGCTCGAAATATGATAATTTGGATGCAATTTTCGAAAGAAGCAGCTTCAAATTAGGTGATGACCCAAAAATTTCGTTTCATGTCAGGAGCACTTTAAGGATTTCGTTGTTTCGAAATTATTGATGTGTATATGGCTTTGACATTTTGATTGGGGATTTGTTTACCATGCAGGCTTCAATAAGAAAGCCCTAGCAGGAAGTTCGCCTGTGTTCTCGCTGCAAATTGAACAGGTAGGTTAAGTTAGGCTAAATCAAAATTCTAGGTATTAGTATTTCCCTGATGAATCAAATGAGGAGCTTGGTCTTCCACCGTGCGAGAATATTTTTCGCTGTTTGCGGTCTCGTGCACATTTCAAAACAAAGTTTTTAGCAGCCGTTGCAACGTTTTCCTAATGTGATTCAGGCTTCCACTGAAGCGATGAAGCGTGGGCATTAGTTAGCGATAGCTATTTCTAGTCTATTCGTAAGAGAGCACTTTCTATCTTTTCAAAATGTAGTGAAAATCAATACGATGCCAGAACCGTTTCTTTGAAAACTTACTTTATTTTGATATTGCTGGAGAACAAGGGAGGCGTTGGTTTTGAAGCAACGACTAATTTTGCCTTTTATCTGCCATAAATCAGCAACCAGTGGTCAGATTGACTCAAGCAAGGTATCAAATTCTAAGTTAAAGCCTGACCAATGCAATTGCGTAAAAAGCGAG
The DNA here is from genome assembly GCA_964019985.1 of Aurelia sp. 4 Dawson et al 2005. Taxonomy (NCBI): domain Eukaryota; kingdom Metazoa; phylum Cnidaria; class Scyphozoa; order Semaeostomeae; family Ulmaridae; genus Aurelia; species Aurelia sp. 4 Dawson et al 2005. The sequence goes on along the minus strand of OZ026492.1, from coordinate 41,595,932 downwards.
ATAATTGAATCTACAGCTCCTCCGCAGTAGTCATACAAACAAAACACAGTTTTTTTGGGACACCGTGATCAGACAGACAGACAGACGGGACAGAAGTGTTACAGTTTAGCTAGACGAGTGTAAGCGAGATTTTGATCCAGCACATATTTGCTACGGATGCGTAGCAGCACCAGTACAGATTGAACTGGTACGTTTTGAAGGCGGTGACACATGTTGCAGTAGCAAAATTTTAGCTAGCCTACAAGCAGACCTGTTATTCAAAAGAAGAAAGGGCCTACGAAACAACGAGTGAAAGCTTGCTACGACCACTTTAGTAATTATCTTTAATTATCCTAATCTGCTATTCAAATAATGTGTGAAACGCGTCTCAACAAAGGCTGCATAAATTAAGTTCTAGAAATCTGGAATTCACTGTAGCAAGGTTTTGCTCATTGTTTTGTAGACTCTTTCTTCTTTTGAATAACGGATCTACGCGAATGCTAAATTTTAGTTGGCGCTTTAGCGATACCAACAGGATTTGAAAACGGTGGGAAATTTGACCGCACAGCAATGAGCACGTTGCAATCTCTACAAGAATTTGATGGCACAGAAATGTAATTACATGGCTAGGATCGATCAGTGTTGTTTCGAATGCGTTGAAGAATGTTCCATTTTCATCAGTTTCGAGTGTTCACACAATGCCATTTTCAAAATGTTCCTGTCAGGGAAACGTTTTCAAAATCTAACTGCAAAATATGTACCGTTTCCATTTGAACGGGAGGCCTGTGCGGCACATTTTTCACCGTTTTCAAATCTGCCAGCATCGTAAGAATGCAGTCGTAGCCCTATTCCTATTCGAGCAATTTTCAAAGAAACGAATTTTTTGAAGTACTTGAAGCCAAGAAAAGTTGCCAAGTGCCCCAAAGTTTTCTATCTCATCCAGTATATTCCCTAACGAATCATTTTTGTTGTTGCAGCTTTGCAAGCCTGTCTAGTCCCGTTTGGTACACAAGGATATTTCTTCAAAGTTATGTATCTACGAATAAACATGTACACAATGGCAGGAATATTGTGTATTGTATTTGGAATCATAAATCTTGTGGTGGCGTGGATGTATTGCAAGACGGAGATACATGTAGACCCATACATTGATGTTGCTTCTGATGAAGAGATGGAAGAGCTAAAGTCTTCAAAATGTTTGTACTCATAACACACAAAACTTGTTGGTTTTTGTGCTGAGTGCCGAATTCCGATGTACTGCAGGAATAATTCAGTATAGTGATGTTTTTTATCTAGCCTCACGACATAGTTCCAGATATCGCAACAACAACAACAAAAATAACAACAACAACGACATTTTTTATTTTTGCTCAATCTTTTAGTTTGAGCGTCCTTCAGTCCATCAATAGCGATAACTACGAATATGCAATTAGTCTATTTTTTATCCATGATTATCCATAAATTGGAGATCGTGCAGCGATTCCTAAAAAATGGCCTATGTTTGCCTTATCACAACACAAAAACGAGCTGGCCTAACTACACAGGACGCGGCCTCGTGCTAACCTAGAGAGGTCTGGTACAGAGTCCTTCGCAGCGCTATTCAGATGGAATGCTTTAGCCTAGCAACAATAGAAACAATAGTAACAGAGATATTTACGTCGTCTCTCACATTTGCCTGCTCTTAGTTTTTCAGTGATCTTGTTAGAAAATTTGATGCCATAAATCTTGTATTGGTATGAATATATTCTGAGGTTAATCTCCATACAGGGTGTCCCACAGACCTTGTTTTTTGTTTGATTAGATATTGAAAAATACCGATGGGAGACCGGTCATTGAGTATCTGCTAGGTTGGTAGGGATAAACAAAATCGCTCGCTGAACGGCTCGAGAAATATCCTGCATGCTATTTCGCACGGGATGAATATGCCCTCCCTCGGGATGAATATTTAGCTGTACTTCCTGGCATCGGAGTTAATATTGTATGCGTATTTTAACATCAAATTTTCCTTTTCGTAGATAAAGACGGTAATAGTAATAATAGGAAGAAAAAGAATGGTAGATTTGAAAATTCACCCGACATCTTAGCAGTGGTGGCAGTGTTGATGATGTTTTTTGTTGTACGCCATTGTTTGGTTTTCATTGAAGTGTAAGTAACATTTGATAAAACCTTCATTTATGAATCAAGACATAGAGCCTTGAACTATTCTTCAAGAGATCAAGAACATACTCTTTTTCCTTGTAGCAATGGTACAAAGTTAAAAATTTTGGCTCTTCATTCTCCCGATGGGTGCAATGCAGTAATAAAAGGCACACCATGCTCGTCCATACCATTTCATAGAATACCCTTTTCTCTGACTTTTCAGTTGGCGAAAAGACTCCTTATCAAAAGAAAGTGACCCCCTTTAAAGGAGTATTACTGAACCTTGAAGTGATTGTTACCGTAGAAAAACTTGTTCTGAGAGAAAGTTTTTGAATTGTTGCACTTTAAATGGGCAGGGTCACGCAATGTAAACAAACTGCTTCGAAATTACAATTTTGCAGTATTTTTGGTAGACCATATCACAGTGACTTTCCACTAGTTTTCTCAAAATGGAAGTGTTATGCCCCATTCACACTGCAAGTTAAACCAGCTTATATTAAACCAGGTTTTTGAATAGGGCCTTCTGATTGGTCAATCAAACAAACCCAGTCATTTGATTGGTTGAAATCTAAACTAGTTAAGATAAAGCTGGTTTAACAGTGTCAGTGTGAATGCAGTATTAGTTTGGAGATGGACTCTTGTATTTCGTAGAGAAACAAACGAAACTCTCATATGTTGTACGATTGCAGAGATATTGGTGGATTTCTAGAAGTAACTTCAGTGTGAATAGCATGTTTGTTTACGGTTACGTGACCCCGCGCCTTTGAGGCCATTAGCTTCACTGATCTAGAGCTAAGGCTATCAAACTTGGACCAGGTGAAATATGCTATTCTATTGGGGTTTTGAGTCTAGTAGCATTTAACATATGTTTGCGAATGGGTCAAGGACATGTAGTATGGCTTATTCTCGGCTGTTTGCAGGATATAGCAAATTTTACCCGTTTTAGGCACTGGCTTAGCCTGTGTGCAGCCTAGAGGGGAGGAGCGTTGAGACAGCACGCAGGCTAGGGCTGGCTGGGGCTGGCTGGGGCTGGCTGGGGCTGGCTGGGGCTGGCTGGGGCTGGCTGGGCTTCAAGCCCGGGGGTACTCCTACACTTGACTTGACGGGATGTGCCGCTCAACAGGATGTCATTTTACGGTAACAATTATGCGACAGGGTATTACAATTGATAAGAAAATTATGCGATAGGATATCATGAAGAAGGACATCTTATAGGGTTCTCATGAAACAATGGCGTTTGTCAAAATTTTTATGCCACGGGGTATACTTTTGGGCCATTTTTTATGCGACAGGGTACAGGGTGTTGAGAGATTTGCCATACACCCCCGTCATTTCCCTAGTCAAGAACCCCCTAGGACTTCAAGCATAAACTGCCAAAACAGAAGAGATAATTGCCAGAGTGATTTCTTTCACTAAGGTCACTGTTCAATGCAAGGAGTCTGTGATATCTTTAGCCTTATGTGTTTAGTGGTGGAAGTGGAAGGGGGTAATACTATTGGACTAGTATTATATTTATCTTCCGTTTTTAAAACTTTCAGATATCTTGTGTTGCGAATGATACTTACATACATGCAGACATTCTTAATCTGATTCCTCTTCAATTTGTAATCTGCCTTCAGAAAGACTGTATGGAAGGATGTAAGAATTACTGTCTGAAACATTTTCTTTTCATTCCAGAATGTTTGCACCCATGGCAATGGATGAATATGGCCTCACTGATTCTGATACAGTTTTATATGTTGGCGTGATTTTAGCCTTGGCTGGATTTTTATCTGCATTTGTTTTTATTGGAACTGAGAAAGCAGCTGCATGGTAAGATTCTTTCCTTCTCCATTTTTACAAGGAAAAAGTTGCAGAATTTTCTATCTGTTCCAGCTGTTTCGTCTGTAAACTTTTGCTACCTCCCAGTGTTAGATATCTGTTGAAAAGTTGGTAGGTAATCAGGAAAATATATTTATTCAACATAGTCAGGCCCTCTTTCTTCAACCATACATTATAGATAATCAACATATATATGCAGTGAGTATAAAAAGTAACCCCTAAGGAACGGTAGGCTCAATTTGTTAAATGTTAAGAAAACGAGCACCCTACCTTGAGAAGCTAAAGGACTTTTGTAGTTTTGTAGTTTTAATTTTCTCAGGTCACTCAAAAATGTTTTAATACTGTACAGTTATCCCAATGAACGATTACGCTAAAGATGGCGGCGGGAAAATTTTTATCAAGATACATTGCGTTCTAATAACAAAGCCTTAATATTAGAGAACGCGATGGATCTTTGTGAATACTTAACTGTTGTTTTGACATTGCGTTGAGTTTGAATCATGTTATTACTTGGTTAAAGACCTTACGAATTAATTAGGGAGCCCTCCTTTCAATATAGGTTGATGTTATATTTACGGCATAAGAAACGCAAAAAACTCAACTCATGAGAAGCTATACCGGGTGAGTCAATGAAAACGCCCGGCGTTTGAAAAAATCCTGCTCCTTGAATATCAAACTGTCTTATTTTATCCTAGGTATATCAAATTAGGTTCAGTAATTTACCCGGCTTTAATCGGCCATTCCTTCCCGTCGAAATAGGAGATTTTCTGCAGAAAGCCCCTTTTGAAATCCAGCAAAAACGAGTGAAAACAACAAGCAAAATTTCGCTTTGTTCTCCTTCATAGTAATAATGACTCCTGGATGTGTTCATGTATTTTGCCCTCATGGGAGAATGGAATCCCCCTGAATAAGTTATTGACACTAAGGGGAGGACTTTTCAACCCGTCAAAAGGAAAGCACGTGCTAAAGGATGCTGAAAGTCATCGCTGTGAGGTTGTCACAGCGATGACTTTAGCACATTAGGAATTCTTGCTTGTAATTTTAGCTCGTTTTTTTAAGGTTTCTCAAAGGGGTTCATTTTAGAAAATCGCTTACAGAATCTGAACGGGGTGACCAATTTTAGTCAGAAAGATTTCTAAAAGTAATTGAACATGTTAGCTATTCAATCAGGTATATTGCAAAATATCATTGCTTATATACTCAGGGAGCAGTAGCCTCTCACGCGCCGGGCGTGTTTTTTGACTCACCCGGTAGCAGCAAACAGGTCCTAAAATCTTACCAACCAATTACCTAGTACCTACAAGTCTATGACCTTAGTTCCTTGTAAAAAGGGATGACTGTATCCTTGTTTGTTGTGCATGTCAATCGTTTTGATCTTGGACTTATTATTTATCTTCTTAGGGTTGGTGATAGAATACCATTGCTAATTTCACTAGGAATACTTTTGATAGCCTTCCTCATACAATGGCCATTAGGACACAAGTATCCAAAACTGGGTCATTTTTGTAAGTTTAAATTCATGTTTTCTCTTTGCACTAAAGTCCGTTATTCCATTCACTTTAAATCTGATGTTTGTTTTCATTTATGCAAGAACCTAGACTTGTACCGTTTTGTCCCCTGTTTCCCTGCATCCTTTGATTTGTTGATGTCACTTGGTCAAAAGGGACTCATGATAGTACTCTTACATAGTTGGCACACTTTAGGCCTGCGTAAAGTGGTTTTGCATTCACCAATCGAATTGCTAGAATTTATTTTTCAACAAATAATGGGTCCCCATTTACACAGTTATTGTTGTTGCATACAAAAAATGGCTGATATGACAATTGGGTTCTCGCAACTTCTTGGAATATAGTTCGTTGCTGCAGAGAAAGATTACTGCTTTAAATGTATTGCGATTAGTAAGGCCAGGAAAACGTTATTCTTTGTACTATAAATTTGCTGTTAAGTGTCCAAGCTCTTTATACCAGACTTTGAAGCAATTTTTTGGAGTTTACTAGAGCTTCCGCTATTTTTAGGCCATTTTGAAAAGTGAGCACACTTTTTAAGGATAATGTTATGAGGGGATTATGAGTTCCTTTTGGGTAAGCGATATCAGCAAATCAAAGAACACAGGGAAACAGGGGACGATAAGGCATAAGTCTAACAAGGACCCATATCCAAACAATGAACAAGGAAGCTACCGAGGGGCAAATCATTAAAAAGTCTCGTATATTTCTGTAAAAAAATCCGAAAAGATCTTCAAAGATCCCAGAATCTCTAAAAAACTTGAAAATTTCATAAATTTTCGCAAAATTTAGAAATCTCAAAGTAAATCTTGAAGAACTTTTAACATCTCAAAAGGTTCTAGATTTTTTGTGCCAAAAATGATACAAATTCTCATAAATATTTCGATGATTCTTTGAAGATCTCAAAATCGTTTAAAAATCTTCAAAATCTTCCCAAATCTTCCCAGATCTTTAAAATCTGTGAAATATCCAAAGTTTTGGAGAACTCGCCGAGTCTTAGAGTCTTAAAAAGAATTTTAAGTCTCAAAAAATCTTTGAAAGTCCCTGGAAAAATCTCAAAAATCTTCGACAAAATCTGAGAGATTTCTAAAGCCCCAAAATCTAGCACATTATTTTCGGAGTAATTTGTCCCTCAGAAGCTACATTTTCGTTCTGCGATGTCGTGACATAAGCTTAGATAGGAATCCAGCAGTTTCTGTCCTGAGATTACAAAATTTAGAATTGTGGTAAAATGTTTCCCTAGCGCATCAATATTGCTTATTTGTAGGGATCAAGAGCCATATGATGCTATCAAAGTAGTGACAGAAAATTAATCTAAATAGATAAAGCGATTATTGTCATTATCTTGACAGAATTCTGCGAGCTGTTGATTAATCAAATATACCTCAATAATTAGCACTCCACCAACATCTGGAATGGAATAAAAGTAATTGGCCTTTCTCATTCTGTTGAAATTACAAGATGCCTTTGCCCCCCCCCCTCCTGTCTTGCAACCCCTCATTCTTGCAGTCAATTTAGTTCTGTTGGCATTGCATCACAAGATCACCACTAGTCTCCCCGCCCACTGTCTCAAGATTATAACGAAGAGACAATTATGAAGGCATTAAAGTTATTTGACGGAGCTAAAGGCAACGGTTTTTTAAAATAGATTCAATTCAACTCAATTGGAATTTAGTAAACAATTGAATTGACCAATCAGCGCTTACCTTTCATCACGCCACTGGATGACGAAGAGGGGAAGTCCCTGAAAACGGTTGGAAAACGAACAGAGCAAAACAAATACAACATAACAAATCAAATAAAATGGCTTGCCCTCCTTTCATGGATTTCTTCATGTGAACAGCTCCACCTTCCAGTCTCTCAGATCTTCTTATGAATAGAACTTGATCAGACTGGCAACGCTTGGCAGGCAATCGATTAGCGCCATATGGCCTAACTCAAGGTCAAACTGTTTCCAAAATCAGTGTCGTTGTTTCAGCTGAAGTCTCAATGCCTAATAACAACTGGATATCATTGTGCTCATAGTGCAACTTCTCTGTCTTTTCCCTCAGTATCCCATAAATATTTCCAGCTCGTTAAATTTGCTATTTTCTTCAAGGAGGACACAACCCTGCTGAATAATCACCAGCCATTTTGAACTGTTTAATCTCCAGAAAACATGATATATCTTCAGCTTGCCTCAGTCACTTGCATGTGCAAGGGGACTGAGCAAGTTTTATCTCCGTCAACTAACTTTAATGACACTGCTCTGACGTTTTCGTTATTGTGTGATAGGTTATTTAAAGCAAAGCGAATTGTAGGATTTCCATGTTTCCACAAACCGAAAGAACGAAAGAAAGAGAGATATCGCGGCTCGTTGGTTTATTTGAAAGACTTTGCGGCTAATGCCGCAATTTTTTAAGTTATACTAAGCTCAACTGATGAGTCAGGAAAACTGTGGAGCGTTTGAAAATTTTATTGATCCAATTTATGCAATTCATTTCGCGAATCGGTTTTCTCATTATTCCATTACATAGAAAAAAGGCAAACTTGGATAAGAAAATTCATTTATTTTCCATTCCATTTCACAAGCGATTTCAGCAAATTTTGTTTCGCAAAATTTGATTCCTGAATAGGCCTTTGATCAAATTCATGTTCATGCAAGTGAGCTTCACTCTCCTCCGCAGGGGCTTGGGAGAGGAGGGCTGTTCCTCTCGCTGCGCGCTCCTTGCACCATTGGCACACGGCAAATTAGCAAAATACCTCAGTCAAGCCTTTGCGGAGGAGAGTTTGTGAACTTCCAAACAGTGACCAACATATTGTTTCTCTTCCCAAAACTTAGGACCGCACTACCTTATCGGCCCTTAACGCCGGCCGTTTTCGCGATTTAGAGCCGCATTTTACGCCACTCAAGAGCAAGAATTGATAATGGATATTCCTGCACACTTCTGTGTTATCTTTCTTGAGATGAAAGCTGTCATATTTAGTCCATTAAAGCTGTTTCGTTGCTTTCTACATTTCCTTCTTCATAGGACTGCAGTTCTTTGGCATCTTCGTCTGTTTCATCTTCTTCCTCCTCCCCACTTCCGCCCCCCCCATCAGCAGCAGTTGCTCAAAATCAAAGTTTCCCCGTCATTTTTTGAATTTGTTTATTGACGAAAGTTTCTATTTTTGCTAATATGGCTTTGTTTGTTTGATATTAACATGCTTGATACAGCGTTTTAAAGAACTGTCACTTAACTAGTTTATATACTGTTTTATCAATATTTTGAGCAAATCTTGAGCCAAAGTTATAAGCAGAAACCAATAAGCAATTGATATCTGCTTCATCCGTAATCAATTTATGTTTGGCCTATTAACATCATTTCATTCAAAAAAGCTAAAGAAAGTGTACAAAGTAAACAGGGACAGATTTTGTAAGACAATAGCATCAGTTGCTTTTATTGACACTTAAATTCAAAGAGATTTTCGATTACAGACAAAGGAAATTCCCTCAAGCGTAAATTCAAAACAATCGAAGGCGCAAAGTTTCTCTGAAACCCAGGCAGCTATCTCTCTTGTTTTGCATTCCAGAAATGGTTTTTTAGAGTAAACATGAGCATATATTGAAAGAAGAAGGATATATCTAGATATCTACCACGGGCATTTTATTTTTGCTGTTCAGAAGCTGAGAAGTAAGTGCTTTGATTGCTCCCAAAAAATACGAGAATCGCCTCCAAATCGGTTCCTATATCTAACAAGTGAAATGCCCGTGGTAGATATCTATATATCTATATATTCTTCTTTCAATATATGCTCATGTTTGCTCTAAAAAACCATTTCTGGAGTCTACAACAAGCGAGATAGCTACCTGGGTTTCAGAGAAACTTTGTGCCTTCGTTTCTTTTGAATTTGCGCTTGAGGGAATTTCCTTTGTCTGCAATCGCAAATCTCTTTGAATTTAGGTGTCAACAAAAGCAGCTGATGCTATTGTTTTACAAAACCTGTCGTTGTTAGGCTAGCAGCGACTAGGAGGTAAGAAAACCTGTTGTTGTTGTTAATTCAGTTTAATTCGATATTCTGCATAGCTAACTATATATACAATACAATACAGTAAGGCCCCGCATTTAAGAAACCACTATTTCACACCTTAGTCTAAAAAGTTTCTGATTTCTTTTCTGGGAAGCCCTAGACAAATAAGTTACGCTATTGAATAGCATCAATAAAAGCAAATGATGCTATTGTCTTACAAAATCTGTCCTTGTTGTACAAAGTTGATTTTGTCCTCAAAGACCTATTTTCAATCAACATTCCTCTCTAAACACCATGTTGACTCAAGAGACCATATATATTTTACATTTTTTAGCTTAACTGCAATGTTTCTTCAAAGCCTTTCAAAGATAAGATACAGTCATTTTGTAATATGTTATTATCGTAATTCACAAACAAAATGACGTAATCACCTGATATTTAAAGTCAGTAGATAACTTGAAAACGGATTGAGGTATCAAAGAAATTATAACAGGATCCTGTTATTTCGACAGTACTGTTCATTTGCATTATCTTGTTTGCATCAATAAGAATTTTCGCTTCAGAGCATCTTTGAAGGTACTTTATCTAATGTTATAAGTTTCCGAATTATTTACAGATAAAACGACGGAGAACACAACTGAAGGCATAATCTACAAGAAACATGTTACCCCTGGTTGTTCCCCTACACATTCTTGGTGCAAAACCACACCTATTATAACATTGGAACAATTTGCTATTGGCCTTTCTTTTGTTATCATGGCATTTCCAGTGTCATACTGTATCCTACCGTCCTTGTTTACTAAAATTATTCCAACTGGGAGACAGGTAAGTCCTTTGTATTCGTTTATCCATTTTCTCTTCTTTTGTTCACTGTTTTGTTCTCTTAGACTTATTACATTTGTCCTTGTTTTCGCTCCATTTACCCCAGCGATACCCCCACTATACCCATTCCGTTTTAGCGGAATGACTATAATAGTAAATAACAATTCAATTCAATGGAGCAAAACTTAGCCGAAAGTCATCAGTCTATTGTTCTCTTTGCCAATCTTACAAGGGAGGTTGGTACTCATAGCATAGCTTTCTAATCTTTAAACACGTTGGTTTATACTTTTATGACCTGCTACTCCAAAGAAACTTAAGCTGTCTCTCTATAGTTGCAAAAATACGCTTTGATTAGATTACGATTTGGGAACACGTCAGCCTTGTATACTTTCTTAACTTTTTGCGAGAAAAACTGACGTCATTTAGCCAGTCACACCAATTAGCGGACAACTACAAAATGAACAAGATTTTAGAAAATTTTCAACTAAAGTTTGTAACATTTAAGTTTGTATCAATCATTTACATCGGTAAAAATTTTTGCTTCCGATCACAGGTGCCAGAGAACCGTTTATTAAAAATTGCACGATTTACTAACTCTTACAAATGTATCAAAATAGGTAGGTAGGTAGGTATTTATATTTAACGTGGCTAGCCCGCGAAAGTCTGAGAGACTTATTTCCAGCAGGGGCCACGGATGTGTTTTACCATCAGTTCGCCGCAGCTACCCGCCGCAGCTATCAGATTTCCCTCACATGGCTCTGGTCGACCCGGGCTAGTGTTGCGGACAGCGACCAAATTGTCCAGCGTGGGATTTGAACCTACGGCCGTTCTGACCTTTGGCTTACGAGTCAGACGCCTTAACCACTCGGCCACACTCTCACTCTTATTGCCAGTTAACTATGTCAAATTTCCCTTGAATCCTCTGTCAGTTACACGGACTTCTATCTGTATTCGTTAGGCCATACGCTACATATGTATTCGTTAGGCCATACGCTACATTGTATTGTGTTGTTGAAGTTGTCTATCGAAGAATACAGAAGACAACTGCAACAACACAACACAATGTATGGCCTAACGAATACAGATATAAGTATGTGCAACTGAAGGAGGATTCAAGAGAAATTTAACACAGTTAACTGGCAGGTATGATAAGATTTTAGTACATTTGTAAGTGTCACTGGATCGTGCGAGTTTTAATTAGTCTTCTTTCATTCTTAGGGATTATTGGTGTCATTATTCTCCGTATCTGGAAATATTTCGAGAATATTTGGACCAGCACTTTTTACAACATTATATTCATATTATGGACCAAAGTCTTTATTTGCTTTAATGGACATTGGCCTTGGCTTTGGCTTGATTATCATGATTATTATTTACAAAAGACTGGTTCCATATAAGGAGTATCTTAAGAAGAATAAGAATAATGGTAATAAATTATGATAATTACTTTATTTAAGGTTGGCTTACCATCTAGCTAATTGATTAGCTAATTAATGCCAACCAAGACTTAAATACACGGGAAAGATCAGTAAACTTTCTAGGATAAAGAGGATATCAAACTACAATAATAAAAACCCTAGATTTACAAAAGATCGTTCGCACCCCGGGGGGTAACTTAACTTGTCTATGGTACGGGGTTGTGCCATTTTTAGGGTACCTTTTTCATGATAGTTTCCGGATTTATGGGTATGGTTTTCAACAATTTTTTGCATCTTCCAGATTTATGGGTATAGTTTTCTATCAGAATTCAGTTATTGGTGAGCTTTTTTGGCATTTCCGGACTTATGGGTATGATTTTCAGAAATTCTCCAGATTTATGGGTATACTTTTGAGAAATTTCTCCGGATTTATGGGTATACTTTTGAGAAAGTTTTCCGGATTTAAGGGTGGTCCTTCCACGATTTGAATGGCACAACCCCGTATCTTGGAAACTCAAGTTACCCCCCCGGGGTTCGCACAATCTACAGTTGCAATGAAACTGATGATTTTTGATGTCTCTTTTGAAGCTATTCAATGTATGGGACCCTTTTAAGGAAGATGGCCTTATATGTCATATCTGCGCTCCAAGAAAGCGTTCATTTTCAATACCATACCCTGTCGTATTTGGTGTCGGTACCAAAGTATTTCTGCCACTACGAAGGGTGTAAGGAGTATCTTTCTCCACAAAGATTTGATTCATGAGACTTGGATTGAGATTCCTTTAAGTTTTAAACATGTCAGTAGCAAGCAACTGTAAATTTTGTGAATGAGCACTGTGTTTGCTTTTGTCGATGATTCCTTGAAATTTGAAAAAATATCTTTGTTTGTGATTCTCAAAGCTCTCTCGAAAAAAGGATGCTTTAAGCAAACGATAACGAACTGATTCTCTTTAAAGGGCATTCAAAGACCAGCAGCCTTTGCCATCATTCGTCTTTGTTTTTGTGAATTTCATAAAGTCAATTAATCTTGAAGATGTGCAGAGCAAATCCCTGACTTCGCTCAAAGCATGCTGGTCTTTGTACTCCCTTTAATCATGTTTCAATCAAAAGTCTTCTACAAGGTGTATGAAAAAAGTCTACTGGGTGAAAAGTTTAATTTTCTCGGCAGTGAAAGGTCTGGCGTAAATGAGATAGTATGATTTTCTGAAAGCCAATCCCCTGTGCTTTCATTTAGGTACTGTCCACACATATACGTTTAGGTTTTGTGAACGCATAGAACATTTTCCATCCACACCAATCCACTCAACGTTTATGGAACGTTTTAGCCTCTCCAGACGTAAACGTCAAAAAAATGGAAATGAATGTGGAGCATGACGTCTGTGACATTATCATTTACAACACTATCCGTTTGATTGTATGTTTGCTGGAAGAAGGAAAGTGTAACATTGCAGAACCTTGATTCTCTCTGATTTTGTAATTAGTGCAAAAAGCTTGCATACTAACATTTATGATTTGATTTATTGACAAAATCAATATCTTCTGTTATTGATAAATACTTTTCGACAACAAAACTCTGTGCAACAGTTGTCGCCGGGTGACAATTATTTGAAAGTAAAGTTTCAAAGCAAAATATTCGAACTTAAGTGATACATTCTGATGAAGAGCTGCGGTATTAACAGAAATTCATTTAGATCTCTTTAAATTCTGGTACTCAGAGTACACTTTTAGCGGTCCTTTTAAAATTTTATCTAATAAATATAATATCATATAATAGTTCAGTTGATCAAGAAATTTTTAAGAATAGAAACTTTGGTTGATCTGACTCACAAAACTACCTTCAGTTTACGTGGAGACAGTAACAGCTCGATTTGCAGCATGCAACCTCACAAACGTTGCCCGTTTAAGTGAATTACTCTGTGACTAGACTGCTGATCTCGACATGCGACGGCGTAAAATCTGAGTTAAAATCTCACCTGTGCCATAAACTGAAAATGAACCTATTTTAAACCAATGCTTCTCCGCAGGAACTGTTCAAACGCTTGTACTTTTTCTAGGAGACCTGTTCGATGCGTCTAATCTTCACTGCTGTTTTAATCAGTGATACTTTGTAGATTTAAAGATAAGAAATTAGGGAAATGGTATATTTGTGGTGTTATTATAAGTCGGAATGGATCATTGGGATATTGTAAGTGTTTACAAATAAAAGTATATATCGTGCAATGTGAAAGTTTCCTTTTTACAAAGATCTCTCTGTTTTTAAAAGCTGAACCTGAAAATAGGGTTAAGGAGGTATAGAAACGAATCCATTTGCAAGCGACAAAAACATCGAGTAGTCGATTCTCCTACCCAACCCATTTGCATAGCATCACACGAATATTCTTTACATGCGAACTATTTGTGGAAATACAGGTTTTTATGTGAGAAATTTTGATGAGCCCATAGTGGAAAAAGTTGTTTACCTGTTTCGTAGTTTTGAATCCATGGATTATGATGTTGCTTCTAGCACAGTTACAGAGATGTTCCTTGACAGATAGAGCATCAGTTTGGAAGAACAAGTGTTTTATTAAAGTGGAAGGGTCACGTAACCGTAAACAAACTTGTTCTCTCTGTAATCTATATTGTTACCCACACATGGCCATTGTCATCTGCACAGAATTTGGTGGATGGGGTGAATCCACACTAAAGTTACTTCCAAATATCCACCAATATCTCTGCAATCGCACAACATATGGGTGTTTCGTTTGTTTCTCTACGAAGTTCAAGAGTCCATCTTCAAAATAACACCTGCATTGTGAGAAAATAGTGGAAAATCTCTGTGATATGGCCTATCAAAAATGCTGCAAAATTGCTGCTTCCAAAGAAGTGTGTTTACATTACGTAACCCAGCCTGTTTAAGTTACAAGCCTAAAACTGAGAGTTAATTTCAGTCTAGAATAACGATTTAATGCCACTGCCATTATATCTTTGGAGTTAGCAATTAAAACCTTCTTAGCTCTTTTCGAACTCAGTGTCAGTGCTAGACTTTCAAAAATGTTTAGCCAACATAGTGCCAGTCTCTTTATAAACCAGTTTCTTGCATGACAAAATGTGTACAACGATGCGTGTTAATCCTTAGTTTTCCTTACCGTAAAAGCTCTGTTAAGCCCCCGGAGGGCTTATTAATTTCAGACCTTACAGAGGGGGGGGGGCTTAATAGAGAGGGGGGCTTGTTCATAAAATCAAGTGACAAGGACATATTTGGTAGCTTCTCAGTTCTTTTATCCCATGTTTTGCTGAATCAACATACAATTTTACGACGCAAATACGTATATTCAACGCAGTTTTTATCCCACACCATATCAAAATTAACATGCAAGGCTGTGTCGCTAAGAAAATGGAAATATTTGGTAAATTCTAGAACTTTGCATAAATAGGGGGGGACTTAATAGAAATTTGGACTAATACGGGAGGCTTAATAGAGCTTTTGCAGTATTTCAATTTATAATCATTGGCCACCGCCCCCTAAGAAGCTGACTGACTGACGTGGTGACCGAGCCTAAAAAGTAAAAATAGAAAAGAAATAGAAAACACAAACAGAACAGAAACTGCGTAAAGTGACGTCATTGAGCAATTTTAGATAAGGAAATGTTTAGATACATAAGTTTTTTGAAATGATAAATCAAGAGTTTAAGGCTCAATGAAGAAAATAACAAGTGTGTGCCCGGGATCTGTTGCAAGGAGCTGTGCTCAAAGTTACGAGTTTTTGAGCATGCGTGCTCAGTTTCTGCTCTGTTGAAAATACCAAGTAAAGGAAAGCTATTCGCTCGAAGCGTTCGATAAATTTTGCCTAAACCATCGCTTTATACTGCAGTTTTTCTTTGACTGTTTTGATCTCTTCCGTTCGTCGAGGAAGCATCTTTTGCAGTTGAAAAGAGTTCACCGTGACGTACAAAATCGCATGTAATAAAACGCACGTTTCCTATGCTACAGACTCCAATAAAGGTTGAATCAGTAAAGGGTGACTGAAAGGAGTTTTGGCTTTCCTCTAGCTGGAACACAGGCTACTTTCCTCGTGCAGCTTGAAAGGTCAGGGTAGAAGGCAGGGCCGCATACAAGAATATATACATTTTGGTACAATCCCAATAAAACTATCCTTGTCCCTTAGTTCATGGTCCATAATACTAATGTCTGTCGTTTTAACTTCATTGCTTCAAACTTGCGGATGATTTTCTTAGGGTCTTAAAGTCTCAGGACATCCAAATTTGCTGCCATTTGGCTTAAGGCAACAACCTGCTCTTGTGACACTGCCGACCCTTTTCAGCGTGATGAAGCTTCTTTCACCGGAGGCAACTCCGCATTGCAAAATTCATAGGTTTTTCAAAATTTTACGTGGGGCCCCCGAACTTTAAGATTTTTAGATGGCCCCTGGGACCAGGCCCAGTTGGTCCATGGGTAAATGCGTCACTGGTAGAAGGGGGCCTAGAAGAGACTTCTCGTGTGGAAGAAGAAGAGGCAAAAAAATTGACTGTTTGTTACAAACATTTTCTGGCACCATTCTCAACGTATCAGTAGAAAAAGAACAAGAATGGGAGAATTCAACCAATGAGTATTGCTTTTGTGTGACAAAAACTTGTCTCCTCCTATTCCTGTTAGCATGCTTGGAAAGACTCAAAAATTTAATGTTTGTCCGAAAAGTATGGTTTTGTCATGTTTCTCCTCTTTACAAATGCTTTCTGATCTGATGCAGTGAAAAATAGGCTTTAGTCATATTCAACTGTAGACTATGGTTAGTCATTAGTCTTGGCTTCGAACAAAGTTAGTCCTTAGTTAATGGGGAAAACTGCTAGTTAGCCAGTCAGAACCCCTTCTACACCCTCAAGTTTCACTTTAAATGTACAGTATGAATATGAACTGAAGGTAAAGTTGCTACTTGCTACTACCAAGTTCCTAGCTAAAACGATAAAAATCCAACATTGAAAATGCAAAATTCGACACGAAGTTTTCTTTGCAAATCAAAAAGCTTCCCATGGCTGGTGGAAAATTGGAATTCTGATTCTGAGACCCACCATTCAAGGATTTTCGAGATTCTAAACCCTGGCTCCATACGCTCCATACATGGAAGTTGCCACACCACCCTGGTGGTCATTCAAGCATTTGGTGTTAAAAAGGCTGGGTGCACTTTCAGGACATCATGCCCTGCTAGCTTCTTTAAGGCTGGTGATACGCCCCCCCCCCACGTGTAAATTCTGTAAAGCGATGATTTTTTGAGATCCTTCACTTGTAGTTTCCCGCCAAAAATTCAGACTGCCGAAGTGACCATTATGCAATTGCCTCGATTTCAAATGTTCTTCGGCCTAATCCTCACATCAACAAAATTTTGCATTTTGGAAATTGTCGGTTGGGAGAAGGAAGCTTTCCTAACAAAATCCATCTGTTCACTGGTATGATGCAATGGCCTTGAAATGATGTCCAAAGACAACTGAAAAGAAAATCAAGATTGCAAGTTGAATGGTGGTAAGCGGCTTTTTGCGTATCAAACGCATTTTGTTGTGAATATCATGTGATCTGGACACTACTACTACTACTGCACTTTATCCTGCCTTCTGTTTAGGCCTGGGCCTATTATTTGTAGGGAAAGTTAGGGAATTTTAGCCGAGATATCTGGTGTGCAAGGAAAGTCCTGTGGTGTTATCTATTGTCTATTTTGTTTTATTTATTGTTTTTTTCTTGACCAGTCTACATACAGAATATGGCTTGTGTGCGCGCAGAGATATTTTCCCCCCAAAACTTTTGCACACCAGGCAGCTAGATTTGGCTATGGCATGGCAGTGAATGCAGATGGGAGTGGTCAGGGCCAGGAAATGAAGATAGACCAGGCCCCAAGTAGCTGCATCAGTTTTACAATTTGAGATTAGCCAGACTGGAAAGTTTGCCTTGCGTGGCTGATTTTTCTCTTCTGCGCACTTTAAATTTCAGCCGTTGTTCCAGCCATGAAATTTTCATAAAGCAACAAAAGGAAACAATAGAACTATTGTTTAGTGACAAGAATACAACCACACAAATAATCGGGATGTAGGAGAGATGCCCCACACATCCTACAAACTTTCCAATCTGGAAGATTACCAGTCTGCATTCTTTGTAGTGTGCGGGGAAGATCTTCCCCACGCCACTTCGACTGCTTCCAGCCGCAGCCGCCCCATAAGCTGTAATAGCACCATCTGTAGCAGTTATTTTATATAAAATTTACAAAATTCCCCGACCTACAGATGCGCCAAAATGTACTTCAGAATGAGCTTCCCCACGCCGAAATCGAAGAATGCAAACTGGGAAGATTAGTGGCATGGTCAAGACTAATGAACAGGGGCCAATGAAAGAAGGGATCTGGGGACAAAGCCCACAGGATGAAAGTTTTGGAGGACATGCCCTCTACTTCTGCGCTGAACACCCCTGCCAGTCACATGTTTGTTGGTGTTGTAATTCAATTTTTGGCACTTTCAGGCAGTAGAAATAGTAGTCCACTTCCAAAGAAATTTTGCAGACAGAAATGGTCATTGAGTCTCTGAAATCAATGGTGGTTGCAGAGGGAATGCAAAGGGTGCTCAAGCAACTGCCAGATTTTTAACCAAGGATTTTGCTCTTTCAATTTTAATTCTGTGCTAAAATAATAACCATAAACTTTTCTGCTAGCAAGCCAATGCCTGTGAGCTGTCAGCATTTCTGGATCATTCATCATCATTTTCATTATCTTGCCCCATCCTGTCTCCTCCACACTGTCCATACTTAACCTAATGAGCTCTTCTTTCTCAACTCCCCATGGTTTACCTTTCCTACATTTTGCAGACTCAGGGTCCATTGTCTGTTATATATAGGCAGCACAGCAAAGTGCCAGCAATACAAACCTTGTCTCATCTTTCTCTTTTAATCTTTGATCTTGTTATAACACCATAAATGAATCATTGATATATCAATGTTACTAAAGACAATACCAAAATCTGTCAACTTTCATTTTGGTTCCGCAGTAGTGTTATCTGATCTCTATGATAATTGTTTCTCCCTATGAAGGGACCAAAACTTTGGCATAGCATTAGCATAGCTGTATTGTTCTTTGTTAAGGATCATTTGGGGTAGCCATGCCTATCATGCTCCCAATGGTATCGTTCTTGTAAATACGTTTTGTTAACTTTTACATTTTTTGATTGTACATTAAAAACAGAGCACAGATGACCTGTAAATTATCTAAGTTTGAGCACCCATAGAAGTGAAATAACCAATAGCTGTGCTACATCTAGTGGCGCTCAGATTTGGCAGAAGTAGCGATGTGGTTTAAAAATCCAAAAACATCAAAGAAACCAAGCTGCTTGGGGGGATTTCTTGGGGGGATTTCATTTTCTGAAATTGCAGTTAATCATATCAGGATATCGTGTCAAGAGGGGGTAAAACTAACCAGGGGAATGTTTCATCATAGAATGGAGCTGAAAGGGGGGATACATCAATCAGGTTTTCATGCCTATCCTTTTAAGATTTGGCAGCAAGGCCTGTTGCAACCAATTAGGTAATTCCTAATACTTCCATCCAAGCATGGGGTGCTCAAAACCACAACTTTACCTTCACCAATGCCCATATCATAGATTTGTTAAGAAGCCTACAAATGCAGGAACAGCCATGAGCAGAATGACATGTTTTGCCATAAAATGCTAATTAATCATTCATCAAGGTCATACTACAGGGAAATACTGTGCAATCATAATATACTATACCAAGATGTAATGAATCAAATACCCAAAATAGAAATTAAAATTATATTTTTAAAGGACTTACTAGGTAAAGATAATTAGCATATCACAAATATTCAGGGATGAAAACTATTTTGATAGGAAAGGAATGGACGTATATGTTCCATGTTTTTTTTGTATTCAATATAAAATTTTACAAAACGAGCCTACTTAAGACACTACGTACGACCTACTTTACTAAACTACGAGGACGATACCATGGAGTGCAGGAATCCATGACAACTCCGCAGTCATTAACATAGAGAACATGTAACTAAACTAAAATTAAATATACGGCTACGAAAAATACACATGAACTTTGTTGATAATTACTAAGGTTCGTTTTGCATTGCAAGTCGGGCTAACTTAGGGCAGGCGGGTCGTTTGCAATATGGCTAAAACTGGAGATTCGATAACGGATTTGGATAATGGATTTGTCCCCAATGAGCCTAACATCCAATGCGAAACAAACTTACAAGCAAAATAACCATGGGTAAGGGGACTTTGTGAGTATAAAGTGTAAAACAAAGGTTTAGAAGTTCCTTAGTCAAACCGACCAGATTGGTGAATGAAATTTAAAGTCAGTTCGAGTACATGTTTATTAACATCACTGGAAATGTTTTTATCACCATACATTGTTCCATGTTGTTCCCTAATTACTTCCAAATCATTTTGTCAGCATAACATATGCAAGAAGAAAGGGACTCTTTATGCAGCATAAAATAAGTATTTTCTTAAATATATATGTTGTCCAACATTCATTGCAAACCCTATTTCACTGATCAGTTTCAGAAGGTATTTGTTACTGGATGTACCGAAAAAGTACTTTTGTTTGAAAAATTGCCAAAATTATGTTTTCCTTTTTATGGTTATAAGGGCAACACGCCAACAACTCATTGTTAGGATTGGAGAATGTTTAGGTTTCAGCGAGAAAGGGGAAAGCATTAAAGGGGTTTCATTAGGCATAGGAATCATGTTCAAGCCACTGAGTACCCCTTATCTATAGAGGATTTTTCAGTTTTGGACAAAGTTCCAAACAAGTTTAAGCTGTTGTTCCACAAGATATTGCTATAATGAGAGATTTCCTCTCATAAAACTTTCACAATTCTACAATTCCACAGTGGAAATTCTTTTCTTATAAGAGGAAATATTGCTGTGAAGTTGAAAAGGAGCTTACAGCTGAATGAGTGCCCTTCTATTCATCTGCCTGTGTGGAAAATTCCATTGACTGAAAATCTCAGCGTTAAAGTTAGTTGACAGAGCTAAGAAGCAATTATCTTCAAATAGGACAAAGAAACTCCTATTCACACTAGTGTTCCTCCAGCTGAACAAATTCCACATGCATGTTGAATTTTTTTTGCAGAACAAAGAATGCAAGTTTGATTAAAACAAAGCAAATTGGCAGCCTTATGAATAGTTTTTATACCTTTTGTGCTGCCAGTCATCATTCTTCTTCATATGTTTATAGTGCAGTAAGGCCCCACATTTAATAAATCACCTAGAAGAAAGTTTTAGCCTACTGGAAAATAATTTGCCCCCATACCTACAAGAAACCTTTGAGGCTCACACCCAAAGTAAAGTTTCTTGTATTTTGAGGGATACCAAGTGCTGGTCTGATGGATGGTCTGGAAGCATAAAACTTCACATAGGGTTCATAAGAAATTGCTAACAAGATATCTTGCACTTAACTATGACCTAATAATAGTCTTACCTAATTATTAATCTATGTTCTTGAGAATCATTGATAAGATACACATAAGGCTAAATATGGCCAATTTATCTAGGGATGACCCCATTTTGTTGCACTGTAACTCATTTTTCTAAGACTTCCTGGAAGGGAAATTAGAAACTTAAGAAACTTGAGCCTCAAAGCATCAAAGGTGTGAAAAATTGGTTTCTTAAATGCGGGGCCTTACTATGTTTTGATTTGACTGAGTGCATTCAGAGGAAGCGACCATTCAGCATTTTAAAAGTGAAGGGTTTGAGTTGCAAACAAAGCAAGTAGAAGTTTGGAAAACGCTATTTTCCAGGGGGGGGGGGGATTAGCAGCCTTAATATTGCTAAGTTGCCGTTGAAAGAAATTGATTCTCATTTAGGTAGATCGCATTTGGATACTTGAAGCCAATCATAACATTTACAAGTGAATATCATTTCACAGTATTAATTTAGAACAACTTAAACTTCTTTCATTTTAGACCAATGCTAGAGGAATTTACAACAAGACTTCTATCCTGAGATTCTTCTCACGTAAGACTTGTATCTCAGAAAAAATCAAAACATATGGCTTCAACCTAACCAAACAAAAGTTTCTCAGTTTGCAAAAATTCCAACCCATATCTTTTGAAAAAAGTTGGGAGGGCTTTGGCCCCTGCTGGGTCAATGACTGCACAGTCCTTGTTCAGATGTATAAAATGAATTCTTCTGAAGGAAAATTACTTAATTTTCTCAGAAACCCGAAATTCTAATGGTTTTTCTCCAAATTTCACCCTCGTTGTTTTGAATAACTAAGGTTATGGAAACAAATTTACTTATGTAGTTTCTTAGTTTAGGATGTCAGGAGTTCCTATCTACACATTTGAATAATAATCTAGCCTATTTCTACTGTTTATGTCAATAATAGCATCTTTAAATCTGAATAAATTATAACACTGGATTTGTCTAAATTGATATTAAATTGAGATAATCACTGTCATTAAATTTTAGACAAAAATCAGTTTCTTTTTGGAAAATGATGCTTCCTAAAGCCTGGCTTCCATTAAATCGCAAAGTGTTTTGGTTCTGCAACACTTTGCGACAAATGGAAACTGCTGTACTAATATACTGCTACACTCTGCGACACTTTGCGATCGGTGTCGCAGAGATAGAAAATTTTCTTTCTCTGCGACACTCTGCGACACTTTGCGATCAATGGAAGCACTTATCCTAATATTCTGCGACCAATTGCGATCCCAGAACAATAGAGTCATTTGACATCATTCAAGCTGTGCGCACGTGATGTTATTTTCATTGAATCATGGCACTAAAATTCTGCAACACTCTGCGACCAATGGAAACGTCAAACCAAAATTCTGCGACACTCTGCGACACTTTGCGACACTCTACGATTTAATGGAAACCAGGCTTAAGGAGAGGCAATTCTTTCATTTAACATTTAGAATATTAAAGTCTGGGGCATCTGAAAAACTGATTCAATAAACAGTCAATTTGCATTCAGGAAGTTCTTGAATCAAACACATCATATTTTTTCTTGGGAATGACTTTAAATCTGAGAATTCCATACTTGCCAATTCTTGACCATAGCAAATGATATCAGTGGTGATCAAATCAAATTTATTCTCATCTTCATTGCCCATATAGAATTCGAAAGATTGTAAGAGTTGTGCATGAATTGGTCTGTGATATTTGTTTTTGATTACCAATCCAAATCTTTTGACATTTAGTCCTGAAGTGTAAGCCAAATCAAGCGAGAGACTATGGAGTTTTTGGCAATCTGCTAAACTTTCAAAGAGGCCAATGGTATTGTCACAATTTGAAATCCTTTTGGAGGTCATCAATGATAAATCTTGAATACTTTCAGCACAATTTCTAATGATCTCGATCGTTGTACAACTTTCTCTTTCTATTTCAAGTTTTTCGAACAACGTAATGCCTCTTAACTGCTTCAGTCGTGGATAGTATAGCCGTTTCTCATCCAAACTCATCTCCCTACTAAGTTGCAGCTTGATAGACTTGAGGTGGGGACAGTTTTCAAATACCACCCCTAGTTCGTTGGTACCAATGAAACAATCCAATACTTCAATCTTGTGGCCAAACTTTTGCAATAATTCTTTCATAAGTTCCTCATTTGGAACTTTAAAAGATGACCCGATCTGAGAAATATCCGGGCATTTCGAAATCATAATTTTGATCTCTTCAGCAGAATAGTCCCTGTTTAATTTCTTAGCTTTAGAAAGTTTTCCTTCTCGAAGGTAGGACCCCATTGACGGGTTTAGCCAATGTGTCTCCATTCCAATCACTTCCATGTTAGAATTCTGATACATTTTTTCAACCAGCAATGATGCATTGTTCCCTAACACACCAATTGGATAAAAATGCATAACCCTTAAGTTTGGGAAAGTGATATGTTTATTCCCACCAAATCCAAACACATCAAGGAGATACGGCAATGGAGCTGGGGATTCTCTCAGTCGGAGACCTATATCTATACATTTAAGACTCTTCTGGTTTTGCACGATGCCTTTTACTATTTCTTCGAAGATAGATACTTCAGGCGATTTCACTCCAAGCTCAGGACGATTCCATATCGTCAATTCTTCAAGGGCTCGCTGGCTGTGAATGAGTTTACATATATCATCCGTTGTAATGAAAGTACAGTCAATGGAAAGTGACTTTATGCTGTCTGTACATTCTACTAGATTTGAGATCAAAGTCGACGTTTCCATTGCCAGAGTTGAATCCGTTTTATCCAACGAAGTGGTTTCCAATAACCGTTTGTTGTTCTCAATCCATGAACCACCGTACGTGCTGCTCCCATCGAGCTCCACTTTCTCAAAATGCTCTCTTCCATCGATGAACCAACTTTTACATGTGAAGGAAACATTGATTTTATCTCTCAAAGATAGATATTTGACGATATTCTTGAGGAGAGGATCGGGCAGTTCTATCCACGCCGCCATTGCTTGTAAAGCTGTTCCTTGTTTTGGTTTTATTTCCAAGAAATGCGCCTTCACAATGTCGCTCTTGAGGTCGTTTGCTTCGCGAAATTACGGACCATAGAACTGCGAAACAAACAAAGAATCACGAAACCTCTTTGGGCGAGTGGCTTTCGTTCATTCGTAAAATCGTACGATACTTTTGTAGGGTTAAAGGATTTTTACAGATTTTTAATGGATTTTGTTGACAACGAAAGGATTTTTGCCAAAGGCGTACGAGGTTTTTTGGGAGTGAAGTACCCCCCTTCGCAGGAGACTGTGCTTTTGGGCAAGGCCGCATTCACATTGCACAAGCTTTTGAAAGCGCGTATAGATGCTGGTGCAGAAATCCGCCATACTAATCCCTGACAGTGCTCAGATTGCAAAATATTTCTGCACGAGCGTTTACGCGCTTTCAAAAGATTGCGCAATGCAATTGCAGCCTAAAGTTTTCGTTGATTTGATTTTGCGAATGTAATCTTTCACGATTTTCTAAAAAATAAAGTTCCAGCAGCTTTGTTAATACTAAAAGCTTCTTGATTTGTTTCTATTTTTGTTGATGTTGTTTCTACCACGACTACGACTGTTTTTCTTTAGGCCTTGTTTTCATTGAATCGTAATTCATCGCCGATCATTGTCTTGGAGTCTCTAAAGCCTGGTTCTCATTAAATCGTAATTCATCGCCGATCGCCGATGCTCTAAGACAATGGTCGGCGATGAATTACGATTTAATGAAAACCAGGCTTAAGATAACGATCGGCGACGAAAGAGCATCGACGAACATCGCCAATTCTGTAAGACAATGATCGGCGATGATTTACGATTCAATGAAAACCAGTCTTAAGATAATGATCTGCGATGAAAGAGCATCGACGAACATCGCCAATCCACCTTTTCAAGGTAAGAGGTGCGAAAGCGGAAGTCTTTTGTTGTTAGAGATTTTGCATTTTTGAGTCCAAAATCTTGTTCTGCGTACAAACATTAGCATGGCAGCAGATTTTCACTTTCATATTTGTCTTCGTTTGGAAGTTATGGCGATTTAAAGAATTTGAATTCATAAGAGCTTTGACCGTGAAATCAGATGTTTGGACAAATTTTTGTCCAAACTTTGATTTCACGGTCAAAGCCCTTGTGAGTTCAAATTATTCATAATGCCATAATTTCGAAACAAAGACAGATATGAAAGTGAAAATTTGCCTCTACACTAACCTTTGTATGTAGAACAGAAATTTGGACTCACAGATACAATATCTCTAACAACAAAAGACTTCCGCTTTCGCGCCTCTAACCTTGAAAAGGTGGATTCTGTAAGACAATGATCGGCTATGATTTACGATTCAATGAAAACCAGTCTTAAGATAATGATCGGCGATGAAAGAGCATCGACGAACATCGCCAATTCTGTAAGACAATGATCGGCGATGATTTACGATTCAATGAAAACCAGTCTTAAGATAATGATCGGCGATGAAAGAGCATCGACGAACATCGCCAATTCTGTAAGACAATGATCGGCGATGATTTACGATTCAATGAAAACCAGGCTTAAGATAATGATCGGCGATGAAAGAGCATCGACGAACATCGCCAATTCTGTAAGACAATGATCGGCGATGATTTACGATTCAATGAAAACCAGTCTTAAGATAATGATCGGCGATGAAAGAGCATCGACGAACATCGCCAAATCTGTAAGACTATGATTGACTATGATTTACGATTCAATGAAGACCAGGCTTTACAGATAGTACAATTTTTGACTCAAAAGAGTCCTCCCAAACACCCCCAAGCTCAACGGATGTTTTTAAATATCTCGTAAATTTTTGTTTCGTTTTGGGACTTCTTATAATCAATATAGGCCTACAGTTGTTTTGCCCTTTGACCAACCTCGTCCCCAGGGCCTTTTGTCATATTGGGACGGAGACGAAAAGGACAATGCCAATATGACAAAAGGCCCTGGGGACGAGGTTGCCCTTTGACAAAAGCATTGTGTCCAGGAGCGAAATTGATGTCATAGACCCCACCCTTCACGCTGTACCGCACCGGTGCAACTTTTGATTTACAACACAGATGCAACGGTTAAATCCGTCAATGGTGTTCTACCTTCGGGAAGCGAAATTTTCAAAAACCAAGAAAGTAAAGGCAGTGTGTCCGCGTATAAATAAGTTGCATGCACGAACCATGAAAATGCTGACATGATGCTGACATGCATGTAACTGTTCGAGGATTTGATTGGTTGAGAGTCAACTGTTTTTAACTGATAACATGAAAATTAGAGCCTCGTTGTCAAGACCATACGAGCGATGGTTGAATGGCGGCAAAGCAAGCTTCGAACGTCTTTGATGCTTGTCAATGACAGTGACGAGACACATTTAGTTTTGAAAAATTTCATAGCAGGAGGAATGAACAGAGATTGGAAAGCAATGTTGAGCTAACGAAACTATTCCCAATGATAACGCAGGTGGACAGAAGTGGTGGACTCGGGGTGTGTTGTATTCGAAACCAATGTCAAGGCCATTCGAAAACTTGACGAAGGATCACATGTTTCCGAGATACCCCCTTGAAGCCTTCAACTTAAATGGATACACTGCCTTTAAGCCAACCTCGATTCCAGGGCTATCATTGTCTTCAGCCTCACCTCTTCAGCACCATTGTTACCTTGGGTTCGAGGTTGCCTTTAAGCATAAACTATTCTGCTGAGGAAATCAGGATTGCGCTGTATTCGTCCAAGATTGTGCTGTGTATAAAGAAACAAATTTGGCAATGATAGAAACTAAAAATTTGGCAATTGTAGAAACTAGAAACTCTAAAGATAAGAAACAAAGAAAGAAACTTTAGTACTAAAATCTTAGATTTGTGAAATTCGAATGTAAGAAATTTTTAGTGCTGTACTAATGGGCTCATCTAAGCTCGTTAAATGCAAAAATCGTGTATTTTTATTGCAGACTGTGCGAGAGGATAGTATAATTTTTGCATACCAGTTGTGTAAAAACTTGCCAAGCCCGGCTTGCTCTGGAAGGTATGTAGCTAAGAGTCGAAACTAAGTTTTTAATCTTTGAAAGGCTATTTTAGATGTGAAAATTTTCTTTGGTAAAAGCCTTCACCATTGGACCCAAAAATTAAGCAAATTCTGGCAAGGGGTTTGGATGGAAACGAGAATTCCACATTTAGTTCTGGTCCATGATATCCTTGCCGTTGAAAATGAAATTCAATACAGTTGTCAGTTCTCAGAAATAGAATTTGAATTTTAAAGGTAAGTGAATCATGGACCAGAATGGAACGTGGAATTGTCGTTCCAATGCAAACCCCTTCACAGCATTTGCTTTATTTTGGGTCTAAAAGATGCGCGATTTAACAAACAAAATTTTCTCATCTAAGTTACTCTCGAGAACCGAATAAACGGGGGAGGGGGTGGAAATGGTTCGATATAACAATAATCGGGGGGTTGGAATAATCGGGGGGGGGGGGTGCTTGGAGAAACAGAAAATAGTCGTTTTCTTAGGTAAACACGTATCTCTTATATATTTATGTGAACAGTGATGTTACTGATACATTTTCTTTTGAGCTCTGTTTCTGTTGGTTGAATGTACTTCTTGAGACTTTTTCTTGCGTCCATTCAGAAATTATGTTTACTATAATTTCATTTTTCCAAAAATTAATAAAAGGGGGGTTGGAATAAGAGCGGGGGGGGGTTGGAAAATTTGTCAAAAATTAACAAGCTGGGGGGGATTATTCGGTACTCGAGAGTAATCTATGACTGATAGATCCACATTCAGTTTTGAATGTTGGCCACGTAATTTTTATTCCACAGATCACCGAACGAGCTAGATTATTGTGATGAACCGTCAGAAATTCTTTCACCGCGTCTTTTGGATGATCTTCCTCCCTGTTATATACACTAATAATCAGTCAGTTGATATTAAGCCAAATTGTAACTCGTGTCCTGCTCAGGACATCGGTGTCCTGAAATGCTTTTGGTGCTAAGACTGTGGCAGGAGATTGTATTCTTATATATAGAAGCCCTTTTAAAGGGCCTTTAGGATGATCTAGCGTCCTCTTAGGTACACTTATAATCAATCAGTTGAAATGAAGCCAAAATGTAGCCCGTGTCCTGCTCAGGACATCGGTGTCCTGAAATGCTTTTGGTGCTAAGACTGTGGCAGGAGATTGTATTCTTATATATAGAAGTCCTTTTAAAGGGCCTTTAGGATGATCTAGCGTCCCCTTAGGTACACTTATAATCATTCAGTTGAAATGAAGCCAAAATGTAGCCCGTGTCCTGCTCAGGACATCGGTGTCCTGAAATGCTTTTGGTGCAAAGTCTGTGGCAGGAGATTGTATTCTTATATATAGAAGTCCTTTTAAAGGGCCTTTAGGATGATCTAGCGTCCTCTTAGGTACACTTATAATCAATCAGTTGAAATGAAGCCAAAATGTAGCCCGTGTCCTGCTCAGGACATCGGTGTCCTGAAATGCTTTTGGTGCAAAGTCTGTGGCAGGAGATTGTATTCTTATATATAGAAGTCCTTTTAAAGGGCCTTTAGGATGATCTAGCGTCCTCTTAGGTACACTTATAATCAATCAGTTGAAATGAAGCCAAAATGTAGCCCGTGTCCTGCTCAGGACATCGGTGTCCTGAAATGCTTTTGGTGCAAAGTCTGTGGCAGGAGATTGTATTCTTATATATAGAAGTCCTTTTAAAGGGCCTTTAGGATGATCTAGCGTCCTCTTAGGTACACTTATAATCAATCAGTTGAAATGAAGCAAAAATGTAGCCCGTGTCCTGCTCAGGACATCGGTGTCCTGAAATGCTTTTGGTGCAAAGTCTGTGGCAGGAGATTGTATTCTTATATATAGAAGTCCTTTTAAAGGGCCTTTAGGATGATCTAGCGTCCTCTTAGGTACACTTATAATCAATCAGTTGAAATGAAGCCAAAATGTAGCCCGTGTCCTGCTCAGGACATCGGTGTCGTGAAATGCTTTTGGTGCAAAGTCTGTGGCAGGAGATTGTATTCTTATATATAGAAGTCCTTTTAAAGGGCCTTTAGGATGATCTAGCGTCCTCTTAGGTACACTTATAATCAATCAGTTGAAATGAAGCCAAAATGTAGCCCGTGTCCTGCTCAGGACATCGGTGTCCTGAATTGCTTTTGGTGCTAAGACTGTGGCAGGAGATTGTATTCTTATATATAGAAGTCCTTTTAAAGGGCCTTTAGGATGATCTAGCGTCCTCTTAGGTACACTTATAATCAATCAGTTGAAATGAAGCAAAAATGTAGCCCGTGTCCTGCTCAGGACATCGGTGTCCTGAATTGCTTTTGGTGCTAAGACTGTGGCAGGAGATTGTATTCTTATATATAGAAGTCCTTTTAAAGCGCCTTTAGGATGATCTAGCGTCCTCTTAGGTACACTTATAATCAATCAGTTGAAATGAAGCCAAAATGTAGCCCGTGTCCTGCTCAGGACATCGGTGTCCTGAAATACTTTTGGTGCTAAGACTGTGGCAGGAGATTGTATTCTTATATATAGAAGTCCTTTTAAAGGGCCTTTAGGATGATCTAGCGTCCTCTTAGGTACACTTATAATCAATCAGTTGAAATGAAGCAAAAATGTAGCCCGTGTCCTGCTCAGGACATCGGTGTCCTGAATTGCTTTTGGTGCTAAGACTGTGGCAGGAGATTGTATTCTTATATATAGAAGTCCTTTTAAAGCGCCTTTAGGATGATCTAGCGTCCTCTTAGGTACACTTATAAACAATCAGTTGAAATGAAGCCAAAATGTAGCCCGTGTCCTGCTCAGGACATCGGTGTCCTGAAATGCTTTTGGTGCTAAGACTGTGGCAGGAGATTGTATTCTTATATGTAGAAGTCCTTTTAAAGGGCCTTTAGGATGATCTAGCGTCCTCTTAGGTACACTTATAAACAATCAGTTGAAATGAAGCCAAAATGTAGCCCGTGTCCTGCTCAGGACATCGGTGTCCTGAAATGCTTTTGGTGCTAAGACTGTGGCAGGAGATTGTATTCTTATATATAGAAGTCCTTTTAAAGCGCCTTTAGGATGATCTAGCGTCCTCTTAGGTACACTTATAAACAATCAGTTGAAATGAAGCCAAAATGTAGCCCGTGTCCTGCTCAGGACATCGGTGTCCTGAAATGCTTTTGGTGCTAAGACTGTGGCAGAAGATTGTATTTTTATACATAGAAGTCCTTTTAAAGCGCCTTTAGGATGATCTAGCGTCCTCTTAGGTACACTTATAAACAATCAGTTGAAATGAAGCCAAAATGTAGCCCGTGTCCTGCTCAGGACATCGGTGTCCTGAAATGCTTTTGGTGCTAAGACTGTGGCAGGAGATTGTATTTTTATACATAGAAGTCCTTTTAAAGCGCCTTTAGGATGATCTAGCGTCCTCTTAGGTACACTTATAAACAATCAGTTGAAATGAAGCCAAAATGTAGCCCGTGTCCTGCTCAGGACATCGGTGTCCTGAAATGCTTTTGGTGCTAAGACTGTGGCAGGAGATTGTATTTTTATACATAGAAGTCCTTTTACTGCGCCTTTTGTGGCAGGAGATTGTAATTTTATATAAAGAAGGCCTTTACCTCGCCTTTTAAGATGATCTTGCGTCCTCTTAGATCAGGGGCGGATCCAGTCCGAAGTTGAAGGGGGGGGGGGGAATTTGGAGAGTGGGTTCCAGAAAAATAGTGAAAAGGAAGCGCGCCGAAGGCGCGCATAAATTTTAGGGCCTTTATTTTGGAGAAATTCTCTGGGTTTTCTATTGAATGATGCCTTAATTTATATGTTTCCCACATTCAGAACGAAACACGAAAAAATAGAGTGTATTTGGGTCAGGATAAAGGGCGCCCTTCTTGCCGAAAATGGTTCGCCATGCTGAGTTTTCATCCTGAAGGGGGGGGGGGCGCAGTTGCCCCCAACTGCACTCCTCTAAATCCGCCACTGTCTTAGATACACCTATAATCAATCAGTATAAATGAATCCAAATTGTAACCTGTGTTATGAAATCTCAAATTAGGAGAAGAGTATAATTTTATAGATCTAAATTGATCCTTTTTTCCTCGCTTTTGAGGATGATCTTCCACCCTATTCGGTACACCTATGATTTTATGTATAGAAGTCTTTCACCGCGCCTTTTAGGATGATCTTGTTCCCGTTCAAGTTTTCCTATAATCAGTCAATTGAAACCAAGTCAAATTTATAGCATGAACGTAGCTGTAATCTGTAGATTCTTTTGATAACATTAAATATGCACGAAGCTTAAAAGGAGAGGCCAGCAGGGCAGGTGCTCCCATAAAATCAAATGAATATATGATTTCAGAGTTGTTTTCGTCTATGTTTGATTCTTATTGTGTGTACTATAAGCAAATGCTTCGAAACCAAGTGAATGCATTGTTTTGATTCAAGATTCAAGCCCTTTTTAAATTCCTTTTTAAATTTAGGCCGACCTGAGTGTATACAAGTCGATTCAATCTTGGCTGAAGACTGATGAGAAAGAAATAAGCAATATTTTGGTATGTATATTCTATTAATTTTTATTATTCATATGTTACCATAAATCGTTTAATTTTGGTTTTCGAGTTTGCTTTTGCAGTTAAGGTCAAACTTTTAAGTTGACATGAAGAGCCTCCTAAGAGTTGCTGACCTCTTCTTTCGTATGGTATCTTCCTAGCACAGTTGGTAATAGAGGATACTTGGCTTTGAGTTTATGCAGAACTATATTAAAATTGCTGATAACTCTGTAGTTAAAGAGAATTTGCAGAAAACTTTACCAAACATTACATGCTAAGAAATGATGGTTCCTTGCATCTAAACATTCTTGCGTATAGAAGCTTTTCACTTTAGCAGCGGTACAGTTTCTTGCTTTCGACAGCGCTTTGCTTTCATGCTGAACTTTGCCAAAATATCTCATGATTCCTTTCGTAAAAGAGAATTTGAAAAAAGCTTTACCAAACAATAACTTATGTGAGATTGCTTCGTATTGCAGCCAGCAGTTTTCTGCATATTCCAACTTCCTAGGAGTCGTTCTCGCTTTTGCCATTTCATGCTACAGACAGCTCTTTGCTTTCCTGCAGAAATTTACCAAAATGTGTGATTGTTCCTTTCATAAAGAGAAGTTAAAGAAAGCTATACCAAACAATAACTTATGCGAAATTGCTTCCTATTGCAGCTGGCAGTTTTCTGCATATTTCAACTTCCTAGGAGTGGCTCTCACTTATTCCATTTTGCTTCCCTGCAGAAATTTACCAAAATGCGTGATTGTTCCTTTGATTAAAGAAATTTTAAAGAAATCTTTGCTACAATCATTTACAAAATTGTTGAGCCATCCTCAGATTTTCAGTTTATTCGCCCTGGTTTCTCCTCTTCCCCCTGGTCAATGTTGCAGTACCACAAAAAGTTGCTAAGTCTCGCATGTCATCTCGATCAGGTCCTTTTTTCAAAACAACATTGACATGGGGGAAAGGGGGGACGAAAATGTCATGTGTTTTAAGGGTGGCGCCACAATTTTGCAACTGATTGTAGATATCAAATGCTAGGAAATGGCGTATTTTTACAGCTAGCTGTTTCTACTCAATCATTGTTTATACCACAGCGATGATTCTCATTCATGCTATTTTTTGCTATTTCATGTTGAAGACAGCGCAAACGTTTTGCCTGACTTATACTTTTTCCTGAAATAAGCTGATTTTTGTAAGTTTTGTAAATTTTGGAGCGGGGATGGTAGCCGCCCTCTCAGCCCCTGGCTCGTACACATATGGCCTCGAAAGTCAGCGACTTGCACAATATTAAAAATCTCGATTCCTCTAGAAATGCCCGTTTCTAGCAACGAACGGGAAAGAATATTGACCCAAGCATACAATGTCATTTTTTCAGCCTATTTGTTAATCTGTTAACTGGGTGTTTTCCATTAAAGCAGTTAGCTGGTTAGAAATGTTTACAGTAATCACAGGGAAACGAAGTTTGAATCCAAAAACATTGCCTTGTCGTTATAAACTCTGATTTATTCCACTCCCGCAAAAGGCAGCTGCATTTTATGATTTCTTCACAGAAGAAGACCATTCTAGGAGAAGTTAATGAGTTGAAAGTGCAGGTCAGAACGCTTCATATTTCATAGACTGTAGAAGGAAGTTTAGATGTTTTGCAGGCTGTGGAATCAAAATATGTGGCCGATGTTCAAAACTAAAATGTTAATCTATCAGTCAAGGGCCACCTTAAATATGAAATTTTTTTGTGAAATCACACATATTTTAGACAAAAAAGAAGATGCCAGGAAAGTCTTCGTTTACGGGAACGACGATTCCTCATTCATTCCTGGTCCATGATTTACACTCTTGCTCACTTGTTTCCTTTATCATATTACTTAGAATGTACTTGTGTGATGTCTAAATATCAGGAAGGTTGCCTGCGTGCAGCCTCAACTCAAGGCGGCTTCAAATAGTATTGTTTTGAAAAGTTCATGACGGCACAGTTAGTGAACGTCAAGATTGTTATGGAACCTTTAAGAAAGTCGTCAGAAACTCTGAGCACGTCAAAATCTGATAATTTTAAGAAACATTCAGTACTGGCCCAAATTATTTTACAATATACATAACTTGCAATGCATACATGATAATAACCTACAAGATACGCTACACCACATTTGTCTAAGGCCGGGGGGTACTCCCATATTTGACTGGACGGGATGTACCGCTCAACAGGCTGTGGAATCCCTTTTCGAATTAAAATTATGCGACATGGTATCTAAATTGATAAGAAACGTATACGACACGGTATCATTTTAAACTGTCGAAGGAAACTTTTAGAGCTTATTTTTTTACATCCATATAAAAATTACAATACATGCTACATCTACGTTCTACTATACTTTCTAATTACTCTACAACAATACAACACTACAGGGACAAGACCACAAGGAGCAAAAGACAATGACTACCCTGTGGCCGTTAACATAAAGACATGCAAAAAAGGCAATTAGTAAATTAAGATTAGATACTAACACACAATGGAATCTGTTCCACATTGGATGTCAGGCCAGCATAGACGCGTGATGGGAAACGTATGCTGTTGGGTCAGGGTTGAGTTAACGATATCATAGGTCAGAAATAATAGCGATTTGGAAAAAGAATTTCGTTGACCCTGTTTGTGCTTAACATCAAATGTGAAACAGATTTACAAAAGAAATAGGGGAAAAAAGGAAAATAGTGGCTGTGTGGTGTAAAACAAAAGTTTAAACGTATCCAAGCCGACCGGTTTTGTGGATGAAATTAAGAGTAAGTTCGAGCAAAAGTTTATTTACGTCATCATGAAGCTCTTTATTACCATACAATAAGTATTGTACTAGAACGTTGTTTGGAAGGGTATTGATTTGGACAAATGGTCGTAACAATTCCGAAACTCCAGCGAGAAGATCTCGTCGTTGAATGTCAAATGAAGGGCAAAGCAACAAGAAGTATGGGGGTATATGTATGACAAAATTCATAACATGCAAATTGATTGATCCATCACTCCAAAGCACCATTCCATCATTTCAATTCACATGGTTGTCGCTTGAAATCTTTGACTCGTCGTCCAGTTGTAAGTACATCGATTCGTGATGTTGAATTCATGACACTTGAGTCGTTTCATATCATTCATCAATTCATCATCATCGACTCGTCATCATCTTTCGTGTATGCATCGTGTATGAATCGTGTGTGCATCGTGTATGAATCGTGTATGCATCGTGTATTAATCGTTAACTCATTGTCTAGTAATACATTGATTCTTCACTCTTCAAGTCGTTTCATATTATCCATCAATTCATCATGTCACCATCCTTCACATCAATACATCAAATCATTACCATCGACTCGTCATCATCCATCGAGTATGAATCGTGTATGAATCGTGTATGCATCGTGTATGCATCGTGTATGAATCGTGTATGCATTGTTCTGTTTTGGCAGTAGTTCCCTGAGCCGGAATCCCTTCCAAATTTTTTTCAGGGGGTGACTTCAAAAATTTACAAAACAAAAAGATCAAGTGCAGTAGACAGGCACATCTTTTGCACCTCATTAGTTCTTTAATAAAGCCCGCTCAGAGATCAGAAATTTCCTCCTTCGCAATGATTGTGCTGCATTAGGGTATTTGTGAATTTCAGCTTTAAAAAAAACGGGGCGCATTCAAAAAGGCTTCCTCTGGTCTAAACAGTTCCCATTACCGTGCGAAAAATTGAGCCTACCGTTTCTTATAAGCTGTTTCTTATAGCAACAATAAGTGTAGATAGGAAAAAGGAATTTTTTTGGATTGAAAAAAGAGCAAAGTTGATCGAAAAATTTTCATCTCTGAGCCAAGAGAAAGAAGACAGGAAAGCGCAAGTATGTTCTAACTACGAGGCCCCGGGCAAGGACTTAAAGTTGCGTAACCAGTTGATGACGTCAAAGGATTTTTGGTACTGTTAAAAGTTTCTTTGCAGTATGAATTCACGCAGTTCATGTGCTGCAAAGAATTACACGTATGTTTTTATAAGAAACTGCTATAGGAAACTCAACTCTCGCATCGCCAAAAAATTAAGGAACTCCAGTGCTGGGAAAATGTATCTTGAGAAACAATTCTTTTTGATAAAGGAAACCGTTGACATATTTTTACTGTATTAACACTTGCTTCCCGTAACATATTGCTTGGGGGGGGGGGTGCCAGAAAGGCTTCAAAGGCCCTTGTTTTGAAATTTTCACGAGGGCAAAGGCATGAAGATTGCTATTGAAACTTTAAGAAACGCGTAAGAACTCCAACTTTAGATTCGTTTTATTTAGTAGACGACTCTCCTGATATTACTGTAGCAAGTCTAATAAATTGAAATTGAAAATCTGATATTTTTTAGAAGCTTTCAGAACTGGCCCAAATTCTTAGTTTCTTATAAAAAAATATACGTGAAGAGGTAATTTCGAAGAGAAGCTAAAAATTTGAGTCAGAAACTACTAAGGTACCTGAAGACTATCAAATTTGTAGTTCCTTGGGAGGATTATAATAATCTCCAACTCGAAGGGCATTTCACTTCTTCAAAATGAGTGCGGGATTCTTTCAGAACAAAGCATTTTAAAGGATTTTTGACGGGTTTTTACTTGGGTATATCCAGCATCGCAGCCCTTGTTGTACAATCTTACAGGAACATTTCTCATGGAGATTGATCGGAAACTTGTCTTTGGTAAACCATTTCATCTGCAGCACATCAGGGCTGTGTCTGCTACTCTTAAAACGAGCCAGGTTATAAACTGAAAGTTTTCTGCAATTTCTGATCTCTTAACGGGCTTTATTAAAGAACTAATGAGGTGCAAAAGATGTGCCTGTCTACTGCACTTGATCTCTTTGTTTTGTAAATTTTTGAAGTCACCCCCTGAAAAAAATTTGGAAGGGATCCCGGCTCAGGGAACAATTACCAAAACAGAACAATGCATACACGATTCATACACGATACATACACGATGCATACACGATTCAAGCACGATGCATACACGATTCAGACACGATGCATACACGATTCAAACACGATGCATACACGATGGATGATGACGAGTCGATGGTGATGATTTGATGTATTGATGTGAAGGATGGTAACATGATGAATTGATGGATAATATGAAACGACTTGAAGAGTGACGAATCAATGTATTACTAGACAATGAGTTAACGATTAATACACGATGCATACACGATTCATACACGATGCACACACGATTCATACACGATGCATACACGAAAGATGATGACGAGTCGATGATGATGAATTGATGAATGATATGAAACGACTCAAGTGTCATGAATTCAACATCACGAATCGATGTACTTACAACTGGACGACGAGTCAAAGATTTCAAGCGACAACCATGTGAATTGAAATGATGGAATGGTGTTTTGGAGTGATGGATCAATCAATTTGCATGTTATGAATTTTGTCATACATATACCCCCATAATATTTGCAGGGGGAGGGCGAATTTTTGACAAAAGCTTTGCTTTAAACACAGCGACAGAAGGTGGAAGCCTGATTTCATGGTCAAGTTTATTCCATTCACAAATGCAATTAGGATTGAAGTTTGATAGAAATTTCTCTGTCCTTGCCTTTATTCGCCCAATAACATCCCGGTTACGTAGTGAGTAATTTGACTGTTGAAGTGGTGGGATTGGTTCTTTCGTGTACAATGGGATGAGGTTATTTATAATCTTATAGAACAGGGTAATGCGTCTGCTCCACCTTCGGGAACTTAATGATTCCCAGCCAAGCTCTGCGTACAGTTTTTCCCGTGATGTTCCCCTCCATGTTCCTGATACAGCAAGAGCAGCCGAATATTGAACAGCTCTTCTGAAACGAAGGATTGTAGAGCTACTTTTAGAGCTCTTCTGAAACGAAGGATTGTGTACACTTTTGGCAAAATTTTTATGCGACAGGGTATAATTTTGGGCCATTTTTCATGGGACAGGGTACAGCATGTAGAGAGATCTTCCGCACACCCCTATCTCTTCCCTAGTGAAGTACCCCCCGGCGTCTAAGGAGGAGGTCATTAATAGATAAACGAATTTTTGTTACATCGGAGTATTTTATGTTTATTAGTTTAAGCATCAAGGTGAGAAAGAATGCTAGCAAAAGCTTGTTGCTGTTAAGGTTGTTGAATGGATCAAATGTGTTATTGTGAAACTCGCATGTTGTTGTTAAAAGCGCAGCAGGTCTTTTGTGATAAGTTTTTGATTCAAGCCTTTTGCTGATAAATTTCATTGTTGTTCATTGATGAAAATAGCGGGTAGTGTCTTAGAAATGTGTCAAAGCTAAATTTTTGCTGTTGTGTGAAAGTCGTTGCGAGAAAATTTGTGTGAAAGTGCTGGTTGTTGTCATAGTTAAGCTTGGATCGTCAATGCTTGTAGACGGTCATCGGCGATGAATTACGTTTTAATGAAAGCCACGCCTTAGGCCCGTTGCTCTGCTTTCTTTAGATCTCTCTGATACCTCTCGAAAAAGACCTGATTCAGCTACAGTGTGTTACAATAAATTTGTGCCTCGTTTGTTAGGGTGTGCGGAGGAGCTGTCACTTCCGTAGATCTTTTAGCTGTTCTACAAAGAGACTGGATCGAGCGTTATTTTTATACATTTTTATGCATGAAGTTCGATTATGAATGGCGTTAGAGCTTGTATCACTATTGTGCACATTGGAAAATTCTACAAATTTTAGCAAAATATCGTTCTCAATTATGATTCTTTTTCAGAGTAACTGAAGGGTATATTGCGCCAATCTCGTCCCCAGAGTGAGTTCATTGCTCTACCTCTACTCTGGCATGCAAGAGGCCGTTCGGCAATCTGATTGGCTGCTCGCAATTTTGCGTCGTAACTCCGTTTTGCACGGGGAAAACGGCCGCGGCCTATCAAAATTTGACGGGAAACCACATTTTTTACCCATTTCAACCATTATTTGTTACTTATCTCTGACATTCGGAGAACAACGAGCCATTCCATTTTCCAATCTGCGGTGAAAGTTGAAGCATGAGGTCAAGCTAGCCCCCTCTCTTTCTACTTTAAATGTAGAGTCAAATGTAAATAGCTTTTAATTTTTCCTTTATTCTAATTTAACATTGTAAATATTCATTTTTATTTATTTTGGTAGTATTGTAAGTAAGTTTTGCCACGCCCCCCTGAAAAGCAGCCACTGTTGGCTGATGGGGCCACTGGTTTAAAGAATTTAATATGTAAAAATGTAGAATTTGCAATGTAATAATGTAACATCGGGACACCTCGTAGATATTTTATTACCCCTTGCTCATGCAATTTCTTCCAATAGATCATGACTCACACACCATCAAAGGTTTCATTTAAATCGTCTTATTAATCACTGTCCAATGTTGTGGTGCACAAAAATATCCATTTAATCATAGTTTTGTTTCATATTGTCCTTTTGATTCCCAAGGATTGAACCAACTTAATCTTAAGGCTTTTCGAGTTCTAATGACGTCATAAAGTGAAAAACAGAGATGGATCTCGTTTCTTAATCACTAGGCCTAAGGATAAGACAGTTTTAATTTCTTTTTTCTTAACAAGCTTGGTTCAAAATCTTTTTTAATAACAAATCGTTGTCTTCTGATATGCTTCTTCAATGCATGAAATATTGAACAAACAAAGTCTTTCACCTTCCTTTTCTGAATGATGAGTTTAAAATTTCACGTTGCTCGCAACAATAGACAGTTGTGCCAAGATACTTTTCCCCATAACCAAGACCATGTCAAGATTTCAAATTCTTAACTCTCAATAGACGATTACGCTAAAGATGGCGGCGAGGAACTTTTTACCAAGATGCACTGCGTTCTTTAATCGAATTCCTATAGAATCGTTAAGGATTCGTATTTGGGACGCAATGCATCTTGGTGAAAAGTTCGTCGCCGCCATCTTTAGCGTAATCGTCTATTGTCGCGAACCAAGTAGCCAAATTGCAAAATGTTGCAATTTTCTTTTGCGGAGAAGTGTAATTTGATGCAGTCTGTCATCATTCTTGTGTCTCTTTCTGGATACAAATTGTGCTCCGAATTTGATGTTATTGTATTGCCCTGGTTTTAGTCCAGTTTTTTCGCGGTTCTGACCATACAAAGAGAAATGGTGACGTAGAAGCACATATGCAGCTATTGGCATACCAAACCTGACTCCTCTACCGATTACCAGTCGAGAGTTAGGTATTGGGTCAGCCCTAACCAGAAAAATACGTGTCGGATATTGAGAGTTGGTAGCGGGTCAGCCCCAACCAAAGAAGGACGTGTCGGATATCCCAACAACTGTAGAGATATAACAATCCCACGAGTGTTGCTGTTTTTCTGTGCTCGAGTTCTGTTGTTTTTGATATTTGATATTCATTTTTTTATTTATATTTGATATTTGATATTTGATTTTATTAAGGAGGGTTGCCCTTCAACAGAGTTGTTTTACAAGGGGCCCTCCACTTAAAAACATTACTTACAATATACAATACCGAATAAAAAGAAAAATTACAATATAAAAACCATGATATAAAAACCTAATACAAAATTTACAAAATCTAATTTAAAAGAAAAAGACCTAAATAGATTTTTTAAAACTATTCAGGGAAGATGCCTGTTTAGTATCAGCAGGAAGGTCATTCCAAGCTTTTGCTCCTCGATAGGAAAAACATTTTTGCCCATTACTTGACTTTTTCATGGGTAGTCTTAAATCTGTCTCTGAATTACGCAGGACATAGGAGGAGCACTTTGAGTTTCGGGTGAAAAGGTCAAACAAGTATTGGGGAGCCAGTTCATGCAGGGACTTGAAGACCATTGTTTTAGATTCGCTGGCGACGAGTTCTTCAATGGTCTTCCAGCCCAGCTGGTCGATAAGTGGTCTGCTTGGGGGTGTCAAAGCTGCTTTTGGTTATAATTCTAGCAGCTCGATTTTGAAGTTGATCAGAGATTGATTGTGTTCTTCTTCTGCATTTAAACACGGTTAACGCTTCAATTTTGGTTTGGCAAAATGTTGTCACCGTCAGGGCATCTGATAGTATGTGCTACCCATTTATGCCCGCTGTCCTACATAGAGTGAGTCGATGAAGTCAGTTCGGGTAAAAGAAAGGAAATATTTTTGCTGTGTGTTAGCCCTTTTGTAAACATTGATGATCAATGAACCAAGAAGCCTGTGCAAGTTGCTGATAAGTTGCTGATAGCTTGGTGAGCCTTGATGGTTGTTGTGTTGGTCTCCTTTCCATGTAGTGATTGATGAGAATTGCTGGGAAAAGTTATACACATACCGGGTAAGCCAGTAAAATGTTCCCGCCTTTGAAAATTCGTAGATCCAAGAGCACTTCACTGATCTGAATGATTCAAATTCTTGCGAAAGCCAAAAGATTGAAGTATTTTTTGTGATTTTTCTTGCCATCTTACGAGCACTAGAAATATAGTTAAATTGAACTTTAAAATTTTTATGGTTACAAAATGACTGAAAAAGGGTCTAGCAATAAAGAAAATGCAATTTCTCATGAGTGAGGGATATCCTCTATACATTTATTGCCATGGGATTGAAAATCCTTTGTATCTGTTTGAAAACCTACATCTGATAACTCTTGAGGGAGGTGAAACGCCCACTGCCTATTGTTCTGCTAGAAGAGAGTCCTTACCATTTGATCGATGTTTTAGGCCCTTTCTCAGTCATTTTGCAACCATGAAATCTTTATGAATTTGAATTTACCTTTAGTTCTAGTACTGGTAAGACAGCAAGAAAAATCACAAAGATACTTTGATCTTTCGGCTTTTGATTAGAATTTGGAATGGTTCAAATCCGTGAAGTAGTCTTGGTGTTATGAATTTTCAAAAGTGGGAACTTTTTTCTGGCTCACCCGGTAAATATATGAAAGTATCTTCCTTGAATAAAGCACAACTATCATTTGCGAAAAATTTTCGATTCAAATCTTCCTCAGTTCTAAATTCCTTTATCGAACTTCTATATTTCTTCAGATATATATTCCTTTAGCAAGAGCAAGAGGAAGCACGGAGGGCTTGTTATTGATTGGCTTGTTGTCAGTCTTGTTTTCTTTGCTCATAACTTCATTGTATGCAATGTGTACCTTATGACTATATTAGTTTCAGTTTTCACCTACTAAGCAAATTCTACAGTTTGGTGTAAACCATATTTTTATTTACGTTTGTTTGTAGTCAAGATTATTGTCTGATTGTTTACAAGGATTTGTTTGTTTTTCCGTTACATGCTGAATCGAAAACAAATTTTGATTCTTATGCTAAAGAAATTTTTAAACATCATTCATGCAGAAGGCAATACCTTCAACAAACCACATGCCAAGAATTTGTAAGAGACAAATTTCTTAAATTTCTATCGTATTATTTCCTGCAAAGTTTTTCTGGAGAATGTACAGCTTTTCCACAGGGATTTAGAATTTGCTTTATTGTATTTTGCCGGCATGCTCCAATGTATTGCTGCTTATAATCATTGAACTTTGATGTTATTTTGTTTCTTATTGATCGTTGTGGTCTGTTCAGCAGTTTGAGAATTCTAGCCAAAACCTATCTTTTGCAGCACAAAGGAAA
The DNA here is from genome assembly GCA_964019985.1 of Aurelia sp. 4 Dawson et al 2005. NCBI lineage: Eukaryota > Metazoa > Cnidaria > Scyphozoa > Semaeostomeae > Ulmaridae > Aurelia > Aurelia sp. 4 Dawson et al 2005. The sequence continues at coordinate 41,553,745 of OZ026492.1, read as the reverse complement.
TTTGGTCAGTTTCTGAAGTTTATGTTCATTCATAAACTGAAAACAAATTCTTGGAAGAGCGAAAAGGTGAGTATGAACTGTTCAATGTCATACTTAAAAGCGATTTATTCTTGATCTCCTGAGTTGGAGTATGCTTTGCCTATTTTGCCTTTCAGAGATCTACCGGGTGAGCCAGAAAAAGCTTCCCCTTTTTGAAAATTCATAACACCAAGACTACTTCACGGATTTTAATCATTCAAATTACAGTTAAAAGCCGAAAGATCAAAGTATTTCTTTTATTTTTCTCGCTGTCCTGCCAGCACTAGGGTATCGGCGGTAAATTCCGGACGGTTAATGTTGGGAGGTCTAAGGAGCCAAGACTTTCCTTCCAAATTGAAAAACAAAATTATCACGCTCAACTTACATCATTTTGTGTTTCTTTTCTTAACAGTTTGCAATTTTTTACATCTTCCTGTGATTTCTGTACCTCTTCTTTTCCGTTGGGTTGTTTAGGCCTAAATTCTCGCGTGGCGGTATATTCCGGACGCAAAGTTGATCGTTGATTCGGCGTGCAAAACGCTACGTTTCGTTGGCGATTCTTTTATATTTTATTCGGTTAGCTCTTGAAAGTTAATTCGCGTAGTTTTCATCGGCATCACTCTGTTTTGCTTGCATATCTGACAAGTTGAATATCGTTGACCCATTTATCGCAAGAAGCAACGTTGACACCATCTTTTCGAACGCACACAGGAGCACTGTTTGTTTATGAGCGATTTACAGTGAGCAGAAGTTTACTTCAAAAACTCAAGATATGCGAAAAGATCGAGTAAGAGATGGAGAACATGACAATAAAATGCAAGTTTGCTTTGCGATTGAAGGATTTTGTAAAACGGGTTTCATAAACCGATTGTCCGGCAAATACCACCGTCCGGAATTCACCGCCGATACCTTACAGATATAAGTAAATTCAACTTTACAAAAATTTCTTGGTCGCAAAACGAATGAAAAATGGCACAAAACGTCGATCAATGCATAAATGACTTCTCGCACAGAATAATAAAGGAAATGCAATTTTTCATGGGTGAGAGATACCCTCTAGGTGTTAATTAGCATGGGATTGAAAATCTTTCGTATTTGTTTGAAAATCGATGTTTTATAACTCTTGAGGGAGGTGAAACGCCCATGGCCTATTGTTCGGTGTGAATAGAGTCCTTACGATTTGATCGATGTTTTAGGCCTTTTTTCCGTCATTTTGCAAGCATGAAATTTTTGTAAAGTCGAATTTACCAGTACTTCTAGTTATGGTAGGACAGCGAGAAAAATCACGAAAATACTTTGATCTTTCGACTTTTAACTAGAATTTGAATCATTCAAATCCGTGAACCAGTCTTGGTGTTTTGAATTTCAAAAGTGGGAACTTTTTTCTGGCTCACCCTGTATTGCGAGATATGAAGTGAAACACTTAGAAAATCGCCTTGAATAACAGACTTATCATGCTAAACCCATAAACACAACAAAAACACCGTAACCTGTGGAAAGAATACTGCTAACTCCTGTAAAAGAACAACAAGCAAAATAAACCAGTAACTAGAGAGAAGATTGTTGAAATCTGCAAGAGAAAAACGAATTAATCTTAAATCCCGAAAGGAAAGAAACAAGTTCATAAAGAAATATTTTCGAAATATCAACAAAGTCAGGTCGCTACTACAGGAAAATAGCCGATCTTGATCATAAAGTTTTCAAAGCATGCGCAAGGGAAGAATCTTTCGTTAATGATAAACATTTCCTCAGCTTTCCCCTGCCTGTTGCTCTTGAAACCACGTTTTGGCGTTTATGTAGGCGTTTCTGTATTGGCAGTGCACATGACCTTGGGTTTTATCTGAGATTTCAAAACGCACTTAAATGCACAAAGATAAATGCTCAGTGAATACCCAGCTTTAGTCAAATTTAGCAAAGATTTCTATATAAACTTTACAAATAGAAACAATTGAACTATGATAAATCGTACTGCGAGCAGAGCATGACGATTTTACGATGTTTCTAGCTGAGCCCGTTATCAAGCAAGCGACGAACTTGCCCTCTTAATTCCAAAAACATAAGCATGTATTTTGCTATTTGATGCAGCTTATGCAGCGAGTATCGCATGAAAATAATCAAATTTGTATTTCCGATTCTCAATGCGATTTTTAAAATTGGTTTCTGATCAAGGAGGCCTAAATATCTGAACATAATGCCATACTGCGTGCGGTGTCTGTAAACAGAAAACAAGAAAGCTAGAAAAGGACGGGGAAATTGATCTGACTGTATCTTTCATTGCAACGTTTTTATCTGTGTGAGAGGCAAGTCCTTTTGTTAGTAAATCTGACAACAAAATTTTCTCGTTGTAGCAGAGCAAATAATTTCGTAGAATTAGAATGCATTTTATCAGTTATCCAATGTTGATTGAATACAGTAAGCCATAGGCCTACCAGTTGAATTTTCTGGAACGTTTCGAATCAACAATGATTCATTATCAGTTTTTTTTTCTTTTTTATAAATCAATAAAATTTTACAATACATATTACGGTCTACACTACTTACAGGAATTACTTTACAATACTACTGGGACAAATACCCCCGGGGAGCAAAAGGCTGTGTCTACCCCAAGGGAATTAACAAAGATAAAGGAAAGAAAACTACTTAAACTTAATCAACACTACTAAAAACAACACATACGGATAATAAGAACGATTTGATACTAAGTCTGCTGCATATTAGACGTCAGATCAAAGTGATGTTAAGGAAAAGTAACCGGTGGAGAAAATCCATCTTGAAGTTTTTTTTTTGAGAAAAAGCCACTATGCACCTGCCGTCCAATATGCAACAAACTTTCAAACGTAAAGAGACAAAAATAAAAGGACATTATCAGCTCATGAAACTAGGAGCAAACAAGTTACTTATAATCCAAGGGGTATCGTCAAGATGGAAGCAAAACTACTTATCAATTATATAATTTAATCGTCAAAGGAAAAGACTGTTGAGTAGGAAATACCTTTGGAAACTAGAAGAGACAGAGTTGAATTTAAGACTGTCAGGAATTCAGCCATGACCGATCTTATACTATCAATGATTTTTATTAGTCACTTTTTAGGATTGAAGTTTTCAGGTATTGTTTTTTAAGTTGACGGACTCCTACAGCAAGAAAAAAGCAGGAGAATACTTCTACGTGTAAATCTGAGGCTGGAAAGAAAATAGTTCTCGGTAGTCACATTGTAATGAGGATTAACGTTTGCAAGGCTTCCTTGTCTTCCAATATTTAGGTTGCTTCTTTGATCCAGTCCAATAGTAAATAAAGACTAAAACCGAAAAGGACTTATTTTATTAAATTTCATCTTAATCCTAAATCTAAGTTGGCTCAAACATTTAGTCCCTTGAAATTAACAATCCAAGCCCTTCATTCGATTAAGTACACACAAAAAGTCTTAATTATTCGGGGAACAGATTCACTGCTTGCAAGCAGATTGTTCGATTTTCTGGACAGTACTTTGAAGATTATGTGTTGTGTTGCACTAAGATATTGCATAAGCTCGCAAAGGAAAATCCATAGCACACATTAGACTTTTTACATCGAGTCCTAATAATAGAGAGTTTACGAAACCACGACGGCAACGGCAACTGCAACGCTATGTTGCTTTTGTTTCAGAACTTTAGATTCAAAAGATTCCTTGTTTTTCGTTCGAATTTGCTTCCCTTGAGAGACTCTGAAGTTGTCCTTTTCAATTTCACAACTTGGAAACTCCAATTCTGGCGTTCTGCACTGCTTATCTAGGCCTGTGAAGTAAAACTCAGTCGTTTTAAATCCTTGTCGTCAAAGAAAAATATAGTTTTCAGTCATCTCTGAGTTATAGGGGGCCTTGTTCAGGCCTTTTGGGTGATATATCAAAGGTAGCTTACGGAAACAATGCTTGCTTGGTGGAATTTCAGATGACGTTCTGGCTGACGTTGCCGCCCTGGTTTCGTAAACTCTCTAATAGCTACCACCAGGACTCAGCGTAATAACTCTAAGTATGCATAACAAGTTTTTATCATTTGGGAAGTAACACAGGTTACTCTGGTCGTCAGACGATTCTTTGATCTTCTGGGCAGTACTTAAAGAAGCCATCGTTACCCAGGGTCCTCTGCGGGTATGCTGCAATTTCAAACTGTCTCGAAATCAAATTTTAAATAAATGATTAGTTGTACAAAATTTTTAAATGGTCTTAAGTAGCGGGCTCATCTGAATAAACCATTGACGCACAATAAACTTTTATCCTGTAAGAAAACACTATCAACTCTTGTCAAAGAACAGCAATAATATAAGATGAACCTGTAACTGTAGAGAAAGCTACGCCTGCAAGAAAATCAAGAAATCAGTTATCAACAACGTTATTACACCAAATACGCGTTTCGTCGCAAGCTCTTCGGTTTGGTTCATGCGAAGAACAGACAAATGACACAACTGGGCTGTTTTTATGCGGAAAAAAACAGCCCGGTCGTGTCATTTGTCACTGTCGTTATTACACCAGATACGCTTTCGTCGAAATGCGTATCTGGTGTAATAACATTGTGGATAACTGATTTCTTGATTTTCTTGCAGGTTATTCTACAGTTACAGGTTCATCTTATATTATTGCTGTTCTTTGACAAGAGTTGATACTGTTTCTTACAGGATACCAGTTTATTGTGCATCCATGGTTTATTTAGATGAGTCCGCAACTTAAGGCCATTTTAAAGCAAGTTTGGCCCAAACGAAGACCTTAGAAGAACAATGCATTGTTTGAATTGAAAGAACAATTCAATTCAAGTAAAAACTTTTCAGTTAATTCAACTACTGCAGTGCAGATCCATGCTTTTCGCTTTGCCCAACTTTGATTTTCATTCAGTCTTAATCAGGGAGCGCCTTCGGCGCTCCCTGGTCTTAATCCTCAGGATGCCCGCAACGGCTTTCTAATGAAACTGACTGTCGCTGCCTATCATAGCGAGTGCGCATAAACAACATTAATATTTGTTAGTTTAACTGAATTTGTGGTCAAGTTGAGGCAAGCAAACTATTTAACAGGACATTAGAAGTAAGAATGGTTCTCGGAGTTAATTGAAACTGCAACTAAATTTGATAGCAGTTTTATCTGTGTGTCTGAGTAAACTAAAAGGACATCGTTCAGATTTAGACACTTAAAGATAAGGTAAAACGAATTCGACAATGATTATTTCTCGATCCTATTAACAATAAAAGCACTATCAACTTTAGTTTTATTGAATTAAGAAGATATTCTTGATTCAAGATAACGAATTGTCACACTAAGTAGATGGTTCGTTCATAATGTCGTAATGTCTCATTTTTGACGAAAGGAATCTTGGACGAATCCAGAAACTGTTGCAGGCCGATGGCATTTATATATGTCCGTAAAGTGTGCAAAACTCCAAGAATCACTCAACCAACCTGGCTCCCCATATTGATTATTGTATGAAAAAATTACTTTCAAAGATGCTGAGGTCGGATGATTCCCTCCGGGAGTGGGGTACCCCTATGCTTGACCTGACTGGATGTGCTGGTCAACAGGGTGTCCTCTTTTGGTAAAAATTGTCCAATAAGGTTGCTTTTTCAGAATGAAATTGTGCGGCAGGGTATTATAATTGATAAGAAATTATGCGTAAGAAATTAGAAAAAGTCACTTTTAATCTGAGGAAAAAATATGTTTTTGCACGAATCTATGGAAGAACAGTACTGGCTTTTATATCTATTATTAAACCTGCTATCTTTTTTATACTCTTTTATGCTGAATGGATATCGTGATTAAATAAGATAAAATGAAAATGAAAAAATATGCGACAGGGTAATTATGGAAAGGAATAGTTTCAGGGGAACAATTGATAATGTATACTTTTGGCGCACTTTTATGCAACATGTATACTTTTGGGCCTTTTTTATGCAACAGGGTCCAACGTGTGGAGGCTTTCCACACACCCTTGTCTTCTCCCTAGTCAAATGACCCCCCGGGGGAATGATTCCTTCGAAAAATTTTGATAAATCTTGCTTTTCTTCCATGCTTCAAGGCTGTTTTACGGAGATGTATCATTATAAAAATATCACTTAAAAGCTACTTAATTAAATGATTCTATGACTTCTGATCTATCAATCAAATCTCTAAATCTCATTCTTAATAACCTCTTTAATCTTTCCTCCAACAGAAACCACAGCAAAGATCCAACCAGAGGTTCTTCTTGAGAAACACGTGCTCTTTCGAAGTCTGATTAAAAGGCTATGGAATGGCTAATCCTGTAAGGCGCTCGTCCAAGCATGAAGACTGTATGATCTCGATCATTGAGAGACTGTTATTCGTTGAGATGCGATGGCATTTTGAACCACTGGTAGGAATTTGAGTGAATGAGTGGCTCATATTCATCTGTGACAGGTATGTTATTGAACTGTTTTGATGCTCTGATTTTTCAAAAGAAACAAAATTATCTAGCAAAGACAGTTTGTTTCAGAGTCGGGTACTAAAGTTGCTTTAGAGTTTCTTACATATCCCTCAAATTCTGGTTGTTTCCATCGGCGGGGATCACCTGTGTTATCGTTATTTTCTTACAGGAGGTTTCATGACACTATGCCTTTGTAGAGATATATCACAAGTAATACCGAATAGTACACAAAAAGAAATAGGCGAAATATGCTGTTGATTTCATAGACTAAATGAAAAATTACTAAAAGACTTGTATTTCTGGCTTTGGGCGGAAATATGCTGTGGATTTCATGGACTAAGTGAAAAGTTACAAAAAGACCTGTTTTCTAGCTTGAAGTTTTTATGTTTTGATCATCCCTTCACAAGAAAAAGACTCTACACAGATCACTATGACCACTGCACTGGACAAATACCATATCAGAAACTTTTGTCAGTTGGATCATTAGATCCAAATCAGATTTCTCCTGTTCAATGCTTTGTATTAGTAATTCTTTCTTGAGTAGTATCTAGATTGAGGCTTGGTTTTACAAAATTCCCTGTGTAATGTTCACGAAAGTACTGGAGATCTTTCACGTTGTAACCAACGAGATTTGGCTTCAGCATCCAAAAAACTCGAGGGTAAACTGTCGGCTCCAAAAAATGAGAGTCTACCGTACATGTTTGCTTGTTTTTATTATTTTTCAGATGTGCCAATGTCTGACCATATAACATATTTTTGACTACCAAATAATAGCTACGTCAAAAAAGATTATATGATATTTTTATGAATTATAAGGACAACAAAATTTGGTAGTAGAATCAGACTTTGGATCCGACACTAACTCAGATTTAAGAAATTATACAAAACTTTTAATAAGGTCCTTAGTTTTCTGCACAACGATGCGTGGATACGTGCTTGGCGGGGGGGGGGGCGAAGTTCCGAAAAAAGGAAACGTTGTTAAACGATTTTCATGTAATGTCGAGGTAATGATGTGAACTGTGAAGCAATCTGTGACCTTAGGTGGCTCGCAATGAGTTTTAGCAGGTGGACAGTTTTGTTTCTTCATAGCGACATCGAGTAAATATATGTGGATGTCTGAGACAGCCAAGCTTTGTTAACGATAATGAACTCGACAAGCTTTGTTTGAGAGTGAATTATGGTGTTTTGAAGTTGGGAACTGTTTTTGATTCGAGTGAGCTAAAGAGGCTCGCATTACTTTCAGCATGTTTTGTATGCAGTGGGTTTGCATTGGTAGTGATATCGAGCCAATATTCTGATCATGCGGGCTATGTTAGACTATAGTTGATGTCATCTTGACCAAGTTTTCTTGAGAGTAGATTGTGTTTTTATCTAGACGGTAATTCATATCAACTTGGCCATACTTTCTTTAGAGGGGATCGTGTTTTTAGGTCACATATGAGAGTGGAGAACATGATTCTTTTGTAAATCTTAAATGGCTTTGTTTGATGGTAATATGGAGCAAATATTCGGATTTGTGAGACAGCCAAGCTATGCTACACGGTAATTGATGTCAACTTGGCCGTGCTTTCTTGAGAGGAAATTGTGTTTTGAACTTGCACGCAATCTGAGAACTGAGCAAATGATTTTTTTGCAGGTCTTAGACTGATTTGTTTGATAGTAATATTGAGCAAATATCTCAAGCCATAAGACATCCTAGCTATGTTAGATGATAGTTCATGTCAAACTATCCCTGAATAATTAATATGATAAAGCAATAGTGCTTTTAGAAAAACTGTTACACTGAGGACTAAGCTTCGATTGACTTTGCGATTGCATACACCCACGACCAATGAATAATGCACCTACTCATTTTGTTGAAAACTTGGGATATTCTTCTTTTTCTGGATTCATTTTGATTGAAGAGCGACTGGAATAATTCTGTGTTTAAGGTTATTGAAGATCAAGCGGACAGCTGTTTTGTATTGTGTATTCCTGTTTGGCCTTCTTCGAAAATAACAATTTTGAAAACATATGCACGTAAGATTCTTTTTCACAATTTTATTATTATCTTTCTTGTTTGCGTTGATTTGTCCATTTTTCTGTACCTGGATCTCGAAGCTCAAGAAAACATCTGTTTTGCTTTGTTTGATATTCCTTTGCTTGTATCCTTATCTTCAGTTTGTATTTTATAATTCCTTTTTTTGTAATGGTTATATGTAGTTTGTGTAGCTTTTAATTACTCTTAGAACGGCCGCAGGGTAGACATAGTATTTCGCTCCCTGTGGCATCGTCTTTGTAGTATTGTAACGTAGTTTTTAGGTATTGTAATTAGCAATATGCTTGTAAAATCTTTAATTGAATATAAAAAAAATATTCCTGTACTACTGTCTTCGAAAACAAGAATTTTGAGAGATAACCAAGGAGGTTCCTTTCACGTTATGCTACGAGCTTCGTTCTTGTTGTGTTTATTTCTTCACTTTTTTCTGGCTTGGGTATTGAAGATCGAGAGCAAATATGTTTTGCAATGTTTAGTATTCCTGCTTTGTTGTCCTCGAAGGCAACGATTTTGAAGTAATGATCTCGTAAGGTTCTTCCAAGTATCTTTATTAAATTGCTTCATGTTTGTTTTCATCTGTCCATTTGTCCGCACATTGAATATTGAGATGAAAGTGGTTTTTTTATGTTTGGTATTGAATTTTGCAATAGACCTTTTAGCTATTCTGCAAAAGAGCCTGGATCGAGCGTTATTTTTATACATTTTTATACACGAGATTCGATCGAGTGGCGTTAGAGCTTCTATCACTATTGTGCACATTCGAAAATTCTACAAAATGTAGCAAAGAATCGTTCGGTTGAGATTGAGATTCTAAAAGGTCTATTGCAGACAAACTTTTGATAGTAATTTGTCATATGGATTCATTTTTGGTTCCATCTTGAAGACATCTTATCTACTTTTTTCATATTTTGTGTCCACATGCCGTTGAACGAGCCATCAGCAAGGGATGTTTTTTTATTCTTTGGTTGATTTTTTTGTAATTTGTAATAATTTGCATTGTTAAATACGACTGAGCTAAAAGAATCATTGGAAACAACCCACTGTTAGTAGGTATCTTCCACGAATCTTTGTCGTTATTACCATCATTTGTGCTAATCACCGATCTTTCAAATGATGCTTTGACGTATCTTGTTTATATGGTGATAAAGACTTTACTTATGCCTAGGACAAAAACTGGAAGTTCCTTGACGGTTCATTTATGAAACTGGTCGCTTTGACTAAGATCTTTCAAACTTCAAATATGCTCAAAGCAAGCATCACGTCCTTTAACGTAAATGTGACCTTGCATTGGATGAGGGAAGGAATCTAGTATAGTATAGTATGGTATAGTATAGTATAGTATAGTATAGTAATAGTATAGTATAGTATAGTATAGTATAGTATAGTATAGTAAAGCATAGTATAGTATAGTATAGTAATAGTATAGTATAGTATAGTATAGTATAGTATAGTAAAGCATAGTATAGTATAGTATAGTAATAGTATAGTATAGTATGGTATAGTATAGTATAGTATAATATGGTATAGTGTAGTATAGTATAGTATAGTATAGTATAGTATAGTATAGTATGGTATAGTAATATTATAGTATAGTATAGTATAGTATAGTAAAGCATAGTATAGTATAGTATAGTATAGTATAGTATAGTATAGTATAGTATAGTATAGTATAGTATAGTATAGTATAGTATAGTATAGTATAGTAATAGTATAGTTTATCATATCATATTATATCATATGGTATCATATTATATCATATGATATCATATTTAGTATATTATCCATTAGATATTCAATCGTTCGTTAAGTGTTGTTGTATTTAGTTTGATATTGCGTGTTTTTTCATTTGGCCATTGGGTAGCCATTGCCTTTCGCTCCCCATGGTGTCGTCCTTGTAGTGTCGTATAGTAATTAGTAGTGTACAGTTGGACTTGCTACAAGTCTTTCTCTTGTCATCACAAGACATGGAGCAGAAAGAGGGAGAAAAGATTCTACATCTTACCATATGTCCTGAGAATAGAGAGAGACTTGTAGCAAGTCCAGTGTATAGTAGAATGTAGAATTTATTCCAATGTTTTATATGAGTAAAAAATATATTGGTCTTCTCTCTTCCATTATCTCACTGATGATTTACATTTGAATATTTACCTTTCATGCATTATTCCATGATTTTGTTTATATAGCCTGGAAATTCGCACAACCAAGATCTGACATATTTGAAGATTTCAGCGCATATGTTTGAGTAAGGATTTGGTAAATCGACATAGATAGCGACTGATCTAGATTCTTATATTGTGGGCAAACTCCTGTTGGTAGCTTTTATCAAGGTGGCTAATTTGTTATTACCTTCCACGAACATAAGGTACAGTAGAAACCCGCACAAAAGAACCTCTTGAGACTGCCCGAAAGAAGTTCTTGAATGATTGATGCGGTAGGGAAGTCCAGGCTGTCACATTCTTAAAGTGGGTGCCTCTAGTTGGCACAGTGAAAATATGTTTTATAAAGCACAGACTTGTGCACATTATCAAGGATCTCCGGCCTAAGGATTCTTGCGAAAATGTTTAGAAGAATTCTTATTTGAAATAGTCAATAATGGTTTGAAAAACTGTAGTGCTATCGGTCGCCCCCTTCCCCAAGCGATTTGAGCCGGTTTTGGGATAGTTCGATTATCTGTCCCAGTTGAAGCGGATTCCACCATCCAATTCAATAAACGAAGTGGAAACATGGACTGAAGTAGTTAAGCTATGGGCACGAATCTGATTTCATCAAAATGACGTAGTACGAAGAAATATTCTCTTGAATATATGTTGACCTTTCGATCGTGTTTTGAAAACGATTCTCGGGTATTATTTGAAGTGAAAATCCTCGCTGTATTGGGCATCAGACAATGTTTGTACAAGAAAAATACTCGCTTGTGCTACGCTCAGAAATAGCGTATTTACAATATAATCTATCCTTGGATAATCTGATCTTTATTCTCGCTGAAAGAAGGATGGAAAACTATGAAAACAGTGTGAATATGGTGGGTTCTTTTAGCTTGTTCCATCATCTTTGCATTCGCATAATCACCAGGAGTCTGCAGTTGAAATCACAAATATTTTGAAGGCTTAGGTATAAGATCTTTGTTCGAATCGAAACTTTAGCAGTTTCTGTTAGAAGGAGGAATAAAATCAGGAACGATGCCATTAAAAGTATTTTTTGCCACAAAACAATTTCATGTCACTATTTTGATCGTTTCAAATTGTTTTGAACTCGCAAATCTTTGCATCTGGACTACCTAATTTTTGTTATCATTGACTTCGGGTTTAACGAAGATGTACAAAGTTTACTGGGCAGTAATTGTGTCTAATTTATGGTCATTTTACGAATCTAGTCATGAGATGTCGAAGGCATTGTGTTCTTTCGTTTAGATAAATGGAAACCTCAGTTACGCTTCTCCGTTCCAAAAACTTTTGTAAACATTTGTTCATCAGATTGCATAATATTGATTCATTAGCCGAAGCGTAGGCGATGCTTCCAAATATATCAGTTATTGTTTCTCGAGTATCGTTTTCTTATTTTGATAACCAACTTTTCTGGGACTTCCAAAAATTCCAACTCCTGTCCTTCGTTCAAAGGCTTTCAGCTGAATGATTTTTTGCAAATAGAAATTTCTTATCTGTTTCTAATGCAATACAAGAGATCGACAATGAGCATGATATATTTTCAAAATATTTGTTATTAAAGAGTCATTGTCAGGTAGGGCTCTTTCCAGGGGGTGGGGGTAGCTTCAATAGGTGGGTGTCGGGGATGTGCCGCTGGACGCCTAAAATCACACACTAAAATTTATGCATGTTTCCGAAAACAATACTCCAAAATTTATAGGCCATTGAAAATATGTGATCTAAAATTGTGACAAAGATCCAAACTTTTAAGCAACTATGTGAAATTTTATCGAAGTCAATACCCTAAAAAGCTATTTTTCTAAGATGACACCCCAAGAATTTATGACTACTTGTGATTTTACCAAAAATGATACCCCAAAATTTATTTTCTGTAATCTTCTGTTTTTGCCGTAACCATAGTAATTTACAAATCTTACAATCTGATTGGTGCTTTAGGAAGCTTAGATTTTGGGTCTGAATAGGGCCAGGTTTTCAGAGTAGTGATAAGAGTCTCAGTTGACCGAAGCGCCCTCTGGCCTCACTCCATAAGGACCCTCAAGTTACGCTCATTGAGTTCATATCATTGAGTTGAATTGGGTTTGTTGCTGTCTCTTTACTGAGGGCCTTATTTCCGTAGAGCTGAAAAAACGCCAAAAATGTCAATTGGCGACGAGTTTCTGTCGCCCCGTCGTCTACTGCTCAGAATGTGCCTTAGAAAAAGGCGGTTTTTTGCTATTATGGCAGGTATGATTCTCTACCGAGGTACTGATACCTAGTTTTAAAGTACTGCAGTTCTAAAAAGCAGATTTTTGAGGCATTTTAGACTCAGTTTTCATGAGAAAAAAGTAGCAGGTGATTTAGGCTCATGTTTAGGCCCAATAGTTCTAAAAAAGAATCCGAATCGAACGATAGCTTGAAACAGTTCGAGTGTACGCGTACGCAATAGTGATAGAACATTCGATGCTACTTATTCAAACCTTCTGAAGAGCAGCTGAAAGGTTTCATATAGAATCAGTATGTAGCATTACCGTTTCTGTTCAGAGACAGCCTCTGCGAAGGAGAGTGGTTTCTACAACAAGCTTGGGGAAATGAAGGGAAATGATTCGCAGTTGCAGCGTTATCTATCAGTCCAGGAAAAACACGAAACTACGACATACCATGGAGTCCTAGCGATATCATCAAGTTAAAGGAGCTCTGGGAAACAAGGGACTTCAGGTCATAAGTCTACTGAGAATCTTTAAAGTTTTGAGCAGAAAGAAAGATGGCTTCCTGAATGAGCTTGTTAGATTAACAAACAGGATCAAAATATTTCAGACAACCTTTAATTAAAGATATAGCTGTTTACAGCCTAAATTAAGTTGCGGCGAGCAGTAATAAAGCTTTGGCGGAGAGAACTTTCATGAAACCCGTTTAGAAAAGAGACAAATTGTTAATTGCGTAAATGCGAATTGCAAAATGCAAACCCAAACTGAAAATAGCTTCATGAGGATTAACGGGTAGCTTACAATGGTGGAGAGTCATTGATCGATCTATTAATCGATTGATCTACCTATAAACAACATAGGAATCAAATATGTAGAAAAGGGAATTGCTCGATTGGTTAAGTACAACATACAGAAATTGAATAGACCTTTCTACTTCTTAAAAAAGAGGTATGTATCGAGCGTCCAAATCTATCAAATTTTATGAGGAAAGCAAGCACATGACCCCCGTTCTTTGTATAAACACTGCAATGGCAAGAAGTTACTTTCGATTTCACAGCACTTTTTGGAGAGCTTATTGTCGACAAATTTGCGCAGACTGAGTTAGCAATGATTCAGTTTTCAAATAGCCAAATGTTATTTGCCTCTTTTACAGCCAAATTTATCAGATTTTGTAAATATTTTCCTTTTTTCTTGTTATCATCAATCATTGCTAGCTCAGTTTTCTTTCAGCTTAATATCAACGCTTGAAAACAGCAAACTCCGATTTGCAACATCGCAAAATCGCAAAACCCTTTGTATGCTCTCACTTGCAGCTGAAAGTGTTGCACCACGAAATCCGCTAACTATGAACGAAAACGGCAAGAAACGAGGCCAGAAGGCAGATAAAATTTCAACCCGCTTCGAGAAAATGCATCGTTGATTAACTCTCTGAAGTGTCTTGAAGTCTGAAAGTCTTCTGAAATCCGAAGCAACTTTTTGCCGAAGTTAGCATCGTTATACCGTGAACGGGGGTCATGCTTTTGTTTACCTTCATAAATTTACCATTTTTATTAGTCACAACCATTTTTAGTTTTTTAAAAAACTTTTTTTGAGTTCTTTCAATAAGATGAAAGATGCAATGATTCTGGTAATAATCAATATATCAAAATATCGTCGTATCCCTGTGTCCTTCAAAGTTGAGTGACGCAATAACAACAACGTTCATTAGGGGCACTGGGAAGCATAAAACTGCAAAAAGAACAAGTACCATGTTTCTTATCACCCCGGGGTAACTCGAGTCTTGGGATGACGGGGACGTGCCGCCTAATATTTTAGGAGAAGACCCATATTTAAAGATCTTCGGTCGATTTTCATACCCACTTCTAAGGATTTTAGGAGCAAGGCCTGTTGAAATTCCGAGGAAACAAGTATCATTTCACTGTAAAGATGTAAAGATGTGAAGATGTCTTAATGGGATATGAGATTATCGCAAACCAATTTTCACAATTAGGACCAAGAAGATCCAACGATAAAAATTGATATCTCGAAAACTTTTTGTTACGAGTCAAAAAGCTACCTATTTCTAGAGGATCAGATACATTTTGAGACCCTTATTTAGGGATTCCTGAGGTGCAAAACCCATCATTATGGGCGGCACGTACCCGTCGCTCTACATATGAAAGTTACCACCCCGGGCTTATCGCCCATGGCTTATGAGTTCTACAAGAAACTTTACTTTTATATAAAAAAACTACAAAGGCTAATCTTCGCAACTTTTCTTCGCCTTTTTAATTGTAACTGTTTTTAATGCGATTTCAGTTTTCCCGTCCCAGCTAATCTAACTGCGCCTTTTTCCTCTTGAATTAATAGCTTTCACTCCAGAATTTCAAGAGAATTGATCCTTTGCTCGTTTTATGTTAAGATGTGCAGTGCTAGATGTGCTGTTCACTTGTGTAGTCCTTGGTCTTCAGTTACTGTGGAAATAATTGATTTGAATCGCAGATCTTGCTACGCCCTAACTTGTCCCTTTGTTGGATTTAGCGACTGTTGATCATTTGCCTTCCTCCTTTTATGGATATTTTAGTTAAGATTTGCCATTTATTTGTCTGCATTATAAAGTCCTTGTTCTTCAGTTGCTGTAACAAAAATTGATTTAAAGGGCTGAATTTGTTACATTCTTTTCTTCCCAAAAAAGAAGCTGTCCTGTGTGGAACTCAGAAACTGTTGATCATTTGGCCCCTTTTGATGGGTACTTTAGTTCAAAGATGTGCCGTTTATAGGTGTGCATTATATATTCTTTGTTCTTCAGTTGCTGTGGAAATAACTGATCTGAATGATTGATTTTGCAGCGTCTTTTTCTTCCCGAAAACGAAGCTCTCCCCTTGTATTCTTTTTGTAGGATTTAGCGACTGTTGATCATTTGGCCTTATGGATGCGTATTTTGATTCAGATGTACCGTTTATAGATCTTTATAGGCATGCATTATAAAATTCTTGTTCTTCAGTGTCCTGTGGAAATAATTGATTTCAACTGTTGATTTTGCTGTGTTCTTTGAGCCTCAAATAAGAAAAATCCCTGTAGGACTTTGAGGGAGTGTTCACCTTTCGCTCCCCCCTCCCTTGGTTGAGTATTTTGGTAAAGGTATGCCGTTTGAAGGCGTGCAATTTACTTGCTCATAAAAGCCTTGACCTGTAGTTGCCGTGGAAGAAACAGCTTATTTTGCTGCGCCGTTTCAGCCTGAAACAAGAAAACTCCCTGTAGGACTTAGAGAGATTGTTCATCTTCTGCCCCCTTTGTTGAGTAGTTCGCTTTAGATCTCCCGTTGTAGGCGTGTACTTCTACTTGTTTGTAAAAGCCTTGGTCTTTAGTTACTGCGCAAAGGATTGATTTGACCCTCTGATTTCGCTGCGCCCTCTAAACCGCAAACAAGAAGCTACATGTGCGACTTTAAGACTGTCGATCATTAGCCCCCATGGTTGAGTGTTAAGGTTAAAATGTGCCGTTTTTAGTCGTGCAGTTTATCTGTTTATAAAATCCTTTATCTTTACTTTCTGTTGTATTAATTAATGAGATACAAATTCTGATTAAAGGATAAAATAATTGATGTAAAGGTCGGTATGACCGCAATTGAATTTTACTAAAGCGAATCTAATCCGGCATAAGGTTAAACGTTGGGATCAGTCGAGTTTAACTAAGCTGAAGGACCTCATAGGAGCAAGATTGAAATTGCGAACTATGATGAAAAGTTGGTATAACCATGGCAAGGGGTTTAAGGAATAGTGTGGTAGGTATAACATCATAACATATTTTCACTTCATTTCATAAATTCATCAACCATAATAGGTTCTAGTAATCTAAAGTACATACACACATGTTACATCAAAGATATAATGGCTATGTAGTATAAATTACAATTGATAAAACGACAGAAGTTTTTAATATAACGGAAAATATAGACTATACTAAAGATACTATTTTTAACATTTTCAAGCCTTTTTTGTTCTGATTGATAAATGAATTTTTTAAAAGTGTTTCATTTCATTTTCCTTTTTATCATTTTCTGAGATATTACGAAGTATTTCTATTTTTCTTCATTCTTTAGGTTAGTTGTTCTATTATTCCAGGAAGGTTGAATGTTAAGATACTCTCTTGTTGATTTGTGGTTTATAGACAAAGGCATAGGACTCGAATGTTTGCAGAAATTTTGAATTAAATGTTTAAAAAGTTATTGCCTTCAGCTCAATAGATCGCAGGGAACTTTAGGTCCTTTTCTTAATCATAGAAAGAGCGTTTTCGACATATCATTGGTTTTAGCATCATTTTTGAGCATTTTTCAAGCGTTTAAGCGTTTTTAAGGATGTATGAGAAGTGGCATCGGAAGTTCTGACAAATATCAAACGGTCCATAATGGATTGTAGACTTGACTGATGAAAGTTGAAATGACCAATATCAGAAGTACTCAGATTTAAAGATCTACAAAATGGCCGCAAGCAAAAGTTTGTAGCTTTTTTGTTCATGATTTTGCAATTTAATGACGTCGCTGCGTCAAAATTGGCAAAAACTTTTACAATGCTGTAAACCTTAAAATGCTAACGATATCAAAAATGTTCTTTCTGGAATTTTAGCGAACGACGTAAAGTTTCCTTTCGATCTGTTTAGTTGAAAAAATTAGATAATAAGATTTCACACATTTGATCTTAAACTTTTGTAAAGTTTCGAGCCCAGTTGCAGCTGGTAATGTAATCTCTTGCCAATGAAATTATTTGAACGATCCAAGTGGTACTCTTTATGAACACAAAAAGAAACTTGAGGCATCATTTAGAGCACACTAAACATCATCATTACGGAGAGCACACTAAACTTTTTACATGGTAAGCATTTTTTGCAACAGATTGAAAGCACCCTACTCGAATAATTCCAATGGTTATTAAGACAATCCTGCTTGTAAGTTAAATGCGTTTCTTGGGGCGTATCTGTTGCTTATAGCAGTTTCTCGAAAATCTATATTATCAATTTTCGAAAATGCGTGCTCGAACTTATACCAAAACTGGTATTTTTCTTGGCTTGATAACGGGCTATGCTCGAAACGTCACTTCTTTCAATTCGCTTCAAAGTGCTTATATATTTTATGTTATTTACTTGTTTATAAATGTCTTTCTACTCTTGAATGACGTTGCTTGTCTGCAGGCTAATCAGTCGCCCAGGGGGAGTATATTTTGGGTAATAGGGTTGTGCCATCGGGAAAGGTATCAATTTTCTCGATTTTGGTTTAAGGAACGGCATTCAATTTTTCAAACAACTACTGGTACAAAGAACGGTATAAATGTTTGTGAAACGAACAAATAGGCCAGTTTGAAAGCTGGTATAAGTTCTAGCATGCATTTTCTAAAAATTGATAATATAGATTTACGAGAAACTGGTAGAAGCAACAGGCAAGCGCTGAACTAAAGTGTCCCCCACCAGGGGATCATCTGACTGGCAATGAAACGACGCTGTAAACTCCTGCTCAATGGAAACCAGGTTTTGTGCGAGAGAGGCTCAAGCAGTCAGTAAATTGTGTTTTTGTATTGATTTGTACGGCTCCCAAAGCACTGCTGCAAGCAATATAACTGCTACGTCACATGATTGAAATTTTTAATACTATGTCAAACGGAAACCATTTGGTTTTGGGTTTAGGGTTGAATAAAGACGCTAAGAGCTCAATTGGCAGGAATGAAATGCAATAAAGAGGAATGATCCTGAAGGCGATTTGAAACAGGGAGATTGGTATTAGAAGCACAGTTAACGGTGCAGATCAAAACATAACGCTTGACGATTAACAGGCGTAGGACTTTGCTTCAAGATAAGTTCATGCTTGTTGCGTTGTTCTCGATGCATTTGTGGCGATGCGATGAAGTTGGATTTTTTTCCATTCAGACAAGAATTATACCGTAACAAATTACTTCAGACATTACACGTTTGCCACTATTCGAGGCCACAGCATAGAGCTCAATTTCCTTTGAATTTAATTGCTTGAAAGGAACTTTGCAGTATTTGTTGTAAAGCTGCCATGACAATTTTTTGATATCTCGTAGCCACAACATGGCGGAATTTACTGATTTTGAGGCTGTGACGTCATCAAATTTCTAATTTCTTAACCAGAATAGTTATAGATTTCTGCTTGCCGCCATATTGGAGACCTTCATAAACAATGGTTTTCTTGAAGATTGTAATAATTTTCCTCAAGTAATTTAAGAGTTACGATGATTTTCATCATTTCAAAATTTTCCATGAATCTTTACCAAAATAATCTAACGGCCACCATTTTAAAAATAAGATATCGCAAAATTGCCAAGTAGATCGCTCTTCTTTGTAAGATTTGTTTCGATGTCTGAAGATAAACATCATTTTACACTAATCCCTCTAAATCTGATACTTCGAAGTATCTTTTTTGTTTATTCTTCGAAGTATCTTCTTTGTATATTCTTCGAAATATCTTCTATCTTTGGTTAGAAGTATCTTCCTCCAGGAGTACAGTAAAGCCCCGCATATAAGAACCTACCAGAATAAGAACCTAGAGGCTGCCTTTCCTAGATTGTGTACCTTGCAATTAAGAACCAGTTTCAGTTTGATGAAACATAGGTTCTTACTGCAGGGGCTGCAAAGTTGATCTTTGATTGCTGTTATTAAGATCATTGTGGTCCCAGTTGGCGTTTTGAAAGTTCCATTCTCCTCCCCAATTACTTATTGTGTCCATAAGAATGCTTCCAAAACAAATAATAAGGCAGAACATCTTTGTGAGACTCTGAAGGGGACCATAAGAGACACCCTTGAAATTAATCTTAGTATCTTTGAAATAAGAACCAATTTCAGCCTGGCTCTCAAAAAGTAGGTTCTTATACGCGGGAATTTACTGTACCCATGCTACAAGGTTATGGTTCCTTGTTCACAAAATTGTGTATTTGAATGTTTAAATAATGTGGGAATAAATTGTCATTCAAGGTTAACCCACAATTTTCTTTACATCGAGTGTGAACAAGAGTTACTACCAGATGAGGAAAAATATTGGGATTTTTTTCGTTGAGTGGAGACTTACAAGATTTTCAAATGAGACAATCAGAGTATGTTTCTGTTGAAACCATCAGCAAGGCCTTCAGGATTATACAGCAAAAGTTGCGTATAAGAACTTTGTTTGGAAGGCCTATCGACTTTGAATAATGGTTGTGATAATTTCAAAACTGTAGCAAGAAGATCTCGTTGTTGGACATCAGATTTTTTCGCTGATAGGGGGGTATTGTGTCAAAATATGAATAAAATTAAAATGAGATCAGAGGAGGGCCACAGCAGCAAGAAGTTGGATTTGCGAAAATTTGCCGCGTGTGCGGCATCGCACCACAATGTCGCTTCAAAGATAAATCAGGCTAAGACGGCGAATGATAAAAGGGCAATGCTTGATGATAAACATGCGTAGGATTTAGGCCAAAGATGACGGATGATCGGTCTCAAATTTAGATGAACGGTTGATACTCTTTGAAGAAAGTCGGTATATACTGATGCAAAAATACAGCTCGGGATTTAGATTATAAAATCTGGATTATTCTAATATTGATCGATGTATCAGATTATGATTTGATTTTATCGAAGTATCATGACATCACTTTCTAAACTCAGCCTCAGTGCATGGGTTTGGGAGTGCATTGATTTGGCCGTTGTGCGATTGGCTCTCTTGATCAACTCGCGAAAACTTCTTTCCGACAAAACAGCCTTATAAAATAATAATAATCATCATCATCATTTTCTTTAAGGTTAGCGTGGTGAATAGCACTAGGCTAATTAATACCAACCATTATTGAATACAAACATTATTGATAAACCTAAATGTAACCTGAATATACAATAAAATCCTTGCACAATCTACAGTTTCATGAAAAATCCCAAAACTTAATTTCCTTTTAAAAATACTGCACAGATCGAGACTCTTTTATTTGCAATGGTAAATCTCGCCACAGATTTTGCCCCGCAAAACTCACAGTTTCTAACCCATACGCTGTGGTCCTAGGTCTTCGTGCATAGATGTTGCTCGTAACTCTTAAGTTGTAATGTATTTCTCTCTCCGCAAAAATTTCTTTCATAAAGCAAGGATTCAAATTCATCCTTCTTCGGTAAATTTCAGTGACAAGCAACTGCAGATTTCGTTGATGAATAGAGACTGAATGGTCGAGCCTTCATGTTCGACAGTGGTAGATTTATCTTTATTTTATATGGATTGATGGATGGATGTATTGTTAAGATGAAGCAAATGAATGATCTATTTTTATGCTGTTTATGAGAAATTTACAATAAAACGACAGACATTGCAGTTGCACGTGGGACCATCCCATTAAATTATCAAGCTTTTGAAAATATTATGGTTGTCCGCCGATTTTAGTTTCTCTTGAAAGCGGTTCCCAATTTGTGGCCCTAAAAACCTGCGACTGATTGCGCTGAAAGTAACCTGATTTGGTCTATGATGAGTAAGATTATAAGGATTTCGCGATGAATAGTTTTGAGGCTCTAATTTGAAGATATCTTTTATGAATGATGAATTCTGCTCATTCAAAGTTTTAAAAGTTTCCAAGAAAGTTTTCTAAGTCGGGAAACATTCATCGTACATCGTTGCACCCGTACTGATTTAGCAACATTTTACAGCTGTTAGAGTTTATGGTGCTGTTTACAAAACCATTGTCGCAAAGACAAGTTTCTCACAGCTTTCTTGCATTGAATTTCTGTTTTGCCTTCAATGATCAAATGTTAGCGCAGTTGTTTTATGCTTTTAGGTTCAACTAACAACTGCCAGCAGGCCTATCCCTTCTTGATATCAAAAGAAAATATAAAAAGTGGATGAGCTCGGTACTCAGTCACTGAGTCAGTTTCTTAGCTTGTCGAAACATTTTTGTGTTTTTGAATTGCGTTATCTCTTTTGCAGATAAATGCCAGTGTTCTGTGTTTTTGATTTTGACGAATTCTTTTTCTTTTTGCAGATCATGAACGGGAAAAACTCATTACTGTTGATATCTGCAGAAAATGGCGATCTGAACGGTTTGATCCACGCATTAGACAATGATGAAGACATTGAAACTAGAGATGCGGTAAGCTATCTTTGGGCTCAAGTCTTTCACATTTTTTTAAAGTTTCTATGCCTCGAGGCACACTCTAAAATGATTGAAAGGATGAGAAAATGGCTTGAAAATCGAGGGAAAACACTTACCATACTAGAAAAAACCAAATAACTCTTGAAAGTGGTAGATAGATAGTAAAACATTCAAGTTGCACAGCGACTAAACCGAACAATAAAGCTTGCCGTGTATACTGAAGTAGATAGGATTCCTCGTCCCCGGATTTCCGACCGTTTCCAGGGCTGTCAGAAATGGCCACAAGAGTGACACATTTACCCATTGCCTAGTGTAGATCTTATGAGCACCAGATTGTAAATGCTGATTGCAAACATGTGAATTATTGCCATCGTTACTAATTCATATAAAATAGACATAACCAAACCTTTGCACTTATTTCCATCGTTCTTCCACGGAACGATTGATGTTTTAAAATCATATTTCAGAATGGGCAGACCCCATTACTTCTTGCAGCAGAGAAAGGACATTTTGGCATCGTTCGTGAGTTACTGCATCGAAATGCATCAGTCAATGCAAGGGATGAGGTATGTATTTTCATCACTTGTTCAGTCAATCTTTTTGTTGAATCAGCCAATCAACTGCTGAGTGAGTTAGCCAGTCTATCTTTAACTTGATCAGTCAGCCGTCACATCTCATTAACCAATCAATGGATCAATCAATCAATCAGTCAATCAATTAATCAATCAATCAATCGCCAGTCAAAAGTGTAACAACTTATTATCAATCAATTACACGCGATTAGTAAGAAAGTAAGTAAGTGAAGCTGTTTTAAAGTCTTTTTCTTGCCAAAAGGCTATTCAACCGACTTTACACCTTCCCCCCTGGTCACTATGTTTAGCAGCATATAGCAGCGTGCAATGTCGTCGAAGTCTAAACAGCTTCGACGATACTTACTGCAATGGTATCATGATATCTTTTTCATATTTTCAATGTAAAAATTTTCAAGAATGAATTGCTACAGACAATACTTGCGAGCCACTTTACTACATGACGAGGACGATGCCAGAGGGAGCAGAAGACTCTGCCCCATGGTCATTACATAAAGGACATGCAACTACGTCACTAGTTAATTTTCAGCTACACAAAGCTACATATAAACGATCTTTATAGATAAATACTGGAACCAGTTACATATTGGATGTCAGGCTAACGTAGGCGAAAACCCCAACAGAGAGAATAACAGTGATAATACTGCTGACGTCACTGCTACACGATGATACCTTGATGATTTTTTCACGATGTCCAAAATTGCAAAATTTCCAAAATCAATATGCAAAAAAGTGAGATTTTGAGCTGATCGATGATACACTTGGATACTTGGATTTCAAAATTTTCCCTTGATTCCAAGTTGCATCAAAATTTTTTTAATTTGACCTACCAGCTCGACGGAAGCTCACATTCAAAGACAATTTTAGATATACTTATTTAACTGCTCAATAAGCCTAACCACAGAACATTCATGTCAAAGACCTTGATTTGTTTATACATAATCAATTAGGCCTTTTCTAGAAAGTAAACTTTCATATCAATGATTATCTCAAACCATGGTCATTCATTTCTATGCAAATGAATTTTGTATTAGACCAGAAATGAATCTTTAATGTGAAAAGTTAGATTCAAGCATTTCTTTCATATTTTAAATAGCAGTTTCAAGTAGAGTGGTTTACTTATCATAGCTAACTCCTGCTTCGCATTCTGGATAGAATGTCAGTTGCGTTTGGGGGTAAGGTCTTCCTGAATTACGGTACTATTCAGAACTTCTAGAGCGCGTTTCTATCGAACATGTCCAGAAAACCGTTTGAGCGTCTTTGCGCTTTTTTCTTTGAAATAAACATCTAGACCAGGCGTCTGAAGGGGGCATCGTCAAAGTCGGAGGAACTTTGTCAGACAAGGTGGTTTTGGTCAATTTTGGGGCGTTGATTTCGAATATGGTTGTTATACCAAAAGGTGTGGCGGCGTTTAGCCTCTATTTCAGTTTGAAACCTCGTTTTCGACGAAAATCCTAAACCTCTTATTTTATAGTAAGAGTATCAGTTTGTAAGAAATACTACCTTTTCTTTTAGTTTTTCTCTTCCTAGTGCATTGTGATTTTTGAATTGCAAGTGCGTTTCATGGTGGGAACGCCGAGGTCCTAGTGTCCATTCCTACTATGATAAGCACAGTAGATTTTTTCTCCAAGTTTCTTCTTTTAATTGATTGCTAAAAATTATTTACACCATTGAATGAATCATCTGAATGAGAATGATTGCATAGCCAAAATGATCTTTGGCCTAACATGAAATCATTGCAGTCGAAGCCACTTGATGCTGCTCGAATGTATTGTTTGACGTGCTTGAGGCACTTGATCTGTGTTTCAAATTCGAAGGTAAGTTGTTACGTAGTGAGCTAGCATTACCGCATGATATTGCCCCGTCATTAGTTGCATTCGAATGTTTTCAGCCGATCAGCTTGTATAACAGAGTTGCCGCCCTGACCATAGGCTAATAACACCATATGATAATAGCTGCGTAAGAACATCGTCCCAACTGATTAATTGTTTTAACCTGAATTCAACCGACAGTAAACTTACCTGAAGGTTTAATATGCAGATATTACAACTTTGGAGATAAGTTATTTACCAAATGAATTCAGCTGTTCAGTGAGGAACCCGGGGGAGACGGTGGGACAGAGGTGTGCGTCTGAAATCTGTCCGTTTGACGTCTGAAATTACACCCACAGTTATCAATTTTTACGAAACGATATCCCAAAATTTACAGGCCCTTCAAAATATCAACCCTAAAATTGTGACAGCAATCAAAAACTTTAACCAAATATGTGAAATTTGATCAAAATCAATACCTGAAAGAGTTACTTTTCTAAACTGACATCCCAAGATTTATGTCTATTTGTGATTTCACCAGAATTAACAATCTAAAAATTAATTTTCTGCCCAAAAAAGGCACCCCAACAGATGACGTATGGTAGTCACCCCCTCATTGAATTGTACCAAGAGTTAATCGAAAAACTCGAAAAGTTCGTACAATCCATTTGGGCAAAATCAGTTGCATTGTTCTCAAGTTACAGCCCATTGTTTTGGAGATTGTATCGTGGAATTGTTGGCAAGTTAGTTATTTGAGCCTGTTTTACTGATTTTAGCCAACTAAATAACTGTGCCTAATTCAAAATCTTCACTAAATTTGTTTGAAGGAGGCTTATAGATAGTTTGAAAGTTAAAGGTTTGCAAAAGTCTCAATAATTTTTCTAGTCATTCGGTGTAGTACAAAGCTTAAATACTTATCTATTGAAGGAAGCATTTTGACTCCTGTTACCCCCTGCAAAGCAATCATTTGAGAAGAGTATTACTGTTAACTGACTGTGTGAAGGGTCAACTTTACCTCACCGCACTTCAAGCAATAAATTATTCCTTTGCATAGCATAATTTTTCCTTCATTCTTCGCAAATCAACAAAGCTCACTTGTAAGCTATTTACACGACTGAATCAATTACTGTTTGAATATACGAAAATAGATCATTGATTAGGCCTAGTATTTGCTTTTTGCGACATTAAGAGAAACTGGTGGGACCATTCTGCTGTTATCTAAAGACTTTTGAGTATTTTTCAGTGTAGCCAACTTAATCTATCGTTCAATAAGTGCTTGGTGAATTCTTGATGAATCTTTCAGATAAAATTGTGACGGTTTAAAGCGGTAAGTGTGCTGCATTCATTGCATATCGTCTTTCGTTGAAGATGTATGTTTATGTTTTATCTTACAGCTTTTAAGAATTTTCTGTCTTAGCCGACACAATTTATCATTCTTTGAGCGCTTTGAAAGTATTCGACGAATCTAGTAGATGAGTGAGTGTTGCCTGCCATTGCAGTATATCAATCTATCGCTCTTATGAAAAGAAATGAAGCTAACCAAGAGATTTGCGGAACTCCTTAGCAGTTGTTGCTGATCTTAGAGTTTGCTGCATGCATCATATGATGCATAAACTTCTGCATAGCATAAACATTGTCTACTTCGATATCTTCAAGATATCAGTTCGCAACAACCAGCGTTCTTGTCATTCTGAAGAAACCACAAGTGAGAGATAACTTCAAAGATGAAAACATCAGTTGATATTGGCTTGTATTCCAGAAGATTTTGTAACAAGAATGTGCAGCGTACACGTAGCGGATGATGCGATTTTTGTGGCTGTTAATGTGAGTGCATCTTTGAAACTGAATCGCTGGTTCTGGTGGTGGATAGCTGAAGCTTGCTTTTGCTGTACGTCAAAGCAGGATATTTTTTAACTGAACAGATCAAGAGAGTTATCGTTGCATGAACATCATGAATCATCAGGAGTTCAACGGAATATAGGCATATATTTGCCGTTTGTGAAAATAACCTTATAAGACAATAGGCTGTGCCACGTGACGCACCATCTTTGGGTAACAGATCTAGGTCAATAGTGAATACCGATTGGCTAGAATTTGATCGCAAGCGGCTTGAGCCACTTTTATATGTTTCGATTCTGTTTACAGATAATTCCGTTTAAGAGTCCTTACCGATTAGGTCAACTCAAGATTTCTAGGGACAAGCAAGGTCATATCTAACGTGAATAAACAGAGCTAAGTGTTTGAATAAGTAATGTATAAATAGGCTTCTTTAGCAGCAAGACGTGGACGTCTTTGAAAACGCAGCTACTTTTTTATGTTTTAGAGCATTCTACCGGGTGAGTCAAAAAAAGTTTAGGCGTTTGGAGGGCTGTGGAATAAAAATTATGTGACCGATATTCAAAACTGAAGTGTTAATCTATCACTCAAAGGCTAACTTAGATGACAAAATTTTGTTTGGTAAAATCAAACATCTTTAAGACCCAACAATAATCAAAATGCTTGTAAGGGGTTTGTACGGGAATCGAGAATTCCACATTCCATTCTGGTCCATGATTTATGTGGCATTGAAGTTTACATTGCCAGTATGAGATGCTGAACTCGAATTTCAATAGAATGTAAATCATGGACCAGAATGGAATGTGGAACTGTCCTTAAACATGCCCTTTACCTGCGTTTTCCTAATTTTTGGGTCTGTACGATGAGGGATACTACCAAACAAATTTTCTCACCTAAGTTGACCTTTGACTGATAAATGAAGATTTCAATTTTGAATATTGGTCACCTACTTTTTATTTCACAGCCCGCCAAACGCCTAACCTTTTTTTTTGACTCACCAGGTTGTTTTCCAGTCTTTCCCTCCTATGAAAGCTGCGCACAGACAGACAAATTTACTAAGAACAGTTTACATTCTCGCATTTCTATCATTTGTGAATATGTTTGTTTTGCATTTTGCCTACCTTCTTGACGTCATATTTTTGCAGTGCGGCCTACAAAAGTATGCTTTTCAGGTTGCCAGTTTCAGAATAGAACGTACAATAAGTCTCTCGAGACTCGTAAAAGTTTTAAAGTTGACTTCACTTTGTAATTTACATTCTCGAACAAAAGAATTATGCTGGAGTCTTCCTGACTCGCGTCTTCTTTCTAAAGCAGCCCAGCCAAAAAGGACAAAGAAGACGCCATTTCACGCTGTTATTCCTTTAGCTAAACAATATCCACGCACATATCTATATCACCGTATACAACCACAGATCAGTGTATACAACAGACAAGTTTCAAATTTGCATACGCAGCTCTCATCATATCTCATTGATCTATAAATAGAATTTTGTATTTGACAATCCTGACGTGTGCAGTAACAAAACAAAACTAAAGACACATTGGCGTGTGTCATGTTTTCTTTTTCCTGTTTGTAGGTCCTAGCTGTTAGCTCAGGTTATTCAGTTTATGACTTTCAGCTACCATACTGTTGTATCGTTTGTTTGTTTGTTTGTTTGCATGTTTGTTTGATTGATTGATTGATTGATTGATTGGGTGATCAGCTGATGATGACTGACTCATTGATTGATTTGTTTCTTTGATACTAATTGAGTGGCTGATTGATTGATTGATTTGTTTCTTGAATGATGATTGATTGAGTGGTTGATTGATTGATTCATTGATTGATATTTTGATTGACTGACTGACTGATTGATTGGGTGATTGATTGATTGATTGATTGATTGATAGGCTGTTTGATCATTTTCTTTGTTCATAATTTGTTTAAATCTTTAAATTTAAAAAATCTATATTCTGGAGAGTTGATATGTTGTAAAGACAAACTTTTTTAAATAACTTTTTTAAATCAACCCATCGATATTTTTCATTGCTGACGGAGCAGAACTCTAATTTGAAGCATGAGCGATAGGACACCCAGTGTGTAGCAGTTTAAATTATATCAGTAGCGAGCCACTTTAACTTATCGTTTTAACAATTGCGCCCAAGGCTTGAATTTCGCCATTACTTCAATCGATAAAAACACCGTAGTTTTTATTATTCAATTTCTATATCACAATAAGTTTTTCTTTCTTATTTGAAGTTCAGTCTTAACAAAGTTCAGCTGCTGTTTACAGCCGATTTATGCAGCTTCGAAACGAATGATTCTCAAGAAACTTTTTATAACTCAGGCGGTAAGGCATCGAACAATCGATAAAAAGGTCCCGTCCACACGTATCCGAATATATTTTAAAACGCATCTTTTTTATCCGTTTTAGGTTATTTTCCCAACGTAGACGATGTTTTCAGTCTCCAAAAAAGCTTGCCACCGTGGATCTTTTTGAAAAAAGCTTTTACGTGTCGTATGGACGGGTGAAAACGAACTTTTCGAAAACGCTGGCGTCACTGCATGGATTTACCGCCCATCAGAGCAACATATGGATCCCTGGGGATCACGCAGCAGGGGCATTTTGTTTGTCAGTTTTCGAATTTTCAATATCACAGCGTTTTCGTGTGGACGGTTATATTTTCGAAAACATTCCTCGTGTGGACGCCGATCTCTTTATACGGATAAAAGAGATGTTTTCAAGTTAGCCAAAATTTCAATGTATTATTTGGAACTCGAATAAAGATTGAATCAGTCATAATCAAAATTGCTGAGGTGGGAGACATACCATGGTTTCTCGAAGATGGATGCTTTTTGGTTCATTTCCAGATGTTTATTTTTATTTTCAGTTTATTTTGATATTTTACAGGATGGCTGGACTGCACTTATCGCTTCTTGCAAAGAAGGCTACCCTGACATTGTGGCCTCTTTGTTAGATAATGGAGCAAAGCACAACATGGCTGACACGGTTGGTTAACTTGCACATTTCTGAAAAATTAATTAGGTTAACAATTAGTTGATTCGAGAACTCTTGCGAGATATTTTGCCTGACGCCAAATTGTTAGACGATACTAAGATCTTCGAAAAAAATCTCGCAGGATTGGCGCTCCAACCAATAACAATGATGCGAAGTCACGTGAAATAAAGAGCCGCCCTGTTTACTTAAAACTAAGCACAGCAATGACAGTTAGTGTATGGGTCAATTTTTTATTTCGAAATAGATGAAATTATCTGCAACTTGAAGACAAATTTTTTTTCATAAATAACTTACGTTAAGTTTGAAACCATCTTATTTCAACTGATCTTTGATGCTTGCTAGTATGACCTAGTAAGAATTCGAAGAAAAGGAAAACAATTTTACAACGTTTACAATTATGCATTTTCAAAAAATCCCTCTAGTGACAAAATTTTTTCCGTGAATTTCGCCTTTTTTAAATATACTAAGCACGACAACAAGAGAAGGGGGGGGGCTCTCTCCTCGACTAGTTTAACTACTGAGACAGCTCTTCCCTTAAGAATTATACTGCATACTAGATTTGTATAGTCTCGTTTTGTAATACCTTTAAATACCGAGTAGGCCAGAAAAAGGTTGAAAATATATAGCACCAGCAGCACTTCACAGATTTGAATGATGCAGTTTCTATTTAAAAGCTGAAAGTTCTAAGTATTTTTGTGATTTTTTCGCTGTGTTACAACCACTAGCAATATAGATTAATTCAACGTTACAAAAATTTCATAGTTGCAAAATATTCTGTGTGAGCAAAGTCCTTACGATTTGATCAATGTTTTAGGCCCTTTTCCGTCATTTTGCAACCATGAACTTTTTATAAAGTTGAATTTACCAATTCTTCTAGTGTTGGTAGGACAGCGAGAAAAATCACAAAAATACTTTGATCTTTCACCTTTTAACTAGAATTTGAATGATTCAAATTTGTGCAGTACTCTTGGTGCTATGAGTTTTTAAAAGTGAGAACTTTTTTCTGGCTCAACTGGTATATACATGGATCGCAGGAAGCGAAGTAATAGTTAAAAATGTAAACGCAAACATACCTGTGTCTTTATTATCGTCTCTTCTGCCTTTCTTGGCTTTCGTTTGCCTCCCTGGCTCAGCTCAATTCATTGCTTCAAGTTCGTAGTGGCCTAATAACTACAAAACCGCAAACGAGGGCAGCCTCGCTTTTGCAAAGAAACTGAATTAGGCCACTACAAACTTGAAGCAATGAATTGAGCTGAGCCAGGGAAGCAAAGGAAAGCCAAGAAAGGCCGATGAAGCCACGATAAAGACACAGGTATGTTTGTGTTTACATTTTAAGTATTACTTCGTTTCCTGCGACCCATGGTATATATTTCTTTGTAGTTGATTGTAGGTAGTATGATATGAAGTAAGTGATGAGAATGAAACATAAATAAGGAAAGCTTGTGACAATTCTTTGAATTTATAAGCGTTCCTAACGACTGTGCATTCTTTTCAGGGTGGATGGACTCCACTTGTTTGGGCATCTTACAAAGGACATAGTTCAGTAGTCCGAGAATTATTGAGATATGGAGCCGACCCAAATGAACGTGGGCAGGTACGAAAACTTATATATTTTACAAAGTTTTCATGTTTGTGCCGTGACATTACGATTTATTAGAATTACCAAAACGAGGGCCAGCTGTATGGTCATGAGATCTACCGGGTTTCTCAAAATAGTACTCCCGTTTGAAAAAGGCTAGGCGGGATCGCAAGAGACAGGAGGAGATGGAAGGAGAACGCACCACCATGAGCCATTCACAGCATTTGATGGCAAAGCACATCTACATCTACGGCAATACTGAGCAGGACCACAAAGTAGTATAACACCGCATAGTGGTATAATAACAGAAGAAGATGAAGGAGTAAGGCAAAAATAGTAGGAAGATTGGGCCGTAGTTTCAGGCCTGTTTTGATCGTTTCTTGAAGAGATTTGTCGAGGAAGTCTTCCTGAAGACAGAAAGTTTATGTGTGGGAAATATTTAGATTTCGATGAGAGTGTTCAGTCCTTTACTGAAAAACTTATCTAGAAATTTCAAACACTCAACATAGCCTTAAATACTTTTTTGTGAACCGGAAGCTTCCCATGCACCTCTTCTAATTTGCAAAATTAAAAATGAATATTCAAACTACATTAACCGCTAAAAATTACGGACATTGATATTTTCTGACGGTCCATATGTCCAAAAATTTTAAAGGACAAATCTAGGGTTGATAAAATCATTGTCAAAAAGCAACCTTCGTCCTTACCAATTGCTGAACACCAATCATGATTTCTTTCCAAGCTGTGAAATCTCCAACTTTCATATTTCTCCTACTCCAATTTTCATAAGTTAGACCAGATGTCGTCTTCCTTTTTATATTTTGTACGAGTGCGTGTATGCGTGATAAGATGACTAGAAATGTGAGTGGCATATTCACACATTTGGCAGCCTCGTTCAGGTCAACGTGAAGAAAATGACATCATTTCGCGCTTTTCGCAGATTGAAATATGTAGTTTCGCAGATAAATGGAGAAAAGAATTGGAAAAAATAGTACACATTATTCACAAAAGTGTAATTTGTTACATGATCGACAATTACCAACCCCGAACTTGTCCTTTAATGTCCAAATTTTGTTTGTAGTTTGAAATATTTAGTGTCCGCAATTTCAACATTCAAAAATGGCAGTAAAATGTATTATAAGGAGATTTTTAGTTGATGAAAAAATGTTATATTTTCTTGAGCTAAATTCCTCATGGCCTTCATTCTCATCATTCTACAAAAATAATCATTTGTGGACATTTCTGATGAAGGTTCCTTAAAATGAAGCACGATCTATAAACACGTGAAATTTTAGCATGGAATAAGTAAATAATAATGTGAATTTATTGTTTTATAGTCGTTCGAAATATCTAAAAATTTTTGTCTGAAAATATTTGGACCGAAATTTATTCATCCGAAATTTTCGGTGTTTATGTATTCATTGCGAGATACTTAATAAACCAACAAAATGTCAAGATTTCCTTTATCAAAATGAATCATTTGCGTCGTTTTGTGGGTATTAGTACTTCCCTCTTTCAATAGTGGTTAAGTAAACAAGGGATAATATTTATACACAACTAAAATTGAATTGAGGTTCATAATAAACCAGTATTTCTTGCTGTGAGACACTTTTCTTTTCATCAAAACTTTTCAATGTATTTCCGCTATATTTCAAAGTGGTTTTTCAATTTCTCATTATTTTTGATGCGATTTTCACTCGATATTATCCCCTTATTTCTACAGCACAACATGACTGCATTGATTTGGGCAGCTGGAAGAGGCCATACAAATGTTGTAAGGGAACTTCTTGAATCTGGAGCTAGGGCTGAAATCTCTGACAAGGTATTTAAGATTTTTTCACATTTCATAGCTCATATTGCATTTTACAGAGGGTGACTGAAATGGCTTGTTTGCAGTCGTGCAGATTTTGGTTTTTAATACCCAGCATTGATGAGGAAGTACAATAGCACTTAAAGATTTTCCATAACATTAGAAAACAATCCCGAGCTAAGAAAACCATTATTTTACCATTTGAATATCCAAACGTTGATCAAATTGAGTCAATGTCTTTTGGTTTTAGCAAAGGACATAAGAATCTAGCTTTCCGGAATTCTTTATCGAGCATCAAATATTGTATTCTGAATATTGAATAAAATTTCAAAATTAAGAAAACCCTTGTTAAGCAACGTTGATTTAATTTTCCAAATCGATGTTATAGTTTTGAAACTAAGATGTTTTAAAGATTCAAAATCCGCTAGCTGCGTTTGGAATAGGTTTCAAATTTTTTAATCGGTGGAAAAATGTGGATGTAAAGTTCTAGGGGATGAGTCAAAAAAGGTCCAGTGTTTGAAAGGCTACTGCTCTCTAAGTATATAAGCAAGGCTATTTTGCAATATCTGATTTAATAGCTAACCTTTTCAATTATTTAAAAAAGTTTTCCTAGCTGAAGTCGGTAATTCCGTTCAGATATGCAAGATATTTTCTAAAAACCAGTGGCGTAACGCACGGTGTGCACCTTTAGGCACAAAACTAAGGGCTCCCAAACATTTTGTCCTCGAAGGGGCCCCCGAGTAATTCTTGCAAATAGCGGGTTTTTGTATGAAAGTATATTTTTCAGCATTCACAACATTATCAAAATTAGTGTAGCCTGCGTGCAGACTATACCCAAGAAAATGGTATAGTCTGCGCAACGCTGCTCGCTGTTGTGTAGTGTGTGCTTCAGCATCTATGTGACAACAAAGAAAATGCATTGTTGTAACAGCCAATAATATCCCTTTCCTGCGAAACAAGGAAGCAATCAGATTTGAGAACGGCTATCATGTGATTAAGTCTCAGGTGTGGCTTTGTTCTATAAGCAAATTACGTTAACAATACAATACTGTGGAATTTTAATCACCCTGCGGCAGACAATGCACAGACGCTAAGTAGAAAGGGCCATTCAAATTGCTATTGAAATGAAATGCTGACTCATACAATACGCGATATTGAGCGGTGTTGCGCAGACTATACACTTTCCCTGGGTATTGTCTGCACGCAGGCTAAATTAGTGTAGCAAGACTGTGATTTGTGAGTAAGCACATGATAATGATGTAAAGTGACAGTTTTAACTCACTTGATTCACACCTCAGAAAAGGAAGAGGAAAGAGATGATGCAAAATCCTTAAGAATTATTTCACACTGGAAGTATTAGGGAGGGAGGAGAATTATTACATTTCATGTGCCACTAGTCATTAAAATAATTAGGCAGCAGGCTTATGGTATGCTATATTATGTCCTTTGGTCTTTCAGGAAAACCCTGAACGATGAGTATTTTGGTCCTAAAACTTGCATCGACTAGAGTTAAGTATCAGGGCACCTAACAACTATTTTCACCAGGGGCCACACACTGCTCCGCCACCGGTAAAAATATTCCTTTCGAGAAACGTTCGAAGAAGTGTTAAAGTTTATGAGTAAGTTTCAATGATATGTTTACCTCATAGCGATGACTCGAGCACGCTTTGGCAGGGCCATCCTCTTTGGAGAGTGACCAAGCCTTCCCCTAGTATGGATAACTTAGTCATGGGGGCTCCATTCTTCCAAGAGGACAAATCCTCCTACATATTTTACGAGGAAGTTTGATAGGAGGATGAACGCAGTGTCGGAGCTAACTGTCAAGGCGCGCAGGAGCCATTTGAATTTGATTTCTAGCACTGGTTAAGCTTGGGCCGAAAAAAAACAAAGAGTAGCAGTTGAGGTAATTAACTTTAATTTCTACGCTACAAACAAGGTGCATTTCTGCCCATAGTGCAACGATGGAATTATTGCGATTATTTGAAGCCATTCAGTTAAAAGATCCAGGTCATAGAATTTTACGGTGACCTTCTACAAAGAGTCATCAGTCCCTCAGGCCTTGTTTTGCATTCGATCGACGATCGCTAGGTGGGTCCAGAAATCACCAAGGCATACGGTTAATTTGTTTGCAATTCCAGATCGGCATCATAGGATACCTAAATTATTTTCAAAGGTCAAATCACTGCATTTTAATAAACCCAACAGCTGTTTTCTGCGTCATATTGAACCCAGCTGCTCATTGGCAATTTGTTTTCAAAAACATCAGCAATGTAGTGATGTGTCGTTAAAGTTTATTTATTTTGCATTACGATAACTATTATATTAGAAAACAAGTTTTATCCGGATCTCGCAGTCAACAAAAGCCAAATGTAAGTATTTATAGATACTGTTTATGAATGCATGAATGATCAATGTAGTGATGCACCCTTAAAGTTTATTTATCTTGAGTTAAAATGAGTATTGGATAAGAAAAGAACGTCGTGAGCTCAAAATCAACAAATGCCAAGCGTGAGTATTTTCTTGATGCTGTTTATTACTTTTTAGAAACGAGTTACGAGAGGGTACGGCCTTGATCAAGACAACGCAGCTTCAATGCCTAGTGAATGAATTTCACACGTTCATTGCAGCCGACCATGACTTCATGTTCTCCCTTTGTTTATTTTGATTTAATCGAGTGAACGGAAAGGTGTGAATCCTTTCTTCAGTTCCGTAAATCGCTTTGTTACCCAGAGAGCTGACTACTATGTTTTACATCATTCACCCTTGCTTATGAATTAACAAATAAGATGCCAAGAAGGAGATTGAATATGATGTGAGCAATATGGAAGTCATCAATCGAAACCAAGAAGTGGGTTGATTTCGTTCGTTCTTTGTCTACTGGCTTGCAAAGCACTTTATTTACCACGCAGCGTTGCCGACAATCTTTCTTAACCTAAAATACTCTTAAATGCTAAGCAATATTTACGATAACACTAATTCTACCTGATATGCAATTCTTTCCTGCATCAGCAATGACCTTATTGCTGCAGGTCTTTGCGTATTGAGGCTTTATTTCCTGGCAGAAATATCCAGATTACTTAATTCTCTGCATGACTCTGTCTAGAAGATCGCTTTTCCGCGAATGCTCCTGCTGCTTTGACTGCTTGCGTCGTAATTTTTGTAAAGCCAAGTCTTATACCCTTGCTATGCTGACAGGCAAACCGTAACTTAAGTATAAAAAAATGTAAATAACAAGGACAAATATTGTTACGATGTGATCCTTTGAGTCATGCTCAAGTTTAAAGCTATTCAGTGACTAAAGGCTAAGGAAATTCTATGCCCGGTTGGTCGAATCATAAACGAAACGAATCAATCTCCAAACTTCCCCTGAGACCCATATAGCTAGCTTGTTCATTGTGCATTTCAGGAATGGCTTTAAGAGCGAATCGGAAATGGAGGGAGCATTGGGGGGGGGGTACTAGAACCCGCAGACCTGGACCAAAGTCAGCAAAGACCTGAAAGCCCGGAAGCAAAATGACCAAAAGCCGAGACTGCACTTTTGAACACAAATCTTCAATTTTGTTAGTAAACTTCTATAATTTCCAGCATTTTTCCTTTTACTGGCTCTCTGTGGACCGCTTTAAGTATTCATAAGCTGGTTTTTCGATCTCAGTTCACTTCATGGAGTGTATAACTTTGAGAACCCGAAAAATAGGAATGTCTGAGTGAAATAGCGTTAGCTGCATAAGAAATCAAACGAATCAGCAAGCTCCAAAATCGCTCTCTCCTTCTGTCGATCTGTGGAAACATCGCATAGCCTATTATTATCAACACAATAACGAAAGCGTCAGAGGCGGGGTCGTCAAAGGCATCTTAATTGTCTCTTATTCCATAGAATGAATGCGCGTTTGTCTGACTTAATCTTGGTCTTTAACAGTGGGCGGGGAGAGTCATTTTGTGATGCAATGCTAACAGAACTGAACTAACTGCAAGAATGAGGAGTTGCAAGACAGGGGAGGGGGGCAAACGCATCTTGTAATTTCAAGAGAATGAGAAAGGCCAATTACTTTTATTTCATTCCATATGATGGTGAAGTTGGTTCCCATTTCCCAAAACGTTGCACTCGCTAACTACCGTGATAGCTAGTAATAGTAATATTGTTTAATACCCCTTTCGTATTGACGGTTAAACCGGTTTGAGGAAGTACTGGCAAAAAATTTTATCAAGCTTGTGTTCATCATAATTTGCTGAAGTCCAAAGCCAGGTTTACCTATCAACACAATCATTTAATTTGGCTTAGCGCAAGCTCGCTAATCACCTGGCTTAGAAGTAAACTGGTTTAAGCTAATCCATGTGAATGCCGTTTTAGCTAGCTTTTAACGCAGTTTAACTTAAGATGGTCTAATTGACAATGTATGTTATGCTCTTGTTGAAATCGGTTGGTATTCAGCGTTTAAATACTACAACGGAGCCTAACCGATGAATTGCTTGGGCAGAATCTGCAGATATATGCCTAGCACAGCTGTCAACAACCTCAGTATATTCTGTTTGCGCTATGGCAGCAAGCTTTCGATGAAAATATTGCTTGAGTTTGCTTATTGTTTCATATGGCTTTCTTCCAGTTCACTGCAGCTTTATGGATTGCGTAAACCCAGGTAAACCAACTGTAGAAGTGTTTGAATGTGCCTCGCACAGCTGTCAATAACCTCAGTATATTCTGTTTGCTCTATGGCAGCAGGCTTTTGATGAAAATATTGCTTGAGTTTGCCGATTGTGGAGTATGGCTTTCTTCCAGTTCAATACAGCTTTATGACTTGCATAAGCCCAGGTTAACCGACTGAAGTAGTGTTTGAATGTTCCAGTTCTTTGCAGTTGTTGCACAGAGATATATAGCAAACCTGATTATTACAGAAGCCAGCTCGGCGTAAGACCTAGCCTTTGTTGCAGCTTGGTACAGCTGTTTGGACAGCTTTGGTCTAATCAAAGAACGAATGACCTATCAAAGTAGTATTTAAGAGTAATAGTTATTTTGCTGTTGTTGCACAGAGATACAGCGAACCTGACTGCTTGAGCCACAAGTTCGGTGACTCTTATGTTCAACTCATTTGGAGTATGCCTTATTGCGGTTTGTTCAGTGACATCATTGGTTTGATTAGTGACCTACTCGCCTGTCAAAGATGAATTTGGCAATATTGCTCCTGTTGTCGAACAGAAATATCGCTCAATTGATTATCTTAGCAGACATTTCGGTGAAACTTAAGCTCACCTCTTTTGGAGTATGCCTTTATTTAAATTTGGTGCAGTGATAGGGTTGGTCTAATTAAAAATGTGCCCGCCTGTCGAATAGGAACCTTGCAATGATTATTTCAGAGGCCAGATTGGAGTAGCACTTGAACTCACTTGTTCTGGAGTTTGTCTTTTTCTAAGTTTTTGGTGAAATGATAGTGTTGGTATGATTAAACGAGTTCCTGCCTGCTGTAGAAGAATCTGGAAATGTCTCATAGCCGTTGTCGCAAAGAAGCATAGCAAACCTGAAAATTTCAGCTTCCAACTCAACGATACTTTAGTCCACCTCTTTTGAAATATGAATTGATTTCTGTTCGGTACAGGGATAGCATTGGTCTATATACTGAAGTATAGTTCCATCGAAGAAGAATTGGGTTGTACCTCTTAACTGTTGTCGCATAGAGCTTTAGCTGGCCTGTTATTATCTGCCCTGGATTATTTGGAGTATATGTTTGTTTCACTTGAGTGAAGTGATAGCGTTCGTCTAATCAAAATATTTCTCACCCCAAGAGAGAACCTGACAATATTGCACAGAGGTATAGCAACAATAAGTATTTAAAGGCTCTTATTCAACTAGGATCCCAAAGACTCAGATCTTTCAAATCTTGAAAAAGGTGGGTGTGAAATTGTATCACATTTTACTTTGAATTGAATGATTTTCCATTTTCATTTCATTTCATTTTATACATTTAAGGAGGGTTGCATTTCAACAAGTTGATTTTCAAGGGACCCTCCGATAAAGACATTTAATTACAATTTAGGAAAGAAAGTAAAACGCTGTTAAATAGATTAAACTATAAAACCTTATTTACCATGTTCAAAGCCTATTTACAATGAAGTTAAAAATTCAAACCTAAAATCAAAATAAAAGGGGACACTTTTTGAATAGTTTTCTTGAAACTATACAAGGAGGTTGCCTGCTTTGACTCGGCTGACAGGCCATTCCATGATTTTGCACCTCTATATGAGAAATACCTCTGGCCATTTGATGACCTTTTCTTCCGTAACCTCAGGTCGGTCCCCGTATTACGAATGCTATATGATGAGCAGAGCGAATTTCGAGTGAAGAGGCCACAAAGGTCTGGAAAGTAACTTTGGGTGATTTGCTGTAAATCTGCTGTGGCAATCTTTTGATATCGTAATTATTTTCCAAATGGCGTCATTTTGATCATTTCGTACAACTTCATCGAGAATTTGAGAAATCAAAATCATCGTAAATCTTAAGTAACTGGAGAAAAGCCGATGCAATCTACGAGAAGCTTATGCTTTATGAAGGTTTACAATATGGCAGCAAGCAGAAATCTGTAGCTATTCTTGTTCAGGATTTCTAAATTTGATGACATCACAGCCTCAAAATCAATAATGCCGCCATTTTGATTTGATCAAAATATTCAAAAATTTGCTACAGCAGATTTACAGCAAATTACCCAAAGTTCCTTTCAAGCACTTCAGTTCAATAAAAATGTGATAGAATTTTACACCGACCCTTATGTTTTGCAGGTGCCATCTTGACTGACCTTTATTTGTTTATCACTCTCTTCACACCCCTTAAAAATGGCTACAACAAAGGCCAATCAAGAGATGGCGCCTACAAGGGAGGCTTGTTGAACAAGAGTCTTTAAGCAGTGCAGATTACTTAATTTCTCCTAATGATGATTTCTGCATTCATTTGAGCTCTGCATTCATTTCAGTATGGCACAACTGCATTAATCTGGGCATGTCGCAAAGGCCACTATGACGTTGCAAAATTGTTGATCATTAAGGGTGCTGATGTTAACAGCGTTGGCACGGTATGTTGTCGTAAATTTATTCAGTTTCTTAAAGGACAAGTCCGGGGTTGATAAAATTATTGTTAAAAAGCAACCTTACCAACTGCTGAACACCAGTCGTGAGTTCTTTCCAAGTTTTCATGCCTCGAACTTTCATAAATGGGACGATTAATCTTAAGTTAGGCCAAATATCGCCGCCATTTTGTATTTTGTACGAGTGTGCGAAGACGTGGTAAGGAGGCTAGCAATGTGGGTGGTATGATATCAGCCCATTTGGCAGCCTCGTTCAGGTCAACGTGAAGTGACGTCATACAAATGACGTCATTTCGCACTTCTTTGCAGATTGAAATATGAACTTTTGCAGATTAAAAGAGAAAAAAATCGAAAATAAGTGCAACACACCATTCAAAACAGTGTAATCTCTTGAATTATCAACAATTATACCAAACCCGGACTTGTCCTTTAAATCATTTCGACGGAAGCGGAAAATTTGTGTAACTTTAAGATACTATAAAAGCTTTATTTACCCCTCGTCAATTTGCCCTCGATGTAACAAGCCCCTTCCTTTTGAGCCAAAAATTGTAATAAGCGTTTCTTCTCTGCTAAGCCCCCCCCCTCCCCACTTATATATGATTCCACAGAGTATCAAAGGTGTGCCTGATATTTGAATAGACAAGTTTGCATGTTGGTTTTGATGTGATTTGGGATCAAACTGTGTCCAATTTATGTATTTGACTTGTAAAACTGTCTGTTGAATCCGGAAAATATCTATGGGGTAAAAGAACTGAACAGCTATCATATGTATCGATCGCCGTCATTTTATTCATACTAAGGCTTCCATTCTAATAAGCCCCCTCTCCTTCAAGCCCTCCCTCAGGAGTGTCCGAAATCAAATAAGCCCCCCCCCAAGGGGTCTTAATAGGGCTATCACGGTAAATATGATTGATAGAAGTTAGAATGAGAACCTCTCACATTTATGTTCTGTATTTATTTCTGAATCCTCCCGAAATTGAAGCAAAACTGTTTGACCTACCCTTTAGTTTTATTCTTATTTTCGTTCCTTTTCTCCAAAACCTTGCTGTTGTCTTTATCAACTGTATCCAAAGATAGGATATTTTCTAAAGAGAAAAGAAATATTCAAAGCTTATTCAGATGAATTAATTTCCAACTTTGACAAATAACTCTCTCTGATAAGTCCCATTGGGTAGCATGTAGAGACCACAAAAGTGTGAATTTTACGCAAATGTCTGCATTTTTTGCTTGGTTTCATGTTTTTATTTTCGTCATAGTTCAGTGTTACACTTTTGATACGTCAGTTCCTGCCAATCCTAGCTCAAAATTGATGTGTTGCTTTTTCCATACCGTTATCAGCTAGAATCGCCATGGGCCATTTATTAGCTAACGAGTCGAGTCCCCCTTCGAATAAGCCCCATCGAATATGCCCCCATCCAAAAACTCTTTCTACAAATAGGCCCCTGGGGGCTAATTCGAGGATTGACAGTAGGTAGCCACAGCTATTTAAAGAATACTACACCAATGAAACTCTAGCGTTTGTAAAGGGTAGAGGCTTGTTTGATTACTCCCTGCCATTTTGTTTATACCATTCTTTATTGGTATTACCAAGTGTATTACAATATCCTCCTCCATGCTCATGATATTTTGTCAGCTGGATATACGTTAGACAGATGCTTTCAATTATAATTTTGGCGTGGTACATTAATCAATCCCTGTATTGCATTGCAATGATGAATTAACATATGTTATGTATTTTATTGCAGTGAAATTTTTGCACGGTAAATCAATCAATTTCAGAATTTATTGCAATCATAAATTAATATATTTTACACGATTTATTGCAAGGGTGTATTATAAGATTTTTCTTTTTTCCTGTGACGGTAACTTACAAAAATTGTGTGTTTTATTGCAACGAGAAAGTAGTTAATTTTACATGTCTTGTTGCAGCGAAATTTTTGTTTAGTAAATCGATCATTTTAATCAATTTCTGTATTTTGTTGCAATGACAAATTAATAATGAGTTTTATATATTTTATTGCAAGAATGTATTATTTTGTTTTCTATTGTGTCTATTGTTAACTTACTATGTCTTATATATTTCGTATATTTTATTGCAACAACTTCTAGCATGATAAACAAATCAATTTTTACACCGATTGCGGAAAGAAAGTTGAGACATTTGAGAATTGCTAGCACGTAGAATACTGGAGTCATCTGAAGGAATCAATATTTCTTGATGGGCGGAATAGACTGAAGCATTATTTAATCTTTCTTATATTTTGTAATCTTTTTACAGATTTTCTCCCCACTATCTCATGTTCACAATAAGGCCTTACGAAACAATAATTCCGATCTTGCTATACCTCGAATGAGAACAGCTTATGATCAAAAGTAATTTGCTTTCCGCGGAGCTGATGCGTGGAATAAACTCCATTCTGATATTGAATTAGTCCCTTCTATCCAATCACTTAAACGTGATCTGAAGCGAAAATTTTTATTGATTCAAATTAATGGCACTGTCGAATGATACGGACTCCTGCTTAGATTTCTTTGATATCTTTTTTCATTTTCAAGTTATCCATGGATATTAAGTTTCAGTTGATGACGTCATTTTGTTTGCAAATTACTAGGATGCTATGCTGAAATGTAGCTGCATCCAAGCTTTGAGAGGCTACAGTTGTCGGAGACATTTAAGTTGAGCTGAATAAATGTAATGGAAATTGTTTCGTGAACTGATATGATGTTTAGAAAAGTATGCCAATTTAAGAAATGTTCTTGGAGTCAATTTCCTCTAGGAAACATAGCCAGCCCCGTACATTTTCATTAATCTTTGCAAACAAAATGACGTCATCAGCCAATCATACAAAATAGTGTATAATTCGAAAATGAAACAAGGTATCACAAAATGGTAAACGACATTCTTTATCATTCAAAAGTGCTATCCATTTGCATCAATAAAAATTTTCGCTTCAGATCACCTTTAAAGCCAAGCGTAAAAGCTCACAAGATTGAAGCAAAGCTGGTTGTATATTTCCTGTTTTCTTTTCTGTTTAAGTTTTTGATGAATGTACATACGTTGCACATTTATAAGCTTAGGAAAGAATTTTTAATTATGTTATTTTTATTTTTAGTCGCAGCTTTCATCGAAAGACAGTTATTTTAATTTTAGTTGTAACCCTGGGTAAAGAAGTTTAACATAAAATAAAATAAATTCAATCTTTTTATGAGTACCGAAAATATAGGGAATTCGATCTTACCAAAATCCCTTTTTCGCAGTTTGCCTGAAAAGGGGCCTAAAACAGTGGATCGAATTGTAAAAGGACTTATTACACAGATCGACTCAAAAGTATATTTGTAAACGGGTGTAGGATTTGGTCTGCACATTTATTACCATGGCTTCAAAAACCTTAGTATCCTAAAAGCTCAAAAGCGCTATTTAGCCCCCTCTCTTCTAAGCTCCCCTCTCTAATAAACCCCTTCTCTCTACAGAATTTACCGAAGATCTCCATTTATTTGACCAAACAAGTTTGAATGTTTTATTTTGATGTAGTTTAGGATTAAAATGTTTCTAATTTATGGATTTGACTCGTAAAGTTATATATTGAGCCTGCAAAATTTG
Source organism: Aurelia sp. 4 Dawson et al 2005 (assembly GCA_964019985.1). Taxonomy (NCBI): domain Eukaryota; kingdom Metazoa; phylum Cnidaria; class Scyphozoa; order Semaeostomeae; family Ulmaridae; genus Aurelia; species Aurelia sp. 4 Dawson et al 2005. The sequence continues at coordinate 41,510,560 of OZ026492.1, read as the reverse complement.
GGATTAAAGAATTGAAAACCTATCACATATATATCCTTCTCATTTGAATTAGTGAAAAAGACCCCTTCCCCCTCTCGAATGAGCTCCCTCTGTATTAAACTAGCCTCTAGAGCGTCCGAAATTGAATAAGCCCTTCAGGGGTTTAATAGAGATTTTACGGTATATATTAAAAGTTCATTGCAATAATTCTTGAAGGAGATTGAAGCCCCTGGAAGCTTTATCTGCATGAGAGATTCCTGACGATTGATCGAGTCTTTTACGTCCTTTCCGGACATTTTGCAACAACGAATTCTTCTATCATTCCTTTACTCATAAGAATTCGAGAAAAGAAAATATTTCAGTCTTTCTTCTGTCAAGCATAGCTCAATGCATTAGCATCCATCCAGTTATCTAGGTTCCATGATTTTCAAATTCGTGAACTTTTGTTACAACGATGCATTAATAGATTTCTTTATTTCATTGCAGCATGGATGGACTCCACTTATAATGGCAGCCAAAGGAGGCTTCGTTAATCTAGTCGGTCTCATTCTAGAAAACAGAGCAAATGTTAATTTAGTCGATCAGGTATATATATCTTTTTATTTCCTTTGCTTTTTTTGTTGCAAAGGCGCAAGTTGATTAGACTGACCAACTTTTTAATCTGCCAACATCTTAATCTGATTTTGTCATTTTCATGAAAACAAGGACTGATATCCAAACAGATTCTTAACTGCAACTAAAATCTTGCAAAAAAATCTGACGAGACATCGAACGTCTTCTTTCCTTCGAACATCGAAAGAAAAGTCGAACGTCGCTTCGAACGTCGCTTCAAATGCCACTTCTCTTCGAAAAGTCGAACGTTGAACTAATTAATAAGCCAATCAAACGGTAAGAACAGGCACGTGGGTCGACTTTATTAAGAGCGATCTGATTGGTCGCGCCGTAAAAACAGTGGACTTGGCTAAATTAGTTAGTGTTTTGAGGCTGTCTCGAAGAGTCCCGGTTTGAAGCCATAAACATCATCCAATTCAATTCGAACACTAAGACATCTGTAATCAGTCTGCAAGAAGATGGGTCATGTGGTCGTTGTCAAAGTTGTGCCCGCGGTTTCGACGTTGGCAATAGCCATAGAGCCAAAGCTATGAGCCAGGCAGAAAATCATTGAAGATTTGCTATGCCTTACATGCTAAAAGGCATTTGTTTTGTGGCTCTGTTAGATTGTACAAGATATAAAGATAACAAATAACGAACTCATAGCACAAAACCCAAACTCGCAACAAAAACATCATAATCTGTAAAAAAGAAACTGTTAACTCCTGTAATAGAGCAACAACCAAAATAAACCTGTAACTAGGCAGAAAACTGTTGACTTCTGCAAGAGACAGATGAATTTATTTTAGTCCGCGAAAGAAAACGAATAACTTTTGTAGCTGCAAGAAAGACTAACATTGAATAACCAACCACGCTTTTCATCGCACACTCGTTAGTTAGTTTGATTTGTGCCGAGAACAAATTGACCATACAAACACAAGATTTTAATTAATTGTCTGTTATGATTGGTGAGTCCTTTTGTCTCTGTTGCGTCTTATTCACTGCCATCTTTATCCCTGCTTGCGCCACAGTTTTGCTTCGATTTCGCATGTGATCCGTTTGTGCGCCTCTGCGGCAAAATGTCTCCTATGGCTTGCTAAATACTTTGCATTATTCATAAAGTATTCAAATCATAGAGAACGGTCTGTTCGCTCGTCAAAACTGATCTTAGGCTACTGTTACTAACAACTATCAATGGCCAAAAGACCTTTTCTTGTCGCGGTGCAAAATTTAATTTTTATTTCTATTTAACTTCCCTTGTACTTTGTTTTTATACTACATTGTAAATAAGGTATTACATCATTTTATATTGTAAATTAGGTATGTAAATTTCTTTCTTTCTTATTTTAGACTCTTTTCCTTTAATTTATATTTGAAACAGATCAGTTTGTAAAACATTTATATGAAACTCATAACCTGTATAAATGTTTTCAAAATGAAAAATGAGATGAAATTGGTGTGCCAAATGACTCGCAAGAAGCTTAAAAGTTGTAAAATTCAATCAAACTATAATTTTTGCTGACACCTCCAAGTTCTTTTGCACAATTACTCCCAAATCATATTGGAAGTACTTTTCCGTTTTAGAGAAAAAGAATTCATGATCGAGTTAAGAAATCATATTTTGAGACAGTTTCTTGAGCAGTGTCTTCTTTGCGGTAGAAAAAGTATGGTTGTTACGTTAGAAACGAGCAAAGGCAAAATTAGATCGCTCTCCATTAGATCGAGCAAAATTAGATCGCTCTCCAAAGCAATTTATTTATTCAGATATTTCTTATCAAGGATTCAGTGCCTTGAAAATTGATTTTGTTCCATATGTACGAAATGGAATGGAACTCGTACGATCTGCGCAGTCAAATATTGTGGAGGAGCCCATTATTGGTATCATTTTGGGAAAAATACATTGAGTAAAAGAGAGCTAACTTTGGGTAACTAATTAACCAAATTTGGGCTTGGTTACGTAAAGCGAAAGGTCGTGTGACTTGATGAGCATGAAGTCATTGCTGCGTCATCGCGAATCATAAGTTTGTGCTCGCAGTAATGTTTATCGAGATTGCTCAAGAGGGAATGCGAGAAGGGCGTACGTCTACGCCAGTGGAAAAATGAAGAAAGATACAGTCCTCTTCAGACATTTCTTGTAGTCTCTGTGGGCAGGTGGATAGAGTTTCCATAAATAACACTGATCAAATTTTCGGCTGATCAAAATCTAAACGACTTAAAGGCAGTATGTTCATGTAAGTAGGAGGCTTTGAGGGGGTGTCTCGGAAAAATATGATCTTTTGTCGTGTTTTCATGTGACCAGTTGTTTAGGCTTAAGCCCTGATTTTGTTTTCGAATCGCCACACACCCTGAGTCCACCAATTCTGTCTGCCTGCGTTCTCATTGGGAATAGTTTCATTAGCTCGTCATTACTTTCCAATCTCTTTTCATCTAACTGTGTATTGTCACTGTCATTGCCACGCATCAAAGAGGTTCGCTTGGTCGAAGGTTGCTTTGCTGCCATTCTTCCATTGCTCGTATAGTATTAACAATGAGGCTCCTATTTTCATGTGATCAGTTTAAAACAGCCGGCTCTTAACAAATCAAATCCTCGAACAGTTACATGCATGTCAGCATCGTGTCAGCAGTTTCATGGTTCGTGCATGCAACTTATTTATGTATGGACACACTGCCTCAAAACTAGGATGAAGAGTCCATTCGATATCAATAGCTTGTTCGTTGAAATTTATTCGTACAGACTATCAGTTATTGCGATTAGCAGCTTCCAATTGCACCTGCAATTAGAAATGGCTTCTTTTCGCTCTTTCATACAAACTGGCATTAAATTTTCCTAACCACCATTAAAACTAGGGTTGAAATCTCTCTAATTCCATTAATTCAGTCATTAAAAATGAAGTGATGTAATTAATGGCTAAGTGGCGTTGTCTTAACCGAAGGAGAACCGAAATTAAGGAAACTGTCGATACTCACCAAATCCAATTTACATTTTACTGACAGGCATTCCCACAGATTCAGAAAAATTCTTACCAACGGTGCAGAATTATACGCAAGAATTCCAGAGCTTAGTGTCTAGGCCACATATTTTTCAAGCTTAGTCATCTTCTTTTAAACAGTCTAACGAGGATGAGAACGATTTAAAAACAGTGCAAATTTCAAAGTATTGTCAGCCTGATTTTATCCTGACTTAAGAGAAATCAACTTCTCATAAACAAAATGCAGGGAGTTTTTATTGGCGATTAATTCATGCATTGTTTTACGATTGTCTACACTTAATAGGAGCTTAACTAAGCTAAAATTTGGTTTCCTGGAGTTCAATTCGTATTATTTTTAATGAATAAAACACGAACTATAGATTTGTTTTCTCACTGGAGTCTGACAAATTTGCTTGATTTTAAGACATCGAATGACCCAGTGTCTTTGCACAAGATTTTTTTCATTGTGGCCCTTCCAAATTTCTTTCAAGCCAGCTTCCAATAAAAAGAAGCACTGAAAGGTCCCCCTTCAGTCCAGCAACACTTTTTTTGGACACTTGATGTTACTTATCAGAAACTGTGAAAAAAGATTACGCGAAAACTTTCAAAGTAACGGACTTTATCGGACTCTATCAGGGCAGAGGTATAGTTGGTGAGATGTTCTCGTATTACTTTTTATTTGTTGCGACATGTTTGTGTCATGAGTGTAGATACGCAATGTAAAAAAATCATGTACATTGTACGATGGTCCTTCACATTGTCAGTAAATAGGTTTGCATAAGGTTGTTCGCCCTGAAATTAGTAGCAGTTCTTTTAGCGATTTGTTTTGGTGCTCTTGTCAGGAATTTTAGTTACTTAAAGTTAATTATCTATATCCATACAAAATTCTTACAATACATGTTTACCTACTCTAGCTGTCAATACTATACAACTGCGCAACACTACAGGGACAATAACATGAGGAGCAAAATTGCATGGCTACCCCATGTTCTTACATATAACAAGAAACAACGAACGCTACTAGGACAATACACAAAACAGAAACAAAGAATACCTCTAAACTAAACGCTATGCGCTAACTACAACCTAAATCAATCACAATGAACGTTAGTGGCATAAAGACTGTGGGAGAGGTATATCAGAACAATGTCCCTGCTTTGTTTGTTTGTTTGTTTGTTTTCAATTTGTTTTGAGTGGTCTTGTCAGGATTTCTAGCTACTGAAAGCTAATTTAGGCCCACTGTGCATGCCAAATCCAGGCATGGGACCCCTAGTTTAACGTCCCTTCCGAAGGACGATGAGGTTAGTTGCGAGGTTAGGCCAAAGAAACAAAGAAACAAAGTTAATTTAGGCCCACTATGCGTTCTGCGGTGAGGGATAGGACCCCTAGTTTAACGTCCCTTCCGAAGGACGACGAGGTGATTTGTGAGGTCAGGCCTCCTAGGTTTTACCCATCTGGAGTTCAACCTCACTCGACCGAGATTAATTTTAGTCACCTAACGAAAAGTGTATAAGCCACTCGGCCACTCACCCCTTTGATGTGGATTGTTTAAACAGACGATTACACTAACGATGGCGGTCACGAAATATTGACCAAGATGCATTTCCTTTCAGTTACGAATCTTCTACGATTTTACAAGAATTTGATTCTTTAATGCCACTCAAATATCGAGAGAAGGTCACTTGCCCCAGTCTTCTTTTTCTGGAAATAAAACATTCACTCCATGAGGGCAAGCACAGAAACAATCACAGTCTTTGAAGTGCATAATGTTTTAATGGTTCTTGCGCGTGAAAAGGATCACAGGGAGAACAAGGTCTTTCATTCACATAGATAAAATTTCCCAAAATGGATTTCTTATCATAGCTGTAGGCCACAGGTTTTGGTGGCTGAAGCCATTTCATCTACTTCCTACCTAATTATGTCATAGCTATAAAATATTAATGCGCATGCCCACGCGAGCCCTGCATGGACAATAACCACAATTTAATACAAAAGTACTAGATTTTAAATCCTGATCACAGTAGCCTGCTCTGTATTGTTAATCCTGTTTCACTTAAAACCAAGTCTTACTTTAACTTGATATCACTTCGTGCTTTAGGACGGAAGATCAGCATTAACGTGGGCAGCTAAAGGTGGCCATGAAGCAACAGTGAGAGCTCTGCTTAATCATGGAGTTTATCTTAACATGCCAGACAAGGTGAGAGATGCTTTAAATTTATCTGCAGCCCTCAGCAAGCATAAGATATCTTTGAATTTATTTGCAGCTCTCAGCAAACATCTGTTATCTTTAAGATTGATGTATTTTTGAGTAAGGCGTTTAAAGAACAACTTGAACTGAAAGAGTTCTCCCTCCTGAACCATGGAGTCTATCTTGATACGCCGGGTGGATAGATGAGAGATTCGTAGAATTTATTTACAGCCCTCAGCAAACATTAAATATCTTTTGAGATCAATGTGATTTACTTAGATGTTTGAAGAATAACTATTACTGTATATATTCTATCACCTCTGTTACTTCTTGAAATAGTTTGAAATAGTAATGAGTGCGTGGCCGAGTGGTTAAGGCGTCTGACTTGTAAACCAAAGGTCAGAGCGGCCGTAGGTTCAATTCCCACGCTGGACAGTTTGGTCGCTGTCCGTAACTCTAGCCCGGGTCGACCAGAGCCATGTGAGGGAAATCTGGTAGCTGTGGCGGGTAGCTGCAGCGGACTGATGGTAAAACATCCGTGGCCCCTGCTGGAAATAAGTCTCTCAGACTTTCGTGGGCTAGCCACGTTGAATATAAATACCTACCTACCTAGTTACATAGTACTAGCACTATTTCCATTAGAATTTTAGACTGCGTTCACACGAAAACGGCACATTTTTGCCGCCAGATTTTGAAAACGGTAGATTTTGAAAACGGAGCTCTAACCGGCAAATTCTGGAAACAGCACCTTGTAAACACCGGAAAATGATGAAAACAGAACATTTTTGGACGATCGTGGAACGAGACTGATCGATTCTTAGGGTGTAGGTACACTTCCTTAGCATCAAAGTCTTGCAATGAGTTTTTGCTGTTTACATTCCTACCGTTCTCAAATTGTTCCGGTACCGTGTAAACGCTAGCTCAAACTTTGCAGCCGTCACATTTTTCACCGTTTTGAATATGTACCGGCATCGTGTGAACTGTGAACGCAGTCTTGGTTTTAAATTATGTTGTTTTTAGTTAACAGCTCAGGCTTGATAAGCCATGCTTCTCCTGGGTCGTACAGAGTACACCTTCTATCAATAGCTTTGTATTAGGTTGTATTTCTATGAATAAAATTGAATTGAATGTAAGAGCTCTCTCTTCTTGATCCTGGTATTTATCTGAAAGGGGCAGGGTCACACAATGTAAGCTAAGTTCTTTTGGAATGACGATTTTGCAGGATTTATGATGGGCCATATCGTAGTGATTGCCACTAGTTTTCTCAAAATGAAAGTGTTAGTTTGGAGATGGACTCTTGTACTTCGTAGAGAAACAAACTAAACACTCACATGTTGTACGATTACGGAGATAATGGTGGATTTTTAGAAGTAACTAAAGTGTGGATTCACCCCATCCACGAAAATCTGTGCAGAACACAATGGTCACGTGTGGGCCAACAATATATATTATAGAGATAACAGGTTTGTTTACGGTTACATGACCCCGCGCCTTTAATATGTCAAACAAGATGAAAGATGCTTCAGGTTTAGTTACAAACTTCTTCAAACATCAAATAAGTTTTAAGATCGATGTATTTTTCAATAAGACGTGTAAAGAACAAACAAAGCTGTAAGAATTCTCTCATCTGAATCAAGGGGTTTTTTTGATATGCTAGACAAGGTGATTGTTCAGTATGGTTTGACTGGTGTAGTTGAGTAGATTCAGAGAAAACATCATCTTGAAACATGTTAAGCATGATTCACAACACCGTACGTGTTACAAGGTCAGCAATACTTCAAGCCAATATAAGAAAATTTCCAACTTTTTGAGGCGGAGGAAAATGTACTTCTCATGCAGTAATGGGAATTGTGTATGCATCTTAGTTTACACCTGATTTGACACTGCTGGAGAACAACAGAAGTGTTGCTTTTGAAGCAACAATACTGTTCATTTCTTCCGCCATAAATCAGCAACCACGTGTTGATTTTAGTTTTAATTTTGTTTACACTATTCACGTTACAACATAAGCAAGACTTCGAGCCAAGTACAGAAAAGTTGCAACTCTTTCGAGCTTATGGGAAAACGTCCTCCTCACGCAGACGCAGGAACGATGCATACACTTGTAGTATATCGTTCCCCTTAAGGTATTTTAATCGCAGTTTGAAAGAACGGATTGTTGGAACATAGTCTGTTGATTGTCAACTATTCTTATAGTGCAGCCAGCTTGTCAACAGAAATGATAAATTTATTTGGCTGAAATCAGTCATATTCTTCTTGAGTCGCTAACAATTTGTAACAGTCTACCGTCTCAGAATCCTCAAGAACAGGCCCTAAAATCCTTGATCAAATTTTTTAGCAGCCCCGTAATATCATCTACAGGGTGTGCCCAGAGAATTGCGCCCCGTTTTTATGGCTGCGATGGAGGATCTATAGTTTTACTTGTCTCCGTTTTTTCACGGTTTCATAGGTCAGGCTTCAAGTTATAGTTTAGGACCTTGTGTGAGTCAATCTGAAACGTGGTTGCTGACTTATGGCAGAAGAAAGGGGCAGTATGGTATCTTCAAAAGCAGCTCCTCTGTTGTTCTCGTTCTCCAGCAGTTTCAAGATCTGACAATGTTTGAAAGAAGGAGCTCTAGCCTTATGTTCAAACCTTTTCTAACTTTAATAAGAGTTGACACTGTTGCCTTAAGATAAACGACACTATTAACGTCATTTTTCATGATCGTTTGATTTTCAGCATGGAGATACACCGCTGATTCTAGCTGCGAAGGAGGGACACAGCGCAGTAATCAAAGCTCTTCTAGCAAAGTATGCAGATTGTGAATTGACTGATTCAGTAAGTACTTTTTTCAAAGCTATGATATTGATTATTTCTGCCATTGCTAAATAGACTTTTTCGCAATTTCGAGAAAGGGCTGAGGAGATACTTGTTTAGTCCGGTAAGTGTTCTGGTTTCTTTAGCCATGAGGCTCCAAGTCGCTGATGGACCATTTTAACAATTTGACATGGAGACTGGGGAGAGCAGTTTGTTCTGGTAAATGACAGGCAAAAATCTGGTACATTGCTGCCACAGAGCTTTAGCTGGATTTGTCACAAGAGAGAGCTGGCTCTAGTGTGCGTGCGTTGTTGATGAATGGAAACTAGTTCTTAGAAGGCCTTACTTGGAATTTAGTTACGCATAACATGAGGCTTCTTTTATTAAACATCTGTTTTGAAAGTGTGATTTCAAAGTTGCTGCAGGGCATCCAAGCTTTTTGATCAAGTCATGTTCTTGTTGAGATTTCTCGACATGTGCAATATCGCTCGTCAGTTGCCTTCAATTATCGAAATCCCGCCTAAACACCTTTTGCTGGGAGGAACTGCAGATGTTTCTATAGCGGCAGTTTTCATACATAATGGAATGAAATTTGGAATAAAATTTTGAAATAAACTTTTTTGCTTGGAATGCAGATGGTAAATAGACAGACTACTACACGAGTCTCAGTTTTCCGCTTTGAATTTAATTATGGTTATGGCTTCTAATTGACGCTCATGAAAATACAGCTTCAAAACACAGACTTCGAAGGCCAAATGTGCCACATTTATGGTGCATCCAATCAGATCGCCCCTTTCTTAATGAGGTTAGACCACCTGCCTGTTGTCAGTATTTGATTGGCTGATTATATCAAAGCTCGATTTTTCGAAGAGGAGTGACGCCAGAATCACCGTTAATCTTTTATTCGGCGATAGAGAATAGAAGGCGATCGATTTCTCTAAGATTTTTTGTAGGAGTCTGGTCGATTGTAGGGATGTGTTTTGGTGATGAGTCCTTGTTTGAATGAAAATTGAAATGTCGGATTAGAAATATTGAACGAATACAAGGAATCGTCGCGTCAGTCAAGATGATAAGCGGAATGTCACAAAGCAGGGATACTTTTTGGGAAACAAGGCGACAGCCTCAGAAAAATTTGGGGATTTGTGGTGGTGAATATCACTGGAGCTTGTCACGAGACTGTCTTCCTTTTATACTAATGAGCCCAGGAGCAGTTTGTATATTTTAGCTCCTGGGGAAAGGTCATCATGTTCACGATGCTGGTTTCAGGAAGACTATCCTTAATCATAGTCTTTGTTAAAGAACGTTTTTCTTTACGGGTATTCGTTACGTCACGGGCAGTCCCTAGAACGTTATGGGCAGTCTATACGATGCCCCCTGTGCCGTTACGCAAAGAACTTGGCTGGTTATCCATCAAAGAAATTATTTCTTTCATCAAAGAAATTATTTCTTTTTCAAAGGAAGGAATCCAGTACGATACATAAATCTCTAAACAATCTTGCATAACAGTACCTTAGTGGCATATTCGTTAGACTATCATATTCCCTTACACGAGAGATAAGAAACAGTGAAAATAATCTTGCAGTACCATTAATGCGAACGGTAAGTGACCAAAAGGCATTCTCTTACCGTGGTACAAAAGTGTGGAACAAGTTTAACAACAATATCAAGGAGGTCCCCTTTTAAATCAAGGTTGAGACACGTTTGGTACGAAAATCTTTAATTTTGTACAGATATATTGTTGTATTTTGTACTTTGTACTTTGTATTTTAACTTTGTACAGATGTATACATTTTTATCTAATCCATTTATAAAGACTTTGTCAGGAACTTTAATTTTAACAAGGCCAATTATATAACAATAAACTTATTGATTTAAGTATCCTGAATAAATATGTTTGAAATATGATATATATGCAATATGAAATTCACTTTTGGTGATTTTGGTATACAAATAGGACATTCTGGGAAGATTAGTATTAGTCGGGTATGCCTTGTTGTGAAATAAGTATAAGGCCAGGTATGGTTTAGAAGCTTAAGCCTGGTTTTCATTAAATCGTAATTCATCGCCGACCATTGTCTTAGAGCATCGGCGATCATCGGCGATGCTGTAAGACAATGATCGGCGATGAATTACGATTTAATGAAAACCAGGCTTAAGATAATGATCTGCGATGAAAGAGCATCGACGAACATCGCCAGTTCTGTAAGACAATGATCGGCGATGAATTACGATTTAATGAAAACCAGGCTTAAAGTGACACAGTAGACGTAATCGGCGTGGCTAAGGTTTGTTTTACCTTTTGAAGTCATGTGATCATACGCTTTGGAGTCCCAGTCTTCTACTTTTTGCACTCATGGCAAAACTTTGCATGGCACGAAATATGTTAGTGAAATCAAAAGAGGTTTTATCAAGAGGCCGGTCTCATGACTTGAAATGGGTGTAAACAACCTTAGGTGATTTGGTAAACAAAAGCTGGTCAAGTACCTCCAGTAGTAGCACGTGGAAATCTTGCAACAGGTGGCTAGAGTTTCTGATAGGGGGGCTACAGTGTCTAGCACACCCATCTGTCATGCATCAGTTGTTCCCAATTCGCTTCGAAAATATGCCAAATCCTTAGCCACCATAGCCCTATCTGGCGCTATCTCTCTTCCTCCCTTAGATTAGAAAGAGTCTTTAAATGTTTAGTCATGTGGAGAAACAAAAATCTCCATCCTGGACCTAACCAACACATGAATGATTGGTTACTGACTTTTATCTTTGAGTAAATCTCTGTATTTGAATGGAATTCATCTCATCCCAGTGTGATAGTCGAAAACAAGTGCTACTGTAAGGGACTGGGATTATGTAGATAGAAATATTTGCGCACGCGCATTGGATGAGCTGTGGCTTCTATTCCCACGTCCAAGTGGCTGGAATTGTAAAAAGAATTATTTTTCGTGAGTAACCAATCGTACGAGGGGAAGAAACCAGAGAGAGCTGCATCATTGTGAGTAGTAATGATGTGCTTTGACGTCGATTAAAACCTTGACCACTTCTTGTTTGTCACTCCGACAACGACATAGTTCTTAAACCTGACATTATACCACGTGTTTGCTTGTGAAAAGATTTTCATTTCTGCTTTCAAGAATTTAGCTACACTTTACAAGGCAACATGAGTCTTGATAATTGATGAAAAAGTTTCACCTACTATTTTAATAAGAAAATCAGAATTTATTCACGTGAATATTTGCTCAGAAACTTAAATGATTCAAATGTCGGCTTGGTTTTCAACCAAGAAAAGTTTGTGATATTTCCTTCAATTTAACACCTAATTTCATATTGATACTTTTGCTTGTATCATTGTTACATTTTTTGGGTATCAATGATAACAGGATCATTTCACAAATCAATCAGCTTGTTGGCCTGTTTTGTTCTTTGTTTGTTTTTCAATTTGTCTTGAGTGGGCTTGTCAGGATTTCTACCTACTGAAAGCTAATTTAGGCCAACTATGCATGCCGCATCCAGGCATGGGACCCCTAGTTTAACGTCTCTTGCGAAGGACGGCGAGGTGAATGGTGAGGTCAGGCCTCCGAGGTCACCCATCCAGAGTTTGACCTCACTCGAGTCACCTGACGAAAACTGTATAAGCCACTCGGCCACTCGCCCCTTTGATCCGGATTGCTTGATTAGCAACATTTTATACAGTAGTGGACGTGCTCAAGTGAATTTCAAAACCTGCCTGACTAAAATTTGCTACTCCGATCTGGAATTATGAGAGATTTTGTCAAGAATACCCCTTAAAAAGTGTCATCCCTGGTTTTCTTCCCAGAGAATATTAACTGACATGTGCTAAAACTAAACAATGTTGAAATCAATGCTGGAAGGCTTTAAAATCAGGAAAATTAAGTCGTGAGCTTAGACTTGTTTTGAACGCTTCCAGAGGGAACTTCTAGGGAACACCTGTCATGATTCAGAACGCAAAGGTGATTTCACTGACGTATATTTCAAAGATATATTGCCAATGTTATTATAATTTTGAGCCCTGATTTTGACTTAGTTCAATCAAAAATGCAAGAAGGTGAAATAAAGTGTTTTTGTTGTTGTTGCTGTTGTTGTTGGTGCTGTTGTTGTTGTTGCTTTTGTGATAGCTGTGACTTTAGATTACTATAAATCAGTTGGATCGACTTCTACACTCACCAGAGATAGCGCATTTTTTTCACTTATCTGTAGTTTAGTAACCAAATTCTAAAGATTACTTAGCAATGTTCCATGGTTTCTTGATTGGCAAACTGATAATTAATTTATTGAAATTTTGTTCAAGGATAACACCACAAATTCAATGCATTGATGCATAAAATATTGCGGTGTGCCAATTTTCTTGGTTAATAATGCTTTGTAAATTAATCTGTTTAGGATTTGTGAATATGTAATATAGGTAACCTGCATATTTTATGGGCATTTTTTAGCACGATTAGCAGAAATGTGCTTCGAAAAGCCACTCCGTAAATTCCTACTTACATTTTTTGAAACAAACTTAATTACAGTTAGATTTAGGAGGCCTTCTTTTGAGCAGACGTTGCAATGAGGTGCTATGTTGGCATATGAGGTGTGTTAGAGACAAGATCAATTTGATAGCAGCTGAAGTTTAGGCTTATTTCTCTTGACAAACATCTGCCACCTTCGACAAACATATCTGCTTATTTTCTTATTTTCAAATTTTGAATTTGTCTTTATATGGTCAAAGATAACTCCGGGTGTGTTCTTTCTCTGGGTGGCAACACAACATGCCGGCGGGCAACAGAAGTGAGTGACCAAGCGGGCTTATGCAGTTTCCGTTTGGTTAGGCTTAGTCGCGTGAGGCCAGACTCCGGATGGATGATCAAGCAATTCAATTCGCCATTTTTCGGAAGGGATGTTAAAGAAGGATCCTATGCCTGGATGCAGAATGCATAGAAGGCCGGAATTAGCTAGAAACAGTTAGAAATCTTTTCAGCCTTCTAATATGAATTAATGGAAATAACTATCTGGATGACAATATAAATTCTGGCTATCAGGCCACATAACTTGCTTTCAGGTCGTAGATTGCATAGTGGATTCTATTCTAGTCTGGTCTTGGGTACGAATATTATTGCTGCAGTCGGTGCAGGGAAGTACCACCCATCTGGCAACATTTGTATGCTACTCTCTCTTTCTGGCTCTGTCTGTCTGTCTGTCTGTCTCTCTCTCTCTCTCTCTCTCTCTCTCTCTCTCTCTCTCGCTCTCTCTGTGTGGGAAAGTTAGAGCCCTTGTTGCTAGAGGGTATAATCACCTCAGTCCACTCCCTGGCACCGTCTTTGGGGGGATGATTGTCCAGTGGGTTGTTGGCTTGCGGTGGGGGTACTTCGAAAAGACAATGTACCAATAAAACTCGTAATCATTAGTCTTTAAGTCTTATTGAATCCACATTTTATTTTAATTGTTTGAGTGGCAACTGGAATGCAAGCCTGTATGGCCTCAAGTTGCTGGGCAACCAAAGATCATATGTTGCTGTTATTGTTACTTGCTTGGCCTAAACTAGGGAAACAAAGACATTATTATATTGCAGACAGCAAAAAGTTGGGGGGAGTAGAGTCCCATCCGGTGGTCTGCTTATTGCGTGATGTCTGAGCGTGATGTCAAAAACGATCCTCATTGCACGTCGAACTTCTAGAAGGTCCCTCCCTTTACTTTCGAGTTAATTTCCTGACATCAGTCAACTTTGCAAACCAATATCCCTCAAGATTCACAAATTGAAAGGATTGAGGCAGCTAAGCCTCGTCATCTTTATACGCAAACTGCCAACCCTGCTCCGATCTCTTTAATTCCATTAAACATCACAATAGTTAAAGATTACGCCATACAAGTGCAGGTGCAGGTTTTAGTGTCATACCCTCTGAGCAGGTACGCCATTGATTTATTGCTCGAGCACCTCGTTTCCCTGTGGTAAATTTTGCTCCAGGTTGTTTATAAGAGCATCAGCTTCAATACTTTACAATATTTTTCTTTTTTTCTTACTTCTATTGCATAGCGAATATCTTGACCCATGCGATCTCTGATCCTCCACATTTTCTCTACTCTCCTTCACACAGGCCAAAATATTCGCCGAGCATCAGAAATAAGAAACAAAGAACTGTTGGAAAATATTGAAGCTAATGCCGCTGTGGTGTGTTTTGCAATATTCAGCGTATACTGAACCCAGTTTGATCATTTTCAAAGAGGATTCTTTCTCTATTTTTGTGAATAAATCAAACTGCTGTGCTGATGTACTTTGTAGACTCAGAAAGCGGATGCAGAAGTTTTCTTTACTTGGAAATTATCCATGAAATGTGAGGGTTAGACCCACTGCATGGGTTGGCATGGAACTGCCAGTTCTCGCCATTCCCTTTGACCGTTTGTTCGTTGTCTGTTCACTTCCTTCTCTTTGGTCTTGAAGTTGAATTTGTGAAATCGTAAATCCCTTTCTTGGTGGAGGCCAGATAGCCTTGCGTCTTCCTACGGCAAAAACGGTACAGTATGCATTTTATTTACCGTACTTAGTTTTAACTTATTATGGAGACAACCTAGTTTTAACCCCCCCCCCACACCCTCCTGCAATTTCATTCAGTTGTTTAGATTACTGTACACGGGTTTAATTCATTTGCAAGGAGTATTATTTTCCTTCCAACCAACAACCAATAAATGGAGGGCGTTGAAACTCGAGTATCTACGTACCTATGAGCAAAAAGAGGTATCGGGTCTCATTTGTCTCGTTTTAAGCTTCATTACTGCATCTCTTTTTCATGTGTCCTTTCCGCCTGACCTTCCAAAGTTGACCTAAGTGAGCTCGTATAAGTTAATTAACACATGGAAGCAAGGGACTCGGGATTATAAGCCTATCTACGCCCTGTTCTTATTGCGTCATTATGATTGAAATTGGAAGAATGCTTTTTACCTTGTAAACTGAGTAAGGCCTGAAAATATTAAATACGCCCTACGTTTGTGGTTCACAGTTCATAAATATATCCTTATCTATCCTTACTGTGACCGTTATGGTTCAGTTTGTTTTCCCTCTTATGATTAACTTTATCTTCCCCGCACTCGTTGGTTCATTAATTATTCAACGTCGAAATCTTTTCGCCAAACGCTTCGATTTCAACTTAGTTTTCTCTCAGCTGTGTGCATCGCTATGAACCATCTCGACGCTGGTTACGACTGAAGCTATCGTGTTTTGAATTCGCGTTTTGTTAAGAAGCTCGTTTAGGCCATGTTTAGGCCTATTTCAGAACAATCTGTTACAATTCGCTGTTGTATGATCATTGCAACTGTGATATACAATTGAATGATTGAACAGCCGAAGGAGGAGGATTACTGTTGCAGTAGGCTGCTTGGAAACACATTGAAACACTGTCAACAACTTCAGCGTGCTAATTCAAGTACAATCAGTTATTCACCTGAGGAAGCCTACAGATCATGACAATAAAGTATACGAGACATATTTCGGATATCTTTGGATCCAATTTGAGGAATAAAATCAGGGAAATAGGATGAAATCATTGCAGCCAAGTCGTCGAAGTTTCTAGACTAATTTGCTGAAATTTTCGCGTTTAGTTCAGATGATGTTAGATATCTTAATGCCTCTGCTTTTGAAGTATCTTGAAGACACATCTAGCTACTAGCGGATGATAAAAATACTTGGTTCATATTGCAGTCCTCTGTACTGATTTACCATTAAACGAGGATGTTTGAATCTCCTTACATCAAGTAACAGAAGTCAGCCAATCGAGCAAAACCTTCTGGATATGAAGTTGTTGACATAAGCAAACTGCCACGAATTTGGGAGTATCTTGCCGAGCTATTTCCTTTGCTAGAGGGACTTAGAGTCATATGGCTCTTCGTGCGATCTGATGCCCTAATTTGAGCACAAAACAGGATAGAAAAGCTGCCTCATTCCAAGCAATAAAGTTAGTGATGTTGATTCGTGCATTCATCATACAAGCTTTCGCGCAGTGCTTTGATGATATTAATTATCATAATGCTGCTGATTTCCAAGCATCTGGCAGTGGCATTTGACTGCTAATAAATCGTGAACGTACATATTTCGTATTGCGATCTTATATTTTGATTTCGCCATTAAATAGCATGGGAACACTGCAAAGAAGTCAGACTATTTTGAGACTAATTGGCGCAGTGATTTGATTATATAAACTCCTGGATGATACCGTTTCGCAAGCGTCTTGTTTGGGATATTTCACTGGCAGCAAAAATGTAAAATTGGAAGGCTCTTGTTGCAGTCTGATGTTTGTATTTCGCTATTAAATAGGACAGGAAACTATCTCCGACAAAGCATTTGAGGTTTAGCTCTGAGAAAGCCAACCAACTGTTTGCTTTATACGTTGATGATGCTATAAACTATGATAATTCTATTGCTTTTCAAGCATCCAGGTAAGACATTTCACTGCTAGCAAGTAATTAATCTGCTTGGTTCGTGTTGCTGTTTAATGTTTTGACTTCCCATTAAATAGGATGGGAAAGCTGCAGAAGAAGTCAACCAATTTGAGACTCTAATCGTGGAGTGCTTTGATTATATAGACTCTAAAAATGTCACTACTTTTGAATCACCTCGAAAAGATTTCTTTGCTAGTAATACATCTGCGTAGTTCGTATTGCAATCTGATGTTTTGATTTTTCCATTAAACAGGATGGGAAAACCGCCTTATATCAAGCAGTAGAGAAAGGACATGTTGATTGCGTTCGTGAATTGCTTGCAGCTGGTGCAAATACAGAAATTACGAATAAGGTTAGTATGTTTCTTTGTGTCCTATTCTGAAGTTTTTCTGAGAACGAATGTCCTATGGCAGATAGATTTTGGATACAGTCAATACAAGTTATCAGGTTTCTCTCCGTCTCGAGGATTGGGTTAAGCTCCTGGTAGAGTATCATTTGATAAGCGTTCAGTTCTGTATTTTGAGGTCAACTTCAAGGGGTGTAGTCGTCCCTTGAAGATTCTATCATGTTTTTTTAAAGCATTTTGAAATGGACACAAGAACTGAGCTTATGACCAAATTGCGTTGCAGTAGAAACTTTGATTCAATCTCTATTGAGAATTATCTGGTTATTGGTATTTGGTTCATTCCAACTTTTGCTGACAGAATATGTTTTTCAAAGAGTCTGAGTCTAGAAAGACCAAGTGCTCCACGGCTTCGTACGGGAGAAAAGCTTTGCTCTTTAATATCGTATATAACCAAGGTTCAGTAATTTTTACAAGAAGCGCAAGAAAATTTTGAATCGTTTTGGCAACGGGAAGTGGTTTAAATTGTTTAGAGTTGATATAAACGATGTTCGAAAATCTTATTATTTTCCCTTGATAGAATTAGGAAGATTGAATAATGAAATAAGCATCCATGGGAAGGTTTGACCTTCTTCTGGACTTTTTTGCTGTCAAGATTAAAACTAAAATATATGACTTTATATTACACTGTACCATCCAAAGTGAAAAAAGACAAAGTCACCAGGTCTTCACTATGGATTGTTGGGTCTTCTGAGCTCTGGACGAGAGACGTAAGGACTGGGAGAGCACTGGGGCTACATGCCTCCATGATTTCAAAATAAACATGAAATAGGCCCTTTTGCTTCAGGAAGTACCTCTTTGGCGTTGTTAAGAAAGTACCCTTGAGATGTTGCCCCCCTCCAAGCTGCTTCCTGCAGCCCTGCTGTGAGGCAAGCACTGAGAAAATTACCAACTTGTGTTACACTGAGAAATTTCATTTTATACAGCGACTGATTCAAAAAAGTTAACTCATTTAGCGGTTTGTGAAATGAGAAATATACGGCCGATATTCAAAACTGAAATGTTAATGTATCAGTCAAAGGCAAACTTAGTTGAGAAAACTTTGTTTGGTAAAGTCACACATCTTTATGACTCAATAATTAGAAAAATGCCTGTAAGGGGTTTGTATGGGAATCGAAAATTCCACGTTCCATTCTGGTCCATGATTTATGCAGCATTTAAATTTAGATTATCAATTTTAGATAGAATTTTAATTTCAATAGCTAGTAAATCATGGACCAGAATGGATGGTGAAATCATTGTCCCCCATCGTGTCCCGTATCGGTATTTTCCTACTTTCTAGGTCTAAATGATGTGTGATTTTACTAAAGAAAATTTCTCATCTCAGTTAGCCTTGACTGATAGATTTGGCCTCATACCTATTATCTAACAGCCCGCCAAACGCGTAAATTTTTTTGACTCACCCGTTACACTGAGTATGATCTGATCGCAGTTATTTTACTCCAACTCTTTTTATATGTTTCATTTAAATTTTACAAACATATTACTAAAAAGTACAATACCTACAAATTATGCTGCAATACTACAATATTGCAATACTGCAATGCCACAGGGAGCGAAATACTATGTCTGCGGCCATTCTAAGGCCCTGTTTATATGGGGAAAAACACCTCACCTGCCAGACCCGGGGCTGACAAGCGAGGTAAATTTCAGTGGCTGTTTACATGAGATTTTTCACCTCACCTGTCAGCCCCGGGGCTGAGAGGTGAGGTGGAGTAAAGTCTCTCTTCCGTGAAATCAGAAGGAACTGACCAATGAGAATCAACAAAAATTTCATTTCACCTCACCATACCGGTGGTGTTTCGTTTATATGGAAAGATTTCACCTCACCCAGGTGAGATTCCACCTCTGGTGAAGTGGGATTTCACTATACCGGTGGTGTTGCGTTCGTCATGTAAACGCGAACTGAAAATACAAAGGATTCTTTTGGAAGGTGGAATCTCACCTCTCAGCCCCGGGTCTGGCAGGTGAGGTGTTTTTCCTCATATAAACAGGCCCTGAGTTTATTTTGCAGCCATTCTAAAAGTAATTGAAATCTACATAAAACTGCATGTAACTACTATTACAAAAGAAAGGAATTTTTAAATACAAACGGAACCCGAATGTGCAGGCGACGGTAGCTTACAACCAAATGCAGTAATTGCAAATGTAGGCTTGGAAGTTGAGAAGCAAGCTCCAGCTTATGATGGCAGTGGACATTTTTAAAGAGCTTTGGGCCTGATTTATTGTAAACGTTGAACGATATGTGATGCTGTTGTCATGTCAAAGATATGCGAAATTTTTACATGCAATGTCTCAATGGCGACCACGTGAAATTGAAACCTCATGACGGACAGCGAATTCTTTACAAGCGCAGTTATAAACATTGGATAACTATGTAGAATAGAAAAGTTATGTTGTGTTGTATGACAGAACAGTGAGTAGTCAAGAAACACTGACAGTTAAGATTATAGGTTGTAAATTTCAGTTTCAAAAACAGAGGGAACCTTACATATAAAGAATCTGCTTCTAGTTTCTGTCATGTTGTATTTCATCGTTGACATTTGTTGTCGTCATTTTTTTTTTTTGGGTCATAAAACCTTTTCGTGGGGTGAGTGACCGAGTGGCTTATACAGTCTTCGTCGGGTGACTGAAGTTAAGCTCGGTCGAGTGAGGTCAAACTCGAGTGAGGTCAAACTCTCGATGGAGGCCTGACCTCACAATTCACCTCGTCGTCCTTCGGAAGGGACGTTAAATAATGGGTTCCATGCCTGGATGCGGCATGCACTGTGGGCCTAAATTAGCTTTCAGTAGCTAGAAATCCTGACAAGCCCACTGAAGACAAATTGAAAACAAAACAAACGAAATAGCGACTACAACGGCCAAGCAAGAGATTGTACATTCTAGGCATAACAGTTGAAACAGACCCCCCTTTAAGCTCATCTCTCAAAAAAATTCAAAGATGGGCGTGTCCACCGTATGGGCTGATTAAAATGCATTCAAGGCTTTGATTTTAAGGAATCTTCTCATCCGTTGCTTACATAAATGTCAAGAATCTGCCTTTCAGTACAGACCTGCCTTTCTACTTTCAGTTGCAATCGAACATGCCTAATTTTCAGAGCTTGTTTTAGCCAATTAATTTGCAAAATGTCACTGGCTAAGCAGACGAAATGCTATGATTTTGGGCAATCACTTTGTCAACTTTTGGTTTCTCTTCTTACCGTTGAAATTTCTAGACTTGATCAAATAAATGAAGCATTTTATTGAAACTTCGTTGGATACTTGAACGCATATGTTGGTCTCCAAGAGTTCCTCTGGACTGATCTTAGTTTCTTTATCTCCATTCAAACTTTTTTGCTATCTGCTCTTCTGATTTTGGAAACTTTTGTTTCTATTTGGAAACTTCTGTAACAGCCTTGAAGAAGTCCTGTATGGCAGGACGAAATATTGGTATCTGATATATATTTCTTAATTTCGCACATATTTGCTGTTGTTCTTCGTCGCATTGCGGTGTTCCTGCTCTAAAACTTCTGTTTGGCTGGCTTTGTAGCTTTCTAAGATTCATTTAAACTATTTTCTAGCTAAGGAAAGCTCCTTTATGTTTATACTCTTCCATTTTCAGCAGCCATTTTTATCCCATGTGCATTGGAATTCCTTTGTTCTTTCTTTCTTCTTTTGAGATTTTGATTAGCAACAAAGCATTTCTTTCGCTGTTAGCATAATCTATTCTCCTGAGGCCCAATGTTGACATCATTTGGCGTCCTCGTGTAGTTTTATTTTCATTTGCCTCTTTGATATAACAATACTGCCATGCTTAGTGAAACTCACATAAAATAGAAAAGTGTTGTTTAAAATAAAAGGCAGAAATTTTGTTTGATAATAACAGTCTAGCTAATGAATATTTCAAGCGGTTTTCACTTTTCAGTTTAATTGAATTCAGGTAATCTTTGGCTGCTAAGTGAATTTCCCGAAATTCATGCAACCAGATTCAAGAAAATTGGAAAATCTTACATGTTCACGCAGGGGAAGATTCCGTAATCATGTCGCTGTTTCTCAAAGGCACAAGGTCTTTTTATCAGCATGAAAGCATCGTTTTGAAGATGAATCTTTTGTACTTCACAGAGGAAGAAACCAAATATTCATATCTCTTAGGGCTGATTTCCACTCAGCAGAATTTTCCGGGCGGACGGAAATAAACACAATAAAAGGTCTGTCACGCGTAACATTTTATTCAAATTCAAAGCGACAGTTTCTCTCGTAAACAAAAGATTTCCAGTCCGCTCGGAAGATTCTACTGATTGGAAATCAGCCTTTACCACTGCTCGAAGGATATAAATGGATTATTGACGGTAACTTTTTGGTGACTTTGGTGACACAACAGACACATGGCTCAGGTTACGTTCACATTAAAGGCTTGTTTTTACTTGCATGCTTTTGCTTGCGTAAATGCGCTTTTGTTTGGGTTTTCCGTTCGGATTGATTGTTCTACTTCTAAGATGAAAAGCTCAAAATCCATTTTGCTTGCACGCACGTGTAAATAATCTGCTTGCTACAGCCTGATTCACACCAAGGCTGCATTCACATTGCACAATCAACTGAAAGTGCGTAAACGCTCGTGCAGAAATCCTCCATACTGATTCCTTACAGTGCTCAGATTGCAAAAATATTTTGCAATCTGAACACTGTAAGGGATTGGTATGGCGGATTTCTGCACGAGCGTTTACGCGCTTACAAAAGATTGTGCAATGTGAATGCAGCCTCAGTCTTTTGGATCGTTAGAGTCGTGCAATAAGACCCAAAAGACAAAGACTCGCAGTTTGAGTTCTTTGTCTTTTAAGTTGCTCTGCACGACCGTAACGAACAAAGTGACTTAGTGTGAATCAGGCTTAACAAACAAGGTTTTTTCGCATGAGCAGGCTTCTTTCCTCATAAAAATATTTTGCATTCTGGACACTCTAAGGGATCAGTATGGCAGAGATCTGGACGAGTGTTTAAGCGCTTACAAAAGATTGTACAATCTTTCGAAAGCGCGTAAACGCTCGTGCAGAACTCCGCCATACTTATCCTTGACAGTGTTCAGATTGCAAAATATTTTGCAATCTGGACTCTGTAAGGGATTATTATGGCGGATTTCTGCACAAGCGTTTACGCGCTTTCAAAAGATTGTGTAATTTGAATGCACCCTAACACAATGGTGGTTACAGAGCCCTTTTTAGCTGAATTTCTACAGGATGCGAAATGTCACAAGCGCTGCAAAGTGTCACCAAGATACATTTGTTTGATTGACGTTTCTCTGGAGAAAACCGATCAACTTTCTTGAAAATGGACCACGTGACATTTTGCATCAAGTGAAAATCTACCTTTACTGCTTTACTGATCAGATTTCAGAAGTTTTATTCTCATACAAAGGATAAATTCATGAATACAAAAGTCGATTTAGTCATTCGAAAAACCGTACCAGATTTTTTCAAAACAAGAAAATTTTTACGGATTTGCGATGGATTTTCCTGGAAAACAGAAGGAATTTTGCGAAATGTGTGCGAGATTTTTTGGCAGTTACCCCTTTTCACCCCTCGGCAATTACCCCTCGACAAAAGTGATAAATCGAAGTCTCTGCTCTACCCCCTGCCTGATTGAACCGTCAAAAGCAAGTTGATAACCAGATAAAGTCATATCCTAATTCCTTTATTTCATTGGTAGATTCTACGACATTTGTATTTTCTAATTTGGCGCACCCAAAACAGGGCGATTTATCAAGATGTCATGTCATTGCTACTCGCAGCCACGGGGGGGGGGCCCTCCGCTAAATTTTGGGTAGATGTGCCAGCCACACTTTCAAAATGGCACCGTTGGCTAGACCAATTTTTGTGAAAATGATACCTTTGGCTAGACTAATTTTTACATCAAAAGTGCCATGAGTTGACGTTTTCTAGACAAAACTTGGCAAATTTTCGCATTCTCTGGACCAAAATATTAAAAACTTTGGGTTTCTTTACAGGAATTACCGAAATTTGACATTTCTTTGACCAAAACAGCCAAAAAGCATACCCTTCTAGACTAAAATCAAATAAAAAATCATTAAAAAGTATACCATTGGCTAGACTAGAAGTCCGAAAAAGCATAGCCTTGCGGGTGTCACATCCCCATGTACCTTTACTATGGAAGAAGCCCGCTCATAGCTAAGGCTTGGTTTCCATACAGCCATAAGTTGCAGGGCCAGTGCTGCGATATTTTCAGTTTTAATGGAGACACTTCCTTACTGTGGCTCTACCGTGGATGTGACTGTTGATCGACCGCGGTAGCCGCGGTAGTAGTAAGTTGAATTTGATTCAATTTTCCGGCCCTCATGTCGCTTTTGCCACGAGACAGTTTCAATGGAAACATTTGTCGCAGCAGTCGGGGACGTGTCTCTGATCATGTCATTCTTCTTATAAAACACGAGTGCAACCACAGAAGACCCAATCGCGAGTTACGGGGGCCTAGCTATAGAGGAATATAAGCATATAAAAGTGGATCAAGCCACTTGCGGTCAACTTCTAGCCTATCAACCATCAGTATTTACCGTTGACGGAGATTATTTTCCCAAATATGGTTGCATATGTGTCAGGATCCTTTGTCTTTTCGCTGTTATTTTTATCACATGCTTATGTATGCTTAGATTCCCTTTAGCTGAGACAGTTTACGCTGCTTCTGTCCTGACTGCAAAATAAAGACAGTGCTACTTGTTCTTTGAACTGAAGAGAATGAAATTATTACCGTTAATGGTTGATTGTTTATCCCCATGCCCTTCCTCATGCTCCGAAATCATTGCAGCATCCTGCCGCTATGACAGCATTGGCTATTCAATTCAATTCCACTCCTCTGTTAATATTGTTGTACTGCAATGACGCAACTTTATTGGCTGTGTCTGTGGTAAAGTATCATATTATGAAGTTGCAAGGAATGAAACTTAACAGTTTTGTCCCCGCTCAATCTCGGTGAATTTTGCATTTGACGCCCTGCTTTTTGCATCAAAATGTTTTCCAGCTTTTGAGCTGTGAACTCAATGCATTTGTTTTCACTTTCCTACTTGAATTGATTTGAAACAAACGCGAAATAAAACGACGTTTGAAACCTGCCGAGGCTTGGTCGCACCACCTTGTCCACGTAGGGTATCGGCGGTAAATTCCGGACGGTTAAGGTTTGGAGGTCTAAGGAGCCAAGACTTTCCTTCCAAATTGAAAAACAAAACTATCACGCTCAACTTACATCATTTTGTGTTTCTTTTCTTAACAGTTTGCAATTTTTTGCATCTTCCTGTGATTTCTGTACCTCTTCTTTTCCGTTGGGTTGTTTAGGCCTAAATTCTCGCGTGGCGGTATATTCCGGACGCAAAGTTGATCGTCGATTTGGCGTGCAAAACGCTACGTTTCGTTGGCGATTCTTTTACATTTTATTCGGTTAGCTCTTGAAAGTTCATTTGTGTAGTTTTCATCGGCATCACTCTTTTTTGCTTGCATATCTGACAAGTTGAATATCGTTGACCCATTTATCGCAAGAAGCAGCGTTGACACCATCTTTTCGAACGTACACAGGAGCACTATTTGTTTATGAGGGATTTACAGTGAGCAGTAGTTTATTTCAAAAACTCAAGATATGTGAAAAGATCGAGTAAGAGATGGAGAACATGACAATAAAATGCAAGTTTGCTTTGCGATTGAAGGATTTTGTAAAACGGGTTTCATAAACCGATTGTCCGGCAAATACCGCCGTCCGGAATTTACCGCCGATACCCTAAGAGAGTGCTGACTTTCGATATTCGAGCGAAATTCGTAGGAAATCACAAGTTTATTCCGCGGATCTCTCCCAGCAAGGAATGTAGGAGGGTGCAAGCTTTTCTGTTAGAGATCCATGGGATAAAGCTGTGATATGCTACGAATTTCGTTCGGATATGGAACGTCGGAGCCCTCTCATGTAGACAAGATGTCGGGACCAAGATTCGGCAGATTTCAAACTGTCGTGGAATAAATTTTATTTCGCATTTGTTTCAAATCATTTCACACAGGAATGTGAAAAGAAATGCATTGAGTACACAGTTCAAAAGCTGAAGAACATTTTGGTGCAAAGAACTGGGCGTTTTAATGCAAAATTGGCTGAGATTGAGCGAGAACAAAACTGTTGTTAGATTTAGGCAGATTTGTAACTTCATGATTATGGCACTTCACCACATGCACGGTCAATGATGTTGCATCTTTACAGTACTACAACAGCAATGGAGGAGTTGAATTGAATTGAATAACCGATGTTGTCATAGCGGCAGGATGCTGCAATGATTTCGGGGCATTTTAACGGTGTGAATGTCATTTTTCTTCAATTCAAAGAGCAGGTATTGCTCTCTTTATTTTGCAGTTAGTAAACAGTAGAAGTGCAAACTGCGTCAGTTAAGCTAGGCCCTCATAATACGCGATTGGCCCTCCTGTGCTGCAACTTGTCAATCAAATATTAGCAACTATGACGTCATTTTGCAACGAGTTTGCTGTGACGTGGTCGAAACTAATGAAGCCATTTTTACAGCGGTTTTCCCACAGCTGGGCAATAGTCACAGCCATGGTAGAGCCTTAGCGTAAAGCAGTGTCTCAGCACTGTCCACGGTAATTATGACCATGTGGAAACAAGGTTTAACACTTAATCGATAAAATGATCTTGTTTCTTAGTTATTTAATGTTTCAATGATTTTTTGGATTTTCATTAAATCATTTCAGCTTTACTTTGCCTTGTTTTCCCTCGCGGTGTTTTTCAATAGATTTATCCAATTTGAATTTTGATTTATCTTGAAATATTTAATGGCCTTTAACTGATTCTTGTTTAAGTCATGATTAGCACTGGGACCGTTTTATCTGGATTTAATCCATTTTTCAATTTTATTATTTCAAGTATTAAAAGGGATTCTTTTCTGTTCTTAAACATTTGTGACCGTCTTTTGATTTCAGCCAATTAGATAGTCGCATATGTTATAAGTTGATAGGAAAGATCATTAGGATGGCTAAAAATCCTTCATAATGTATTGCTGGAACTATTCTACGTTTTACAACGTCAATATAGAAACTGCATAGATTCGTTGGAGAGTCGCATTATTTCAGGACAAATGTCACGTTAACAATCGGTTAATACAACGAAGAAATGTGGAATGGAATTCCATTGTTTTGTGACCTTTCATTTCTGCTTCACGAATTCTCATTGCAATGGAAATTCAGCCTCGATCCTGTGTTTCGTAATAAACAATAGAGAGAATTGTATCGTGTGAACCAATCTGGACTTGCTACAAGTCTCTCTCGCGGAAAAAACAGGAGAAGGAAAAATAGCGAGAGAGACTTGTAATACTTGGCATGCTCATTAATATCCATGAGCAATCGAGCCTTGCTTCCATTTTCAAAGATGACGAGGTTGTTGTCAACTGTTTCATCGAAGCTTGAGTCTGCCATTGTCAAAGAACATCGCAGAGCCTCGCTCTGTTGTATCATTGTCCTTTCTAAGCATATGATTGGATATTGGTCTTTTGTAAAAGGATGCCGACTGGACAGAATCATGTCCAGCCAACGACCCAGGCTGACAAGTATTACAAGTCTCTCTCGCTTTCATTCCTTCTCCCATTTTTGCAGCGAGAGAGACTTGTAGCAAGTCCAGAACTAATCAGGTTCATGACATATGAACTTTAAACAGCGTTTCAATGTTTTCTAATTCAAACTTTTAGGTGCACCATCATATATAATGCACGTTTGGTAGCAGATTCCTTGAGACCATTTTGTCAAAGTTGAACGACTAATTTTTCAACTTAAGTTCCAGTGTGACTAGGATAAGTGAAATTTTAAAAGCGGTTTCAAATTATTTATAGCATGTTGCCTACAGGCGGAGCTTTGCTAGATTTTGCTACTTTCAACTCGTACAGGCAGTGAAAAGCTTGGCTTATTGTTGTCTAATATTTATGTATCTGTTTACTCATATTGCCTACAAATGTTGCGAGACAAGACGACACTTAACAACAAGTATTATATCAACGAATTACGACGAGGGTTTCTGTCTTTGAGCAGCGTTCTGAAAAAATTGATAATAGGCCAAACAACGATCTTCAAAGACATCACTACAGTTTGACAAAAATATTTCTTTATTTGACTTTCCATGTGAGTTACTTTGACTGCAAAGTAAGGCCATTTAGGGTACGCATTTTTTTATAAGAAACTGGTTTATAAGAAACTAGTACTAAGATGGCCAAAATTTTAAGAAACTCTAGTACTATGTCTGAGAAGTACTAAGAAACTTTTCAAAGTTAAAAGCATGGATATTATAGCAATTAGATCATCGAACCTTTATTCTTGAGCAATATTATCTAACCATTTGTGTTTTCAACATAACAGAACACTGTTCATTCCTTTATGATGTTTTAAATATCAAGAAACATATCTGCCGCAGTGTTAGCGACAACAACGCTGATTCTAAATTCAGAAAAATAAGAAACCAATTAAGAAACTTTTAGTACTAAAATGGGCAAAATTTCATGTGAAATTAAGCAACTTTTAGTTCTATGGCCTGATCCAAGTTTCTTATAAAAAAACCTGTACGTGATTTGCCATTACACACATAAACATACTAAAAACTCTGATAATACTGTATAGGCAGAACGGCCAGGCCCATTAACCTGAGGAATGAAAAGCAATGTCGCAAGGATGGATCCCTGTGGTAGTCAATAAAGAGCTGATTTTTATTCAAAAGAAGAACTAAGTTTCCAAAGAATTCATTGCTGACTCTCAGATGATGCAAAAGTTGTTTCTGGCCTAAGTTCGATTCGTTCTGCTTTTTATTCGACGCGCAAAAGATCATGGTAAGAAGTTTCTCCGACGTTTTCTGATGCATAGTTTTGCCAGTATGGTTTATCAAGCAGTGGATTCATATATAAACTTTACAATAAATTATATTTTGTTGTGATTTGGAAAGACATAGCCAAGGCTTTACCAAAAAGAGATCTTTGTATCTGCCGTGATAGGATTATTACTTTTAATTCAAAGTAAAGTAAAATCTGTTGGGATAAGTTACTTTCATCTATATTTCCACAAACACTGACAATACGCTATAGGTGTATAGAAGCACAACGGCTAAGGTGCATTCACTTGAGCCGTAAAAAAGACATGTCACGAGAATAGATCCCTGTGGGATTCATGAATGAATTGATTTTTATTGAAATAGAAAAAGAATAACCTTGGGCTATGCAGATATTTTGTTATCATTTCAAGCAATAGGATATCATTCTCTTGTTTTTGTTAGTTATTCTTTGACACCGCTTCAAGTTAATTTGGACATGGAAATTTTAAACAACTTAGCTTATGCATGAACATAGTCAAAAGAGCGGAGGACTTGACCCCCTGTGCTCTGAAGATGATTATAGCGCGAATTTTGACAGAGCGCAGCTGTGCAAAAAAGATAACTTCATTAATAACCCTGCTAGAAGAACAATAGAAGTTGTAGGATGTAAGAAGTTTATTACAAACAGTATTATCAATTGTCTGTTGAACAACGAAGGCAGGTGAATCTTCTGTAGCAGCTTGGACATGGTAGCACGAAACTTAATGAAAATCTCAACAACTCCTAAAAGGTAGTGTGTGTTAAACATTTTAATTATTTTGAGTTAAAAGAACAAAGAGAGCAACTGCGCTCAGACATGATTTGTGTAATTTCACAATATGAAACCAATACAATGCGTTTCTGTAGATTGTATGAGACTATTCATGAAACTATTGCAATGTTTGCTTTGCAGTTTGCGTCCGAATATTAAACAAAATTCCATGGTGACTTCTTGATTTCAAGTTTTGCGCTTATTTTGGTGGCAGTATGAATTCAGCAATATTTAATCTTTTTAATTTCTCCACATGAAACCAATGCATTGCGTGTCTGTACATTGCATGAAGCCATTCATGAACCCATCGCAATGTTTGCTTTGCAGTTTGCACACAAATATTAGATAGATTTTTATTAGCTTCCTTTCGCTTCAAGTTTGTAGCACTGCAAAGTTAGCGAGATTTGATTCATAATTTTACAACTTGAAACCAATGCAATGTATTCTTTAAATCGCATGAAACCATTCAAGAAGCCATACTATTGCAATGGTTTCTTTACAGTTTGCATCCTAATACTGAACAAAATTTCATTAACTTTTTTACTCCAAGCTTTGCTCCAAGTTTTATGGCCCTACGAACTCAGCAATATTTGATACTCATATTTTGTCCACTTGAGACCAATGCAATTCGTGTCGGTAAATAATATGAAACTATTCAGGAAACCATTGTAATGTTTGCTTTTCATTTGTACCTTAGTATCATATTAATTTGTTTAAGGTTTGTTCGCTTCAAATTTGTTGCACTATAGAGTCGGTGAAATTTGATTTCATAATTTGGCTAATTTGACACCAGTGCAATGTGTTTATGCAAATTTAATGAAATCGTTGAAGCATTTGTATGTCAAGTCCCATCATTAAAGAAAGTTTGATTCGCTTTTGCTCGTCTCAAGTTTCGTAGTACTATAACATAGTTACATTACCGACCATCTATGAATCAACTAGCACATCTAAAGATATTTCTCTGTATCGTCTACTCCTTGCAATACTATCAGTGCGAAACTAAAATCTGCTTGCTAAAGTTTTTCCAGGGAGCGCCGGTTTTTCTGCCCGTGCAGCCTTGGTCGTGCATTGCTAGGCAACAATTGTTGGGTTGCAAATATATTGAAATAAAGCTCCCAGTTCATGGTTGGAAGCCAGACGTTGCTTCCAAGTGTAGCTTTAGATTCCAGGACTTAAATCGAAGGTTGACCTGGCCAAGGAAGGATGTTTTCCTGTCAACGTGAAACTGTGTTTAACTTTCGCTTGGGCTTTGCAAAGCAGTTGTGTAGTACTTTGATTTTGCAGCCAGAATGGTTTAAGGGGACAGTAGTCCATTCCCCACCCATACGACATGAGTGCCTTGAGAAGCGATCGTCAACCCGTCGGTTCGATTTGGGTCAAATTACTGATCTCAACGCTGGGCCTGTTTATATGAGGAAAAACAACTCACTTGCCAGGCCCGGGGCTGAGAGGTGAGATTCCACCTTTCAATAGAATCCTTTGTTTTTTCATTTCGCATTTACATGACGAACGCAACACCACTGGTATAGTGAAGTACCTTCTCACCAGAGGTGGAATCTCAACTTGGTGAGGTGAAATCTTTCCAAATAAACGAAACACCACCGGTATGGTGAGGTGAATTGAAGTTATTCGTTGATCCTCATTGGTCTCTTCATTCTGATTTCATGGAAGAGAGATTTTACTCCACCTCACCCCTCAGCCCCGGGGCTGACAGGTGAGGTGAAAAATCTCATATAAATGGTGACTGAAATTGACCTCGCCTGTCAGCCCTGGGTTTGGTAGGTGAGGTGTTTTTCTTCATACAAACAGGGCCTAAAGTCTGCAAATCACCCTTCCAGAGTGAATCTCAAATATGAGAGCCTGGACGATGCCATTGGTGAGAATTGCGTGTGAGATGGAAAACAATTCTCAGGCAGGTTGATGTGCATGGGACAACCTGGTGCTTTATTACGTTATAATGAATGTGAATGGAATGTAGTGTTATTGATGAAACGAACTTTAGAAACCTAGTTAGGATATTTTGCCTTTCTTCTACATGCCTTGAATGATTTCGTACACCCTCATAATATACTGTGGATATACCATGCTAATGAGAATCCCATAGATTTCATCCTCAACTCGCAGACTTAATTTGATTCTCTTTTTTGTAGGAAGGAGAGACACCATTGATTAGAGGTGCAAGAAAAAAGCACACCCTTTGTGTGAAATTACTCTTGGAGAAAGGAGCTAATCCTGCTGCTTCAGACAAGGTATGTTTTCGACGTCCTGGTTGAGTCAAAAAAATTTTTAGACATTTGTCAGGCTTTGGAATGAAAAGTACGTGCCTAATATTCAAAACTGAAATGTTTGTCTATCAGTCAAAGTCTAACATAGACGTGAAATTTTTTTAGTCCCAGAAATTAGGAAGATAATGGGTTTGTATAGGAACGTAAAAATTCCACGTTTCTTTCTGGTCGATAATTTACTTACCATTGAATTCAAATCAAATACAATTGTCATTTTCAGAAATTGAATTTGAATTTCATGGCAAATAAATCCTGGACCAGAATGATTCGTGGAATGTTCATTCCCATGCAAACCCCTTTCCAGCATTGCCTTACTTTCTGGGACTAAAAAATGAGTGATCTACCAAACGCAATCTTCGCATCTAAGTAGGCCTTTGACTGAAAGATAAACATGTCCGTTTTCAACATCAGCTGCATGCTTGTTATTTCACAGCTCGCTAAACGGCTTAACAATTTTGACTCACCCGGTATGGATCACCTTTATCTGCTTGAAGACCGGGTGAGCCAGAAAAAGTTCCCACTATTGAAATTCGAAGCATCAAGAGTACATCCCAGATTTGAATGATTCAAATTCTAGTTAGAAGCCGAAAGAACGAAGTAGTTTGTGATTTTTTCTTGCTATCTTTCCAGCACAAGAAGTGTAGGTAAATTTAACTTTATTAAAGATCTCATGGTTGCAAAATGACTGGAAAAAGACATAAAACGTTAATAAAATCTTACGGACTTTCCTCGTACAGAACAATAGGCAATGGGCGTCTCACCTCTTTCAAGATTTGATCTTCAAACATATTGATCTTCAAATGTGATATTGACATTGTGACATTGTGACATTGTTTCTTAGACATTGATCTTCAAACATATACGGACGATTTTCAATCCCATGGCAATAAATGTGCTGAGGAATGCTCTCACCCATGAGAAATGGCAATTTCTTTATTGTTCTGTGCAAGGAGTCCTTTATGTTTTGATCAACAATTCAGGCCATTTTTCAGTCATTTTGCAACCATTAAATTTTCGTGAAGTTGAATTTACCTATATTTCTAGTGCTCGTAAGACAGCGAGAAAAATTTCGAAAATCCTTCGATCTTTTGGTTTTTTAACTACAACTTGACTCATTCAAATCTATGCAGTACTCTTGATACCATTAATTTTCAAAAGTGGGAACTTTTTTTCTAGCTCACCCTGTATTTTTTATCAATTATTTTATGTTCGCTCTTTCCAAAAGAAAATCTTCGATTTATACACACCTTCAGCTCCAGCCCAACAAGCCGACATTGTTTGGTAAACATTTTCAATTTGTCACTCCATACAAATTTGATTAATTCTGCCACTACGTAAACATTGCTGTATTAGGACAATTTGTCGCAAGATGCTCGGAACAAATTTACTAACATTTTTGCTACTTGGACGAAAACAGATAGGTAAAATGATGTTTAAAAGAGCTACTACTTTTGAGATAACAGTGCAGCGTGTGACGACGTATTAGTATCAAAACGATCGATAATACTCATCAAAATATACTGTAACGCCATAGAACGAAAGAGCTAAAACTTTTTTAACTACTTTTTTAGCTATTGAACTACTTTTGAGACCTGCATTTTTAGATGTTTCTTAAAGAATTATTTATTTGGTTGGGGCATAACGTTGATGTCAAATTTGGCCTAAAATTTTGGCATGAAAGCGTCAGGTGAAGTCCACGAGAGACTGAAAAACATTTAAACTTGCACCTTGAGATTAGCCAGTGGGAAATATTGTAATTTCTTGAATACAATACTTCGGCTCATTTGAAGTTTAATGTGTTCAATTTTAACAGATCATTGATGATAGATCTTTGTTATTTAGCATTAATTCGTGGGAGCATGCACACTTCGCCTTCTTGCAAGTTTTACGGTCTGGAAATCAATGTTGAGATTCATTTAAATTCAGTGTTAGCTCTTCGAAAAAATGCTAAATTACAGCTTCTCAAATATGTTTTAATCAGAGCAACTCATTGCAAATGAACGGTAATGATCCTATTAGTATTGTGTATTAAACGAAAAAACGATCAAAGTCTTTGCATATCGTTGCGATCGAGAAGTCATCGTTCCCAAGCTTTGAGCTTAAATTCCCTCCTGGAAAGCAGTCAGCTAAGGCGGAGAAATATTTCATTGGCTAGTTGAACAATGGAGAATCGTGCGAATAAGGTTGAAGTGTGTATTGAGTTCGCAGGCGTTTGGAATTCGGGATTCGTAAATCGCATTCGTTTTGCGTGTTGCGATTAAAATGGAAATGGGCGTTAATGGGGTTATCGTGTGTAAAAAATATTAAGTGAATCGCAATTTCACTACTACAGTAATTTCACTATACTTGCATTGCGTTTAGTAGTAGTAAACTCTTCCAGAACGTTTCAAATATATATACAGAATCGAAGCAATAACTTGACGTAAGTGTAGAACTCCAATTTGTTTTATTTTTCATGCATATTGTAATAGGATTGCTAGAATATTTTTGTTTCTAACAGAAAGGAGACACAGCCCTGCACATCTCAGTTCGCTCAAGATATGCCGGCCTTTGCGAAGTCATCTTACGAGATCAAAAGAATTCGAGATTGTTGTATAAGCCGAACAAAGCTGGAGATACACCATATAGTATTGATCGAGCCAATAAACAGAGTGTGTTGTCTCCAATTTTTGGAAACAGTAAGTTTTCTTCTTCTTCGACCTAAAAGTTTACATTTTATCGCAGAACATGTTAGCGTATTTGTAGAGCAAGGCCTGGTGTTGTGGTCTGCACTAGGGTTTCACAACACATAACGCAGATCATTGTACTTTGGCTAGATAGTGTACAATTCGAATGTTTTTCATTTAGAATATAAAAACCGCTTGTTGCAGACGTCATTTGCTGTAAATGTAAGATGGCCTTTTTATGAACTACAGCCAACTTGAGCGGAGAATAAAGCGGAATGGTCATAAGGCCAAAAGACAAAATTGGTTATGGTTTGCTTTATCCTTGTCAAAGTCATGTCTCCGGACTGTTAACAAGTTTTAGTGTTGGACATTTCTGCTTTCTTGACAGATGTTTTTCGTGGTACTAGATATGTTGAAAAAGGCACAAGATGTTTACCAAGAGATTCGTCTGTTGACTTGAAGTGGGTGTTGACAGCATTGTCCGATTTTGTGTCTATTTGACTAGAATAAATAGGTACTCTAGTAAGAGCCGAAGGCAATTTTGCGCTCTTCATGGACCTCTTGATTGGCCATCATGGCAGGGCCTGATTTTGCCAGCCATTTACAGAAAATCTGATTCCTGCTTTGATGTATAATGAAAGGTTCTTTCAAGCTTTGATCTCTCTATCTCCTGATAACCCCTTCCTTGGAGATTATAATTATTTTCAACTTAAATGTGAAGGCTTTCGCGCTATCAAGAGGTCTGAAATATGCTTTATTTACATCTTCGTGAATAATGTTTAGACTTGAAAACCTCGCTTTAAGCAGCTTTGATAAACAATGGTACAGGAAGGCAGGCGAGCCTATTAGGAAACACCAAAGCTAAATATTATTGAACAACTATGTTCAAATTTGCTGCAAAAAGTGTGTAACCAGAATCTATTAGAGGAGATGACATTGCCCGGAGTTACACACTGAGTTTTGTGCACATTCTTTAACAATTAACTGGCTGTAAGTCAATCTAAGAAGTAGATTCATTGGTCTATTTCGGAGAGCAAGTCACGTTGAAGAGTTCACAAAGAGATCTGTCCTGCTTTTGTTATTTGTAATTCTCATCCTGAAATCGTTGGAAACTGATTTAGGTTATTTTCTACTAAGAATTTCCGTTACCATCATATAAGAAGCATAAAAAACAGCAGTAATTCCACTGCTCTCAACTAACTCTGATAGCCCTCACGAAGAAAACTTCTCACTGCTCAAAAAGAACAAAGAACAAAGCACATGAACAATAGTGATTGTACTGTTTTCAACCAATGCTGATAGACCTAACAAAAACAGTTCTTCGCCGCAGCAAATCATATCATTTATGCCATTGATAGTCTAGTTAAGCTTGCATTCACTTCTATAATCAATTGCATCATTTATTTTTAGAAATTTTATTGATGACGTCTGAATTTGAATACTGACTCAAGTTGTGAATACAAGTTGGCAGATGAATGATGATTGTTAAAGATCCTCTGCTAACCACTAGACTTTGCGCGCCGCGTACAAAAACGGGAACACAAGCTCGGCAATGGTAGCGATACGTGTTTCAGTTCTCCTATCAGGCTCGAAGAAAGTACAGTAAGATATGAACGGACCATGGTGGTTTTCCTGACCAATTTGGACGACCCATCTTTTTCTGTGCTTTCATTGAAACTTGACTTTTTAGTCTTTATGCAACAAGCAATCTACAAACGAACGACTGGCCTAATTTTGCAGCTTTCAGATAATCCTAAGTTCCTCTGTTGTTTACCGTTATAGGTGTCCTAATTGCTATGCCTCGTACTATGAGAAAATAACCCGTAATGTTGTTGTTGGCTGCAGAGAGTTTTTTGGAATTGATAAAGCAGGTCAAAAAATAGAAAGCATTCCTTTTGCTGGGTACCATATTTCTAAGTCTGGCTATGATGCGTCCCTTGAGAACTTTGAAATCATCAGTAGGACTTACAATTTTTTGACCTACTGATCCACGGAAGCAATCTGAATGTCCTTTTGCAATGCCTTATGGGAAAGTAACAGCGTACGGGGCCTCTTGATTGGCTGGGGATCTTTAAAAAGCCTAAATTTAGGATTGGAAATGGCTCTGTGGAAGCACACTTGACTACGAGTCTAAAGGTTGATGATTCGAGTGCTCGTCTTCCCGAGCCTGCTACATAGATTCAGGACAGTCGCCAATTCTCTGTAATTCCAGGCTAAAGAAATAATGCGGTATGGTCACAGCAAGTGGAAGGACGAGGACACTACTTCGATAAGCTTCGCTTCTCAGAGTCGCAAACTACCTTGGATGATAGGTGGAACATAGAAGAATAATGTTAACGCCAAGCCAAAGCAAAGGAAAACTGAGCCCAGAATTTTCTGTTTTATTTATGGAGAGAAAACATTTGGTTTGAAGCCTCGATTTGCGGTGCCATCTGCCTAGAACAAAACATTTCATCCGATTTCATCATCTACACACAACATAAATCCTAATGCTTTGTTTCGCAAGATTTCCCAACGCGATTTCCAGCTTTATGAGTTATTGCTTTGGACTGTAGTTATTCGTTGCGTGGGATGTTGGAGATAAAGTGTTTTCTTAACTTTATTAAGGTCATTCCGGGAAACCTCAGGATTATGTTCAAAGTTAATTCATATTTTGCTAAAATCTGAGCTTTCATCTGCTGAAGAGTAATAGGCTTTCTACCTTGCTTCATTAGTGGTTTTGTTAAAAATGTTGCCTCCTTTTTGGCCGAAATAATTGCCTTCCATCAGAGATTTATGTGAGTTCTGCCTTGCCTCATTAGTAATTACGCTGAAGAGGTGACCCTCTAGGCTGAAATTCTTTTCATCAGTATTTCCACCTTGCATTCGATGTTAGCTTTAAGACACCGAGAAGCTAAGCTCATCCAGACAGTGCACCGGTCCTCATGATTCCTTTAGTCGGGAATTAGAGAGAGTTTGCGAATCTTTTCACTTTACGTAGTAGCTGGGCAGGCTTTGGACTCGAGCAACCAACCCTTCTATTGGTAGTCAAGCTTTCTGCCACTGAGCTGTGCCCTCCGAAATTCTTGCCCTCCACCAGAAATCTTTGTTTATACTACTTTGCTTCAGTTGTAATGAGAGTGAAAATCAGATCTTTTCTTTTGGGCTAGATCTTAGTAGCCATTCAAGGCTTTGGAGGGAGAGTGTAAGCAGTTAAAAAGACTGGATCAGGATTTGAACTGGCAACTAATAACTTTGTACGCCAGTCTCTACTATCTGGGCTATCTGGCCACACATTCTCCTTTTTTCTGCGATCATTGTTATTATTCATATAGCCCATCAAAAGCACTTTATGCTAGTATTTTCCGGAACTTGAAATTTATATCTAGACCATGAATGTGCTGTTTATAATTACGGATTAAGCTGTAAACAAGTTGCTTTTCCATCTTGTGTTGATTTGAGAATGGGATGTAAGAGTCTTCGATTCTTAGGCACCGGTAAATATCTTGGAATTCAAGTGTGACTTTCAAAGCGTTGTCAGTAAAATAGGACAAAAACTGTTCGTTGGATAGTAAATGTGCGGAACATTTCAGTTTCGGATTTTCAGTTCCAACTTGAAACCTTGATCTGTGAAATTCAACCACGAACAAACGACAAGATTTGGAACAATTTTTCGATCTATTTTATATGCTGTGTGAAAATACAGATCACATACGGAGACGAAGCTGTTTGAAATTTGTGATTAGACGCGACTGGGGAGCCTTTCTGATAAATTTGAAAGAATTCTATATTGGTAATTGTCAAGATCGAAGGACAGGTGTATTGCCAAATTTAGATATGCTGATAAGCATTATCTTCATTCTGTTTATTGTGAAAGATTCGAAACTGGTAGACAGAAATTTGATACTCTTTGAGAAGAATGCTGTAGCAGTTTTCGCACCTTTTATTATTTTTGAACCACAAAGAAGAAATCTTGAAGAATTTGAAGAGAGATTTTCTTGATGAAAATACTCGACTCGTTGATTTCATCTCAAGAGAAGTGCTCAGTTCAACAGAATATTGATTTATTGACGGGAGCTTTACAATTGTTTTGATTGACATCGAATACTTTTACAGCAATTTTCAACAATTTTATGATATTTTAACGATAGAAAAGATATCATTGAAAAATTC
The DNA here is from genome assembly GCA_964019985.1 of Aurelia sp. 4 Dawson et al 2005. NCBI lineage: Eukaryota > Metazoa > Cnidaria > Scyphozoa > Semaeostomeae > Ulmaridae > Aurelia > Aurelia sp. 4 Dawson et al 2005. The sequence goes on along the minus strand of OZ026492.1, from coordinate 41,472,486 downwards.
AAAGAAACGTCATTCCAACTGAAAAGATGGATTCATTTCTTTTCATTTCAAGAAAATTGTTCAGTGCTACAAGATCTTAATTCATTGACAGGAACTTCGCATTTATTTTGATTTACATGGAGCAGACGTGAAGTTCTTTTTGTTCATGAGTGGTATTGTTGGAATAGGGCCTTAATTGATTCAGAAGAAGTGGCTGTTGACTAACATTTGTACTTGGAGTCATTTGTGTACATGTATTTTTTAGTTTAAAAGACATTGGTCCGACGAAAGAGTTGCAACATTTGTCTCGATTTACATAGAATACTATTGTTGCAATGTTGTTTGATCCCTCAATGGGATCGTTGAGGAAACAACCTAAATTGATTCAGAAGAAGTGTCTTGTTACTAAGATTTACACGTGGCGTCATTTCAGGTCTAAAGACATTTATCTAACGAAAGAATTGCTATAATTGTCTTCATTTACACAGCATACTGTTGTTAATTTGATTCCTGACTGGGATTGTTCGAAAAACAGCCCAAATTTTTCCAGGAGTATGACTTGCAACTGATATCAGTAAATGGGGTCATTTGAATGAAACCCAAGTGTCCCTTCTTGTGCAGTGGTCCATCGATAGACAGGAATGCATGAATACAATTCGTCATCTTGTTTTGATTCATACTGAGTACCGTTTATGGAATCTTGCGTTACGTCGAAAGGAAACAGCCGAAAAGCTGCTTGGGAGAAATTGTTTACAGATGATGGTTTAGTTTTCGCCTGATTTTACTACACAGTTTGAATGATGTGGCTTGATGCAAGTTATTGAATCATTTGAATTTATTCCACTGAAATATTAGTTCAAGTTTAGTGATCCAACAATCGACATTGATAGAATGATGAGAGTTTTTGGATTTGTTTTGACTTACACCAAATACTATTCGTGCAAACTTGCCTTGTATCGTAGGAAAAACAACCAAAAACATGTTCAGCAGAAGGTGTTTACAGACGGGGCTTTTGATTTCACCTCATTTCACTGCACTTTGTTCGGTCAACTGCATAACTCTTAATCCATCCACTGGATGAAGCATTACTTTTACTTTTGTTCATATAAACATTAGAATTTAGAGTTGATACATGACTGTTATCACGAGAAAAGCTGCCTGAATCGAGGCTGGTCCATTTAAGCCCACCTACCATTCATTCTAGTCAGCAAGACAATGGTCAAATGATAGAGGATTGAAATTTATCATAATTTTCTGTAGAATGCTGTTCATGCAATTTCGTTTAGCACTCGTTAGATGAGAAGCATGAGCATGATAAACAGAATGTGATCGACGCTAGAAATTTCTTTCTTCAACACTAATTTTTTAAATTTTACGTCGCTTGGCTTATACGAGTTTACTCCATTTAAATCCAAGGAAAGAACAGAATCGTCACGTTTTTGCTATGATATTGATTAAGTGATCAGTGAAACCCTGATGACATTTACATTCATCACGTGATTGGTATCGCGGGAAACAAACGTAAGAATGATTTGAAGGCAGTGATTTGTGATTGTGATTTGTGATTGACGTTAATTTGATTTTGTTTCACATCGAATCCAGAGGAAAATTGCATCACATGATTGGTACCGCTGAAAAACAAATCTAATGATTTGAAGGCAGTGATTTGTGATTATGATTTGTGTGATTCATGATCATGATTTGTGATTGACGTTCATTTGATTTGTTTCACATCGAATCCAGAAGAAAATTGCCTCAACGAGATCAACTTCACATCGAGTACTGTTCTTAATGATTTGATTTATACCATGAGTTGCATTGTAAGGAATCGGGCTTAGAGAGTAATTAGGAAATGTGATTAATGATGGAGCATTTGATTAGTACTGATTCAGTTGATTAAACATCCGTAGGAGATCATTCTTGAGTTATACCGCAAAGCAATCCGACTAAAAAAAGTGATCAGAAAAAGTGATTAATGATGGAGCATTTGGTTAGAACTGATTCACTTGATTTCACACCCATGTTAGATCATTCACTCCTTGTATCATATTGGAATCCGACTAAGAGTGATCAAAAAAGGTGATTAACGATGGAGCATTTGATTAGCACCGATTCAGTCAATTTCACCTCCGTGGGAGAACTGAGTGCTGATATATCAATTGCATCGTGAGATTACTTTTATCGAAAAGTAATCGGGCAAATGAGTGATTTATAGAACGTGATTAATGATGGAGCATTTGATTAGTACTGATTCAGTTGATTTCACATCCGTAGGAGATCTGAGTGCTGATATAAATAGAATGGAACTGCCCTCAGGGCAGGACACATTCGTAATGGCATTGGCGGATTTCGTAAGCGATCCTTCACTCTCTACACCTCTTACTGTCGGACTTTACTCAAGATGGGGAACTGGAAAATCGATCATCCTTCAGCGAATTTATGGTGAGTTTCTTTATAAGTTTATTTTGAGCTGCAAAACATTCAGCAAGAGCTATGGCGTTAACTTAAGAAATTTCAATACGTAGTAGCAATGAGCATGAATGAAAAATTTGATTCACAGGCATTATAATTGTCGGGTATTTTTTGCTTAAATGAAACAATTACCACACAGCTCCTTAATCAAATAATTAACATCCGCGAGACAGAACTTTAGATTTACTCCTCTTCTTTTGATGTAAGCCCATAACTTCTCTTAAAAACCACATTTCCCTTGCACAAGGCGAGAGTTTGCCCTACTGGTTTCGGGACAACTATTGCAGCTGTGTTTGTTTTGATCTACCGGTTGAGAGAATTTCCTTTGCCTGCAGTCACCAATCGCTTTTAATTGAGGTTTCAGTTAAAGCAACTGTACGATTGTTGCCATTGTATTACAAAATCTGCCCTTGTTGAGGCTGATTCGGAACACTCTTTTGTTACGGTCCCAAAGTTATGCAAGTGCAGTGTAAACAGGATCTAGGATTGTTCTCGCATACATTTAGGTATTGTCCTCCCTTGCTCTCGTTTTTTTGTCTTTTATTTCTTGCAAACTGCAGGGACATCTGGCAATTACTTCATGACGCTACTGTAAAATTTGCGATGCACATGGTGAAGCTGTTTGTTTTTATCAACTTAATTTATAGCCTGAGTAATAATTAAAAGTTAATGGATTTCGCAATTTGGTTTGTTTCTTATCATTATTTTTACTATATTCATATAAAAACTTTACAACATACCTTACATTTTACAAAACTTTTCTAATTACTTTACAACACTACAGGGACTACACCATGGGGAGCGAGAGACAGTGACTACCCATGGCCAATATATAAAGACAAGCAAGTTAATCTACCTAAACAAACCAACCACGAATGATTAAAAACTAATGGATACTGCACTAGCTTCTGTCTTACATTAGTATCAGGTCAGGGTTGCGATAATTCTTAAAACGTCACGAACGCCATTCTTGTTGTGTTAATAGTGAAAAAATGACCTGAAACTTGATGTAAAACAGAATTTTCAAAGAAAGAGAACATTACATTAACGGACTTAGTGGCTGCTTTATACATAACTTAAGTTTCAACGGGTCTTATACTGCATTCACACAATGACACAGTTAAAGCAGCTTGATCTAAACCAGTTTAAATTCCATCCAATCAAATGGCTGGATTTGCTGGATTGACCAATCAGAAGGGCCTATTCGATAACCTGGTTTATTTGAAACTGGTTTAACTTGCAATGTGAATTGGGCATTAGTCAAACCAACCAGTTTCGTGAATGAACGCAATGTTTATCATTATTCTTTCCCTTGTAGAACAACTAAAGGCATATGCATTTCAAGAAGCAACTGTATTATTTCGAATCAGTGCTGGCGTTGTATGGGCCGCTGCTTGTTTAACGATAACAATAGGATTAGTCACTTGGGCACTCTCGACATGGGTTGAAGCACTTTTGACAGCACTTGCAACTTTTGTCGTACTAATGGGACTTATTATCCTTGGACGAAGCTCAAACAGAACACACGGAGGTAACATGAATAAATGTGGCCTGAAACTATTGCAGTTGTTCGAACGGGCGATTCTGTTCGTCAAACTCCTATTCTGTGTTCCACCGTCAGTGGAATCAATACGGGCAATGCTTCCGGTGCACTTTATTTTCGTCGATTTGTCGAAGAGCTCAATTTTTGGCGATAATCCTTTGACATCGCTGGTTAACCTGGCGCAAGAACTTAACGATGCAATCGAAAGAGATTACGGTACATTCGTTACGAGACTTTATCGAGTGTTTCGATCAGGGCCATACAGGGCAAGGAGAATCTCGCACCTGAATTTACGAGCTCGTTGGAAAACTTCATGTTGCTGTATCCCTTCCGTGATATTTTCAGTGATCGTACTGGTCGCATTATGGGTAGGGTTATTCTGTTTGGCAATTTTTAGAAATAGCACCGACAAGACTGTATTTGGAATTGAAATAGGCAGTGCTTGTGTGATCGGTGTCGCGTTTGTTTGGAACATCCCCCGTTTCTTTGTTGTTATTTACTGCTTGGTTTTATCAATGAAAAAACGTATAATGATCGTTTCATCACAACCTGGAATCAGAGATGAAACCTTCATGCATGTTTTGAAACAAGAAATCGATTTGCAAGCAGATATGTTGGAATGTTTAGATGGTTTCACAAGACGACAAACCAGAGTAGTGCTTTTCATTGATCTTTTAGAATCACTTGAGCAGCAAAAAGTTCTTCATTTTGTCAACTCAGTTAATGCTTTATTGTCAGAAGCAGGTCATCCATTTGTGTCTTTAATCAGTGTCGATCCAAGATTGTTACTGAAGGCCATTGATCAGAACTTGCAGATGCTACAAGACTCCCACATCTCACCGTATGATTACTTCAAGAATACCGTAGACCTCCCATGTTATTTCTCGGACCAGACGAAACAGCCACTCACTGGATTTCTACCTAAAGAGATTTTATCAGCCTTAACTGATATAAACATGCAAGAAAATCCGGACCAGTTCGAAGCGAATCATGATTTGGAATGGGACGCAGGAATTATCGCTGAAGATGAAGACGATGATGTTGATAGCCTTAGAGCAGGGTGCAATGGCAAAGTACCGCTCATTGAAAATCGACCTTCCACCGCACGGCGAGTATCAAACGATAGTTCAAACTACTCGGACGAAAACCACGACAGAGAAATGACTCATAACGGCAATGCGAATTACGACGACAAGGATAATGTATCAACGGATTTATCGAAATTTTTACATGACAATGATAGCGGTTCACTAGCCGATATCAAGCGAATAATGAATATTGTATCATTAACCGGACGGTTACTTCACGCGCGGAATATTCCATTCCGCTGGAGAACACTAGCGTCTTGGATTAGTCTTGCTGACGCATGGCCATATAAGATTAGCTGGCTTATTATATTAGGTGAAGATACATCGCTCGCTTTACAACCCGAACTGTCTTTGAGAAAACTTTACAGCATCGCTGGACCGTTCATGCCAGTTTTAGGAGACCCGGAATTATCTTTAGACGCTGATATGGTTTATTTTGAAACATACCTTTCAAATCGTCATCCGTTATTGACTGTTGGGGATATGTGTATGTTTTTGCCGTGCACGTTTCATGTTGATCCTTCGATTAGAAAATCGATGACTGATTATTTGCAAGCAGTAAAGAGTGGAACGATATCCAAAGTTCAAGTCGCTGGGTCTGTTTCAGAGGCCACTGCTCAGCATATTACGTCACCGTCTAGCAGTAGTAGGGTAAGTTGTTGATTTTATTATTGGTATGGTAAGTAATTGAATCATACACTAACAACAATCAATCATTATATCAATCAATCAATCGATCAATCAATCAATCAATCAAGCAATCACACAAACAAATTTTCTTACATTTCAATAACTGGTCGCGGAATTTGCTTGAAAGTTTACAAAGATATCAAGTTGTCTTTCCTCTGTTCTGGTGAAATACATATCAAGGAACCAGAACTGTCAAGAACATTCAAGCTGAAAACAGTGTTCTTGAATTGCTTTAAATCAGTTAAAATTATACAGAAACAAGGTCTCACTGACCTTTTAATGGTATCCTTGCCATTTTAAACTTTGGGTGTTTTTAGAATACATTTTTGAATATAGTTTTTGGATGATGTTATACACTTGTAGCTAGATTTAGTTTTCCCAAATTTATGTTATATTTGCTTTTTATGAGAAAATTTTACATTCATACATACATGGACACAGAGATGCATCAAGATACCACATTCTCAAGGTAGACTTATTATGTGATCTTTTCAAGGAGTACAAGCCCAAATGTTTTGATCGTCATTTGTTTGCATTTTAGATTGTGGGAACCAAAACTTTTCAAGATTAAGCTAAGAAGTGAACGTTGTTGAGTATTGCATGTTGAATTTTTGTTAGATTGAAAAGAAGCAATGTTGGTAATCTTCCAATTAAAACTTTTGATAATGCCAGCCTTCTAAAGAGACCTAAGCTCATTGCACGCGCAAAAAATGAACGTAGACGGCACCGTTTCGCGTGAAGAACAAGTCCGGGGTTGGTATAATTGTTGATTATTCAAGATATTACACTGTTGTGAATTGTGTGCAGTACTGTTTTCAATTTTTTTCTCTTTTGATCTGCGAAACTACATATTTCAGTCTGCTAAGAAGTGCGAAATGACGCCATTTTCTATAACGTCACTTCAGGTTGACCTGAACGAGGCTGCCAAATGTGTTGATATTATACCATCCACATTGCTAGCCTCCTTGTGGCGCCTTCGTACACTCGTTCAAAATACAAAATGGCGACGATATTTGGCCTAACTTACGAAGAATAATCGTTTAATTTATGAAACTTTGAGGCATGAAACTTGGAAAGAACTCACGAATAGTGTTCAGCAGCTGGTAAGGTTGCTCTTTAACAATAATTTTGTCAACCCCGGACTTGTCCTTTAAAGTTATTTACAATTAGATAGATTTCTTTTATTCTGACCAATTTCTTAATTGTATTTTATGTAGTTTATGTGGAGGAGTGTTGCAGAAGATGCTGTCCTGAGTCAGATGACATCCGATGATATTGTTAAACAGGTAGGAACAAAGGGCTCGAATCTTTGCAGAAATTTATATCAAATGTGTAATATGTTGTTGTCCCATTCTTTCAATCGCATTGTTTGAAGGGAAATGAAAGGGAGTTCAAAGACCAGCAGCCTTTGCCATCGTTTGTTTTTGTTTTTGTGAATTTCGTACCGTCAGTTATTCTGAAAGCTGTGCAAAGCAGGTCGTTGAATTCGCGCAAAGCATGCTGGTCTTTGTACTCCCTTTAATGTCATTTTCGCCGTAAGCCATGAGAGGACATTTTTCATATCTTGATTACTTTCAGAATTACATTGGTTTCTATCACACTAAGTGTTTTATGCCGTTGTTTCCTTTCGAAACTGCGGTTAACCTTCCTCCACAAGGACTCATAATGGAACAGTGAAAAATGAAAAAGCTGACCCTAATTTTTGCATTCATCAATCGAATTATGATGAAGTCACGGCCTCTAATCTATAATCTCATCTGAATATTATCAGTTCTTCAATCGAATCGAAAGTTCCATCATATTTGCCATCACCATTATAATTGACCAACCGTGCAATCTGATTGGTACTCTTGGAAGCTCAGAGTTTGGGCCTAAATTGTGTCAGATTTTCAGGATAATATTTTGAGTCTCCGTCGACTGAAGCGCCATCATCAAGTCATAGAGCACAGAGAACCAAGAAACTTCAGGTCATAAGTCTATGCTCTTATTGCAACTGCTTATTTATATCCACTTGATAATAGGTTTAAGCTCGAAACGTCGTATAAAAAGGCGCTGTTTGTTGCACAATTATCTACGCTGTATTTGTTTATCTTCAACGAAACTTTGTCAAACAAGCATACGCGATGATTGTTTGTGTTTACATTGTAGCTGAATGAAATCGATGGCATCAATAGTGATAGCATAGCATTGTATCAAATGCAGTTGAAAGATCATAACATTAGTGGCAAAGTTTTAGCCGCTTGCGATTTGAATGAATTACGAGATGCTATGCAAATGGCTTTTGGAGATTGGCAACTGTTTAAATCATGGATTGTAGCTGCGAGAACGAGGGAGCAAACTATTTCCCCAAGGTATATCATTTCTGACAATGTAAACAAATGATTTGTAATTCAAAATAGTAAAATAGCCGTAGATCACGAACTCATCATAATCAACCAGTAGACGGAACAAAAACACCGAAAGGGGATTTTTTAATTTACTATATTTTGTGCAGTAATTGCTGCTATGACTTCAAGAAGCTTTTAGATATCAAGCATTTTGCATTCCAATCATTACTTGTAATACACTACAAAAACGCTTTTGACCATCTTGCCATCGTGTTGTTCTTTCTTCTATTTGGCGGCCAATGTATTGTTTGGCCCATGCAGCAATGTTTGAAAGTTTCTAACAAATGCTTGCTTGTTTATAAAATACGAGAATTTTCTTACTAGTTTGTACCTGTTAAACACTTGGTATAGTCGTAGGTTAGACAATAAACAACGTCTTTCCACTCAATACTTCCTTAAACACTCAGCTTGACAAATACACGATTTCTATAAAACAGGCGGTCAAAAACTTAGGCCTATTGCGCAACAACAACCACGAAATTGAATCGAGGCTACTCGATGACGTAATCGATATAAGAGTGTCTCTTCTGGGGGGTAAACATCAAAAAACAAAAACTACATGTATCATAAAATAATGAACAATATGATTGTTCATACATTTCACATACCGGGTGAGTTAACACAAATGATCCCCATTGAAAGGCCACTACTTCATGGATATCGAGATAATGATTTTGGCAATGCAAATGGATGAGCCTGAAAAAGCTCCCACTTTTGAAATTCATAGCATCAACAGTACTTCATGGATTTAAATGATTCAAATTCTAGTTAACAGCTGAAAGATCGAAGTATTTTTGGGACTTTTTGTATTAATATGCAAGCACTATAGGTAGTGTAGATAGATTCAACTTTACCAAATTTTCATGGTTGCAAAATGACTGAAAAAGAGCCTAAAACATTTATCAAATCATACAAGACTTCTCGAGCAGAAAAATAAAGAAAATGCATTTTTTCGTGGATGGGAGTAGTCCAGTGCACATGTCTTGCCATGGGACTGAAAATCTTTGGTCTTTATGTGAAAATCTATGTGTTGTAAATTTTGAGGGGAGGAAACATCAATAGCATATTGTTATATGTAAGGAGAGTCGGTACAATTTGATCAATGTTTTAGGCCCTTTTCAGTCCTTTGCTGCAATAAAATGTTATAAACTTGAATTTACCTTCTTCTACCGGGTGTCCTAAACAAATTATACGGATTTGGTCGACCCTAGCAACTAGAATATAGCGTGGATCAATCCGAAATGATTTTCAAACCATCCCTCGATAGCTAACTTGAACAGAGATACCTCGTTTGTTGATATCGGTGCGTTGAGAGTGAAGATATTAACCTTCAAAGGACAAATTTGCCTCCACCTCCAAACCAAAGCTTTGCCGTTTTTGGTCTAAGCAAATTCTTGAAGCACGGCTAATAAAATCAAATGTTTATGAAGTGTTTATCAAATGTTTATAGCTATGTAATGTTTATAAAGTTGAATTTACCTATACCTGTAGTGCTGGTAAGACAGCGAAAAAAATTTCAAAAATATTTCGTTCTTTTGGCTTTTAACTAAAACTTGAATAATTCAAATCTGTGAAGTACTCTTGGTGCTGTGAATTTTCAAAAGTGGAAACTTTTTCTGGCTCACCCTGTACATCATTCATTACTGGACATTTTCTATATACATTTTCTGGACATTTTCTGAAATTAGCCACTCCATTCTGAAGTTATGATGGATATGACGGGTTAGCCAATATCATTATGCTATTATGTAAGGAGCATTGGATTTGAAGCATGAATTGTTTGTTTGTTTGTTTGTTTGTTCGTTTGTTTGTTTGTTTGTTTACCCTGTAGAACAACTATTTTAACAACAAATAAGTCTGAAATGCACCAAAATAACGTTAAAGGACAAGTCCAGGGTTGCTAAAATCATTGTTAAAAAGCAACCTTACCAACTGCTAAACACCAGTCGTGAGTTCTTTCCAAGTTTTGATGCCGCCAACTTTAATAAGTTGGTTAATGAATCTTCGTAAGTTAGGCCAAATATCGTCGCCATTTTGTATTTTTTACAAGTGTGCGAAGGCGCGATAAGGAAGCTAGCAATATGAATGGTATAATATCAACACATTTGGTATCCCTGTTCAGGCCAACGTGAAGTAACGTCATAGAAAATGACGTCATTTCGCACTTCTAAGCAGATTGAAATATGTAGTTTCGCAGATTAAAAGAGAAAAAAGTACTACACACAATTCACAACAGTGTAATCTCTTGAATAATCAACAATAGACGATTACGCTAAAGATGGCGGCGAGGAAATTTTTACCAAGATGCATTGTGCTCGAATTATGAATCCTTAACGATTCTATAGGAATTGGATCAATTAACGCAGTGCATCTTGGTAAAAAGTTCCTCGCCGCCATCTTTAGCGTAATCGCGTATTATACCAACCCCAGACTTGTCCGTTAAAGGGGCAGGGTCACGTAACCGTAAACAGACCTGTTATCTCTAGAGTCTATGTTATTGCCCACACGTGGCCATTGTGCTCTGTACAGATTTTGGTGGATGGGGTGAATCCACACAAAAGATACTTCTAAAAACCCATCAATATCTCTGCAATGGTACAACATATGAGTGTTTGGTTTATTTCTCTACGAAGCACAAGAATCCATAAAACATTCAAGAATAAAATTAATCGTACCTTGAGCAGAGTTGTTCTGAAACACGACGTTTCGAGCTGAGCCCGTTTCGAGTTTGACTTGATAACGGGCTCAGCTCGAAACGTCGTGTTTCAGAACAACTCTGCTCAAGGTACGATTAATTTTATTCTTGAATGTTTTATTTAAATCTATATCGTACAACACGCTCAAAATAAGATTGTTTGGCACAAGAATCCATCTTCGAAATAACACTTTTATTTTGAGAAAAGTAATGGAAAGTCACTGTGATATGGCCTTTCAAAAATAACGTAAAATCGTCGCTTCGGAAGAAGTTTGTTTACATCACGTGACCTTGCACCTTTAAGTTCTAAGTACCGAAATTGTTTCATTTTCTAGGGCAGCGATAGTTCCCATGTCATTTCAATCTCACTCACAAGCTGACTCAACAGTAGGTGGAAGCAGGACAGATTCGACATCAGAGATACCAAATTCACCCGGCACTAGTCGAGGTAGGGTTGCGTAACATGAACTTATCAATAACGTAGAGTTCCCAATCTGTCACCAATCAATCTGTTGTGTAGCTGCTGTTATGCGTTATGATGATAAATGAGAATGTTTTGACCAGCTATCGCCGACTGCAGACTCAACACGACTTTTTACTAAGTATTCATCGTAGGACTTGCGTGTATATTTGGTTCTAGGCAGTTTAGCAAACAATGTTTTTGTGCTTTTTCATATTTGTTGATAAAAAGACAGTGTTATTTCTATGATTGGATTGAATGTCTATGACTGCGGTGATTTGATGTCATTTATAGGTGCGGATTTTTTAGGGTGAAGGTAAAATTGCAGTAGTTGGCGCCGAGCACGAGAATCTCATAGGAAGAAGGACCTATAAGAGTCCATGAGTCGTTGTCATGACTCTCATTTTCATGTCATCTATTCTTGTTTATACACAATACCCTATCAGGAAATATTTAGAAAGAAAATAACTATAAAATATTGATGTAAAGAAATATAGCTGATTTGCCAAGAGCGTCTTTCTACCTCAAAAATTCCCTCAATCTTACTTGCTCAATCTTACTTTACAGGAGCTCAATGAGGCAGAATTTCGTATTTGTTTTGGGATCTCGTTCCAGGTATTTGCTCCCTGGTATCCAAAAGACTTTTACAGTATTCAAGACGAAACCGAGGAATTTCGAAATCATTGGTTTTCTTGTGTTCTGTCTCGAAATATTTTACCTGTCTAGTAGTGAATTCATTTTTGAGGCTGTCTTGGCAGAGTACACTATTTGCTTTCTATTTAGTAATTAGCCTGTCATGTTTTATTAGATTGAATGTACTGAGCTGCTCACATACACGCCATCTTTGTGCCACGTGCAAATGGCAGGTATCTGCCGGGGATTGAGCCCTGTCCCCCTGACTGTTCTGGCTGCAAAGTCAGAGGATTACACATCTTGCTCGATAACACATTCAGCCACAGAATCTTTATTTCGTGGCTAATTTTTTCAAAGACAGTCTATTTTCTCATTATAGGTTTCCGAGGTGTATCAAGCGGATCTGAACATGCGTCGGGAATGCAACAAGATCCATTTGATGAGCCAGTACCTGAAACTGCAAACAGAGTAACACAAAAAGGGCCTTATGGATCACATACAGTGAGACCGGTGTTAGCTCGATCACAAACAACGCCAAATCGGCAGATCAAACAGGACAGCATAGATTCAGAGAAGTCTTCAAAGTTTACGAAAGGACCGATTATAGATGATATCATGGAGGGAAGAAAGGATGATAATTTTAATTCTCATATAAGATATTTGAATCATTTGCAAAGGTCAGCAGATTCGGGTTTTGCTAGCACTGAAGTGGAAGCACAACAGGCGAAGCTAAAACCGTTGATGAGACAGACAAGCGTGCAGGAAAATAAAGAATATGAAGGCGAAATGGCGGAGTTGTGTAATTCAAAAACAAGCAGTAAATGTGAGATAAATTATCGTGAGCTGAATGACGAAGCTATGGGAGGAAGTTCTCGCAAGCAATTCCGAGACGAAACTGCATTTAAAGATCCGATTCCAGAGATTAAGGTGCAATCGAATTATAGCCCGAAAGAGGGTGATATGACCAATAGCGGACTTAGACGAAATCCGAATACCTTTCCGGGTGATTTTAGAGAACAGTTAAATGAGGTTGTGACGACAGTATCACAGAAATACTTGGAACAGCAAGAACTTGCACAGCCGAGAGAAACATCACAGCGAATAAGAAGCACGGAGGATACAGGGCAAAGACGTTCGAAAGCTGAGGATCAATATAAGATGCAAGATGCGAATAAAGGAGAAGCAGGAACTGAATTAATGAGAAGTATCAAAATGGATTTAACATCAGCATCAGCATCTGCACGTTTTCAAGGCCATGCTGTTACGTATCCTTCACCACTGGCACAGTTACGACGGTCTGGAAGTGGTCGTAATTCTGGCACAAAAACTGAGCAAAGAGCCAGTGTTGATTCATTCTCAGATATTCCTCTACCTCCTCAATATATGCTATCTGAGAAGCAGGGTAGTCATCATTCTACCCCTTCCCCGCCCTTACCGACGCCCCCTCCTGAAATGCTGACTGATAGCGAGGAAACTTCATTTACTCTCCCTGCGCCAGGGGGTCAAACAAGCAGAGATACTAGAAATAGAACTGATGCCATCACTTTAAGAGAGAATAGACAATCATTGCACGATTTTTCTGAACGGAGCCCTTCACCAATGGATACTGCGGGCACTAAAATACGGAAACCTCAAATTTCACGGATCCCTGCTGTCAGTACTTCGAATTCACCTGTAAAAAATGCAAATGTTGGAAATGTAAAAACTAATATAGATAACTCTTCGCAAAGCAGATCGGTCAAAACAAAACACCCGGCTGTGAGCAAGATCCATCCTAATCCGACAACGTATGGAAAAGGTTCGGGACAATATAGAGGACAAGATGATCGGGGGGTAAAGGATAGTAGAACTCAACAGTATTCACAAACATAATTTTTGGAAAGATCAATTTATATCAATAAAAAGAAATGACATAATGAGACAGAAATGGCTCACATTGCAATGAAGTGATAAGCATAGGAACACAATTATTTGGATAAATACACCATAAGGGCTGATTTCCACTCAGTAGAATTTTCCTATTGGACAGGAATTCCTTTGTTTGTGTGTGAAAATGTTGCCGTGATTTTGAATAGAATGTTAAGCGTGACTAAACATTTTATTGTCTAAAATTCAGTCCGCTTGGAAAATTCTGCTGAGTGGAAATCACCCTTAACATTGCGAATAATGTTTTCTGTTGTCATGCAAACTTTACGTAGTCTGTGAGAAATGTGTTGTTGTTGTTGTCTCTGTCGATTGATTGCGCGTGAATTGTTCGTTGCACATTTAGCTCCGAATAACCAGACAGAACGAGACTTTAAATTTGGATTCAAGTTTGAGGTTTAAACAAATGTTGAACACTGATAATAGAGTAGTTTTTGATTTAGTATACGATCTGTCGCCTCCCCCCCCCCCTATAGCTGTTAACATTGTTAGATTGTTAATTGTAAGATTCTGCAACTTGAAAAGTATCTGGTGAGCAAAAAAACCTTTCACTGTTTGTTGCAATGTCTTAACTTTGCAACATTGGGATGAACCATAGCAACGTTACTGGCCAACTTAGATGTCAAAATATATTCCCTAAAAATCATTTCTCCCATCTTAAACTTACACTAATTCTGGTATGAAGTTGTTTTGAAAAGCTTGAAAAGGTGATAAAAATTTATCAAATGCCATTCATTCTTTATTCTTCGCAGAAATTTAATGAGACATGTTCTTCGTTTTGCCACAATCTTGATCAACGATATTCAGTCTTTTTCCTGGAGTTTCAAGGACAGTTCTAAATCTCTTGTAACTTAACGAAGTTATGACCGATTTGGTTAAGTGGCTGTCTCGTTCACGTAAGCCAGCTTGCAATAATGTTTTTTAATTATTTTTCTTGATAATTACTTTTACGTTGGCACAGAAGAAGAAATACATGTAGCTAGTAAGCTGATTAATGCCAACAAAATGATTTAAAAATATTGTGCAGTTTCCCCCTTTAAACCCTACAAAAACCCCAAATCTTTAGTGAAAACTTTGCACAATCTGCAGATGCAAGTATTTCTCTGCCATGACTTTATTTTGCTTGAATTCAGCTAGGGTGGTGGATTCTTTAATTTCCTTCTTTTTTTTATATCAATATAAAAAAATTTTACAATACATGCTACGATCTACGATACTCTAACTACTATGCAACACTACGATGACGATACCGAGGGGCAAATCACTCCTGAAAATGGCGTACGAGATTAATAATCACAAGCGATTATTTTGTGATTAATTTGATTTTTTGATGATTTAAATGATTAAATTTACTCCGTAAATCGTGGATTAACTCCCCTGCGGCCCCCCAAACCCCTAAAGTCCAAACCGCAGATAGACTCAGAAACACCAGATATACTTTTTTGGCAGCTCTTGGGGTCGTATCAGGCATGAAATGTACTAAGCTATCGTTTGTAACTGTGATCCCCTGGGTCAGCATGAGAGGTACGTTTTGTCCTGCCATGAAGTACCCGAGGTATCGATGACCCCAACTTTTAATGCTAAATTCAGTTTTGGTCTCCCATTGCAGGTACTTGAGAGGCCAGCTGCAGGGGTTGCCTGCCCTCAGGTCCTCTGTAGTCCTGCACAGAAGGCTCTAAGACATGTCCCTATATAAAAAACTGCTTTAACGGTGGCGACTCCTCGAGAGCCACGAAAAACTACGGAAAATACAGAAACTGGCTTAAATTAGGTGATGAGATTCTCAGGCCTACATATTTCTAAACTACCTTTCGCCACCAGATTTGGTGGCCTAACCGCCCGGGTAGGCTAGGATAGAGACAGAACTGTTACCTGAAATTGGTGAAGCTGATTGTGGGGCCATGAAGAGTAACGGGGTAGGGAGTCGGGGCTTAATGTTTGTAGCAATAGCCAATACGACCCGTGCGGGCTTAGAGGGTAGATAGGGACCCGCTGTGGCGAGAAACCAACCCTAATAAAAGGGGTGGGCGGGAGGGAAGAACTTGTACGGCTGACTCCGAGCAGGAATGTGAACAAGTGAATAGCGTGACGCATGAGCGAGATCCCTGGACCTACATATGGCTGCTTTATTCAGACATAAGGGAGGGGGACTGGGCCTGGTACACTTGCTGCAGTGGGGCCTGGGGCGTTAATCTTTCATTTACTCCGTAAATCGTGGATTAACTCCCCTGCGGCCCCCCAAACCCCTAAAGTCCAAACCGCAGATAGACTCAGAAACACCAGATATACTTTTTTGGCAGCTCTTGGGGTCGTATCAGGCATGAAATGTACTAAGCTATCGTTTGTAACTGTGATCCCCTGGGTCAGCATGAGAGGTACGTTTTGTCCTGCCATGAAGTACCCGAGGTATCGATGACCCCAACTTTTAATGCTAAATTCAGTTTTGGTCTCCCATTGCAGGTACTTGAGAGGCCAGCTGCAGGGGTTGCCTGCCCTCAGGTCCTCTGTAGTCCTGCACAGAAGGCTCTAAGACATGTCCCTATATAAAAAACTGCTTTAACGGTGGCGACTCCTCGAGAGCCACGAAAAACTACGGAAAATACAGAAACTGGCTTAAATTAGGTGATGAGATTCTCAGGCCTACATATTTCTAAACTACCTTTCGCCACCAGATTTGGTGGCCTAACCGCCAAGATACGCCAAGATACGCCCCGGAGCTGGCTAACCCTGTGTTAAAAGGGGGGTGGGCCCTATGTAACTTACGAACCTAACGATGAGCTAGAATATAAGGAACATTATCTATGATGTTTGTAGGGTTACGGATATAACGTTCGTAGCAGTTGCTTGACCAACGGCCAAGAGTTTTAATCAGCCAGTCTGGTAAGTCTGCTGCTGCTGCGGATGTTGCACCACCAATCCTGAAGCTGTGGGACGAATATCGATCGACATCAGGAAAACTTGGGCCTAATAGGCTCTGTAATGACTTCGTCACTCTTTGACGAGTGAGATACGTTGAGTCACTGAAGGCAAACAACGGGGCAGTTGGGCAAGAGCAAAACGTCATGTATTTATTGAGTGCTCGGAATGCACAGACAGATGACTGGGATGCTGCGAGGCGAACTTCGTGACCATTCCGGAAAGGATCGGCTTTTGAAACCTTAATTTGTATCTTTGCCACGTTTTCACTTAGGATAACGTCCCTTAGGAGTAGTGTTGAATTCGGGTTATAAGTGGATTTGCTTTCACAACAAAATTCAGAGGAACGCAATAGGCCAAAAAAGGCTGTTGTGAACGCAGCCCAGAGCATGAGTTTGTCTTGCACGCAAAGAGGTGTTTTTCTCAAATTCAACTTCAAGATTTTCATGATGTTTAACGTTATTGGCAGGCGGCTGGGCCTTAGTGATATGCCTTTGACGCGTTTAATCCCACGCAGTAGCATCTGCAAATTTTGCATGGGTTCGAAGTTTGAGTAGAAACCTAGTTCTATGTTTCGAAAGCGGACAGCAGCTAAGTATGTCCGGATTGTAGAGTAACTCAAAGTCCGGGCCAGGTAGGTGGTAAACAGGCACAAATTGTGTTGTGACAGAGGATAAGGTCGAATTTGCAAACCAGAACAGAATGAACTGAAGCTAGACTGACCTTGGGCATATACTCTTCTCGACGAATTGGCAATAGACATAAATTGAAGGAAGCGACTGTCTTGTTCTAAACTTTCCAGAGTTCGTCTGGGACTTCTGCTGGGTGGGATTTCGCCGAGGGCGCCAGTGTGAAAAATTTTCTTATCTGGGAACGAGAAAGGCAGTCTGCTAAGACATTGTTTACTCCTGGTATGTGTTTTATGTTAACAGTGAATTCATGTTGTGCTGCTATGTAGAAAAGTTTTCTCAAAACAGCCATAATTTCTGGCGATTTGCATGACTGGGCGGACCAAATGTTCACGACAGCCAGGTTATCACAGTGAAAAAGTAAGCGTTTTCCGTGGAATTCTTTGCCCCACAAGTAACAACAAACGTAGACGGGAAAGATCTCTTTCCATTGGATAGATTTTTGTTTGTGTTCATTCGGCCATGTTTTAGATACCCATCGACCATTGTTATAGATCCCAAACCCTATTTCCCCTGAAGCGTCAGTATAAATATGTAACTGGTGGCAGGGGGTGGTTGATGAATCAAGAATTTTATACTTTCCGTTCCAGGTGGGTAGGAATTTCGCCCACCAAGAGATGTCCTTCTTTGCTTCAGAATTTAGGGAGATTCGATGGGACAATCTTTCGACAGTCGTTGATAAGTCTATGAGGCGTCTGATAAACATTCGACCGGATGGGATCACTTTAGAGGCGAACGAAAGTTTTCCAATCAATGAAAGCAGATCTCTTTTCGTACATTTTTTCAAATTCGACCATTTCTGTAGCATTGCCACGAGGGTGGATAGCTTGTCTTCTGGTAACCTCAGTGACATTGTTTGTGAGTCTATTTCTATCCCCAGGAATGTGAGCTTAGTTAGTGGGCCTACGATTTTTTCAGGAGCCAAGGGAACGCCCAAGTTGTTAAACAATGATATTGTCTTTTGCATTTCTTCATGACACGGGGGTGAAGACGGGGGTCCAGCCAAGAAAAAGTCGTCCAAATAATGAGTGCAGTTTACTATTTTGTGGTTGTTTTTCATGATCCAAAGAAGAGAGTCCGATAACTGTGTAAAGCGCTCCACAGAGGAGCGAAGGCCAAACGGTAGGCATAAGTCGACGAAATAGAGACCCATAAACGAGAAACCTAAATAATGCCAGTCCTCTTGTCTTACCGGACAGATACGAAATGCACTCTTTATGTCCAATTTGGCCATGAGTGCCCCCCTTCCCAGGCTGGACACGATGGAAACAGCTGAATCAAAATTGTTGAAAGCTACGGAAGCTTCGGAATCATTTATAAAGTCATTGATCGAAATGCCCTTTGGCGAGGACAGGTCAGTAATCATACGAAATTTATTGCTGTCTTTCTTGGGAACCACACCGATGGGTGACGTACGAAAGTTTGGCAATGGTGGGCTAGTAAAAGGGCCCGACATCCGTTTCTGCTTTAACTCCTCAGATATGCAATTGAAGATCGCTGTTGGATTTGAAGAGGCAGACTGCAAATTAGGTGCAATATTACAAAATTCCGGGCCTGAATAGCCAATTGAAAAACCGTGCTCGAAACTGATGATCAAATTGTCAACAAAGAATTGGTCAGGATAAGCAGTTAATTCCTTACGTAAAAGGTTTGCATTAACAGGAGTCTTTGAAAAGGCGGGTAATGGGTTGAAGTTATTGTTTAAGCCTTGGGCAATTTGTTGCTGGGTGAGGGCCGCGGCATCGATTGCAGATGTGGGGCCAGCGGCAGTTTTGGTCACGGCAATTGTTGGCGTTGAAATGCCGGCAAGGGGCTTGATAAAAGGGGTGTTTTGCACGAAAGGGCGGCTGGCCGTTGAAGGAATAGGCTTGGGTGGACATGCTTTGACCGGGGTGCGAAACATTATCCCGTGACTTGAGGGATGGGCAATCTGCAGCAAAATGGCCAGACATGTGACATCTGAAACATGCTAGGGGCTGGGAGGGTGGTTCACAACGCAAGAAACGGTTGAAAGCATATTCGTCGAGCCGCGACCAGGGCAGATACTGGTTCCTTGCCACATTCATTCGAAATGATATGTCATATTTGTAGCAAGATTGGAACTGGTAATTGCGGCTTAGGGCGGAGAAGGATTCTTGGTATGCTAATAAATCGGGGGCGAGGTGAGGATGAAAGTGCACCATGCCTCTTATGAAAACGTTCCAGGCTTCCAGCCAGGATATGAAGTTGGTGATTTTTTGGGCGGTGCGGCGAGTTTGCGTCAATGACACAGTTTCATCCCCAGTTGCCCCTGGTTGGACTTGAAGGCTGTAAGATTGGTTGGCAGTTGTGTCATATAAAGAGTTAGGTAGTAAAGTGTTTAAATCAATGTACTCTTTCGCTTTCATTGCTTTTATCAACTTTGGGGAGAGTGGGGGCAGAGAGCTAAGTGGTGAATGAAAAAGAGACTCAATGTTACCTTGATGTAATGTATTATGTGGGACTGGCGAAGCCATCATTATATAGCGAGTAAAGTAAATTTCCGATGAGGAAAACAAATACGAGAAATACTATGCAACACTACGATGACGATACCGAGGGGCAAATCACTCCTGAAAATGGCGTACGAGATTAATAATCACAAGCGATTATTTTGTGATTAATTTGATTTTTTGATGATTTAAATGATTAAATTTGTGATTATTCAAGATTGAATCAAACATTCCAAAAAGTTCTCAAATAAGCTCCTGTACTATAAAGATTGTGTGAATAGGGCAAGACCGAGCATTATTGACGAGGCTTTACTTTTGCTCCATCACAGGGAACTCAGAATCTTGCACTTTTGTGCTGTTCATGCTTTGGCGCTCGTGATTTGCATATCTAATGACATTTTCACATAAATTTGGAAAATGGTGACAGGGACAACCTAATCATTTCATTTCTTATAAAAGTAAGCAAATAAACTTGGCTATACGTTCAAAATTTGTGATTAATATGAGTGGTAATTTTTTGTGTTTAATGTGATTAATTTGTGATTAAATTGTGATTATTTTTGAGAGCGTACGAGATTTTAAGCAATGATTTGCCCCTCGGACGATACCATGAGGAGCAAGAGACAATGTCTACCCCATGGCCAACACATAAAGATATATAAGTAAGTAGACAACTAAATAAACACGTACAAAAAAAGGTACACATACGATACGATACTATAAATGGTGGAAACTGTTTCACATTGGCTGCAAGGTCAGTGGAGGCGAAAATTTCACTGCTCAAGACATCACCTCTAAGTTTTTAGGGTTTATAGATCACAAAAAACGCAGGTAAAAATGTTTGAAATTTTGTGTGGAAGAAATTCAGGCCTTACATCCAATGTGAAACAGAAATTAAAGACGGGAAAAACAAATTAAAGGGAAAAAGAGGCTTTGCGATCGGGGGCGCAGGGTATAGCAGCTTCTTCAAAACCACTTCAATTGAACCTGCCTGTGTTGTGAATGAAGTTTAGGGTTAGTTTGAGTACATTTTTATTAACATCAATAGGAAAGCCTTTATCACCATACAGTAAAATTTGGACCAGCACGTTGTTTGGAAGGCTGTTCATTCGAACATATGGTCGAACATTCGAACATATTTCCCTCTTTCAATTCATCAAGATCAGTTTGGCGAAACTTTTATCGAAGAGCTTTTAAAAAACCTGGACAAAAGACAAGCTTGGATATCTATTTGCCCCTGCTTGTAAGTGATTCAAACTTTCTTGCACACTGTTGCACAATCTAGCCAAACGCCACGACGAGATATGTCTTTATATCCACCGCAGAAAGATTGAGTTTTCTCGGTACAGGTACAAGTTTAGACCTATGAAAAATGGGTGACGGATCAGCTTTTCGTTCACACTGCTCCTAACTTTCTTCTAGAGCACTTGAACTGTAGCAACTTTATAGCAGATCAAAACTCCACAAATAAAGTGTAACCCTAGTCTTAGACCACCCTTACACTGTACAGGTTATCCGATGCTAAACTTGTCACGGTTCAGGGGAGTAAAGCCTATAGGGAGGCTTGGCATACATGTGTCTGCCTGGGTTATGGGTCAATTTGTGTTATACGGCCTTGGTTATTGGTCATGTTCTGTGAACCTTGCCCTAGTCACGAGTCTGCTTTACACAGATTTTCCGCAGTTATGGGCAAATGTTAGCAATTTTTAACTATTGTTAGATATTGTGGCAAAAAACTTTCGTGAGAAGGAATTTAGCTCTACAAATGATACAAATCATAGTCTTTTCACGATACTTGTGGAAAATATTTCCCCCTTTACGGGCTCAGATTTCAAACTGTTGTCCTGGTTTTGAGTAATTATTTTTAAAATTTTTCTCTGGTTATGTGTCCAAACTCTTTCATTCATTTCATTTTCATTTCATGTTTTATATATTTAGGCATGGTGGCCCATCAGTCCATGAGAATTGCTACTCTAAATTTTCAAGACACATTTCTGCCAGAGCCCCTGTAGGAGTTGCCTCCCACCCCTCTGTTACGGTTCAATGGTATTTAAACTGCTCCAGAACAAAATTATTCCATGAGCGATTGAACACTCAGTGTGTAGCAGTTTGAAATTATGTCAGTAACAAGCCACTTTAGCTTACTGTTTTTTGTGTTTTGAACCTATTTTGACTTGGTATACAACCTTTACTGCTTTGTAATTTTGAAAGCTTCAGTAGTGAGCCAACTTTAGTGCAGATCCACCGTCATCGTAAAGCCCTAGCGAGAGGGTGGATCTGCATTTAAGGTGGCTCACTACTGAAAGGAATATTCGTGATTCCATGATTTGATCGCCTTTAAAGAGCCATTGTCACCCAGGGTCCTTTGCGAGCGCAGTATAATTTCAGACTATCTTTAGATAAAAATGGGCCTAAAGGAGAAAACATGGATCTACAGTGCAGTAACTGAACTGATAGAAATATTAACTGAAAGAAAATTTTTGCTTCAGTCAAATTAATGAGCGTAGGAGGAGATAGATTTAGGGGGCTGCCTTCTAATAAATCTATTGTTTACGAAAGTTTTGCCCGACTTACGGCCGATTTTCTGCCCTGTTATGGCCGATATTTGCAAATCTCTCCATTGTTGGGGGGGGGGCGACTGCAGCCCCTAGTTCCTCTGCCTCCCACGCCCATGGTCAAATCACTGCACTATGGAATCGTAGTTTCTGCCTAGGAATTGTCGCCCGCGCACAAAGGACCCTGGATAACAATGCTTACTTAAATGCTCTTCAACTGGACACGACTTTTTCTTAGGCGCAAGTTTGGCTTTGTAAAGTGCAGGCCTTGTGTGGAGCGACGCCATGCTCGCCTGAGGCTTTTTGTTCATAAATCTTTGGAGTATTTCATACAAACGTAAAAGGTTTCAAAGTTTGGAGAATGCTTCAAAATAGTTGTGAAGTTCTCATGGCGTTTATGTACAAAAGTCGTGTGCTCCCTTTGAGCATTATTTCAAAAAATGTTTTCCGATCCCAACAATCTAAGTTAATACACTTCTTAAAACTTTGCATCTGTATCCTTTGAGAATGAAATAAGACATCATGAAATTAGAAAAAATATTGTATCATGTTTTAATCTATTGTGTTCTTTCTGATCGATTAAATATTTGTTTGTAAAACATTTTCTGACGGAATTATTAGTGATCCTCGAATCATTTCGTCAATTCCATGTATATATGATTATGTATTGATGTAGGCAAATGAAGCTTCGTCTCCTTTCTTTAGTGTTATCTTACTCAGAGACCCTAAGCCTTTCACATTTCTTATTTTGTCAAAAACTAAAGCTTGCTTGTTTCGCTTAAGTCTAAAGAGTTACAATAGGTAAATTTTCCACTTAGAAGTAAGGCTATAGGCTTACCTTTTTCGCTAAAAAAATTGCCAGATTTTGAAAGAGCTCACTTTTCACAAAAAGTAAGGCTATGGACTTGCCTTAAGCTAGGTTCACACTGTAGACTTTTGTCTGCAGACTTTTTTCGACAGATTCCTTGTCTGCGGATTTTTACCTGTTGCCTGTTCACACCTGCAGATAATGTCTGTAGATTTTGATGATGGTGATTAGGCCTAGTAAAATAAAAAATATCATGCAAGCATGCACTTTATCTTCAGAAATTTTGTAGCGTTGATAGATCTAACACACCACTAAAATGCAAGCCCTATAGTTTTAGCAGCCAATTTATTGCTTTCAAACGGCTTCTAAATGTTAGTTCGGAGGATGAGGGAGAGACCACGCTGGTCGGGCCTAAATACTGCAGCTTTGCTTTGAACTGGAAAGTTATCTGCACGAATCGATAAACTGCGATCTTGTCGAAAGTAAGTCTCTTTTTATCACCATCTTTGTAACCCGCGTGGTCCACTTTCCATGTGTTTTAAAGGCGCTCTCTGGTTTCAAACAGCTTGATCAAGCGCTCGATATCTTTAGCCGCCATGTCGTTGTCTGTTCTCTTCTTGTCACGTGGCTCGACACTAACCAATCAACGACCGGTATGCTATCGATCTGTCGACAAAAATCTGCAGAAAGTAGAACATGTTCTACTTCATTTTGAAGTCATCGACAAACTAGCCATCGACTTGTAGACACCCGATTTCTTCGTTCACACTTGTCGATTTTTGTCTGTCTGCCGATGACTTCACAAATCTATAGACAAAAGTCTATAGTGTGAACCTAGCTTTATTCAGTAAAATCGACCGATCCTCAAAGAGCTCAATTTGCATCAGAAAGTAAGGGTATATAGTTGCGTTGAACGTTACAATTCGTGGTTTTCAAAAGTTCCCATTTTTCACCGAAAAGCAAGGCTTGCCATTTTCCCTGAAATTGCCTGTTTCCAACAGTGCTCATTTTTCGCCAAAGATAAATTGAAGTTGTAAGCTTTCCTTTTTTTCGCTAAGAAGAGGACATTTTGAAAATGCCATTTTGGGCCAAAACGTTGGGCTATAGACTTTGTTTTTTGGTAAAATAGGCTGATTTCGAAGTCCTTATTTTTTACCAAAGACTCGGGCTATCGGTTTATATTTTGTGTTTGATTTCGAAAGAGCTCATTTTCACCAAAAAGTAAGGTTATAATGCTGTGCTTTTTAGGTCAAATCAGTTGATGCTGAAAATCCCTATTTTTTGGCGGAAAGGTAAGACTATAGGCTGTGCTTTCTCCGCAAAATTAATTGATATGGAAAATGCTTATTTTTTGGCGGGACAGTAAAGTTATAGTCTGTGCTTTTTCGGCAAAACGAATTCATGTTCAAAATAGGAGTTTTTCGGCGGAACAGTAAGACAATAGGCTGTGGTTTTTTTGTAAAATCAATTGATTTTGAAAAATCCTATTTGTGGTGGGACAGTAATTATAGCCTGTGCTTCTTCGGCAAAATCAATTGATGTTTAAAATTCTTATTTTTTGGCGGGACAGTAAGACTATAGGCTGTGCTTTCTCGGCAAAATCAATTGATTTTGAAAATCCTATATTTTGGCAGAAGAATAAGGCTATGGGCTGTGCTTTTCGGCAAAATCGATTGATTTTGAAAATCCTATATTTTTGCAGAAGAGTAAGACTATTGGATGTGCTTTTCGGCAAAATCAATTGATTTTGAAAATCCTATATGTTGGCAGAAGAGTAAGGCTACTGGCTGTGCTTTTCGGCAAAATTAATTGATTTTGAAAATCATATATTTTTGCAGAAGAATAAGGCTATGGGCTGTGCTTTTCGGCAAAATCGATTGATTTTGAAAATCCTATATTTTTGCAGAAGAGTAAGACTATTGGATGTGCTTTTCGGCAAAATCAATTGATTTTGAAAATCCTATATGTTGGCAGAAGAGTAAGGCTACTGGCTGTGCTTTTCGGCAAAATCAATTGATTTTGAAAATCCTATATTTTTGCAGAAGAATAAGGCTATGGGCTGTGCTTTTCGGCAAAATCGATTGATTTTGAAAATCCTATATTTTTGCAGAAGAGTAAGACTATTGGATGTGCTTTTCGGCAAAATCAATTGATTTTGAAAATCCTATATGTTGGCAGAAGAGTAAGGCTACTGGCTGTGCTTTTCGGCAAAATTAATTGATTTTGAAAATCATATATTTTTGCAGAAGAGTAAGACTACTGGCTGTGCTTTTTCGGCAAAATCAATTGATTTTAAAAATTCTATTTTTTGGCAGAAGAGTAAGGCTATAGGCTGTGCTTTTCGGCAAAATCGATTGATTTTGAAAATCCTATATTTTTGCAGAAGAGTACGACTATAGGATGTGCTTTTTGGCAAAATCGATTGATTTTGAAAATCCTATATTTTTGCAGAAGAGTACGACTATAGGATGTGCTTTTCGGCAAAATCGATTGATTTTGAAAATCCTATATTTTTGCAGAAGAGTAAGACTATTGGATGTGCTTTTCGGCAAAATCAATTGATTTTGAAAATCCTATATGTTGGCAGAAGAGTAAGGCTATGGGCTGTGCTTTTCGGCAAAATTAATTGATTTTGAAAATCATATATTTTGGCAGAAGAATAAGGCTATGGGCTGTGCTTTTCGGCAAAATCGATTGATTTTGAAAATCCTATATTTTTGCAGAAGAGTAAGGCTATTGGATGTGCTTTTCGGCAAAATCAATTGATTTTGAAAATCCTATATTTTTGCAGAAGAATAAGGCTATGGGCTGTGCTTTACGGCAAAATCGATTGATTTTGAAAATCCTATATTTTTGCAGAAGAGTAAGACTATTGGATGTGCTTTTCGGCAAAATCAATTGATTTTGAAAATCCTATATGTTGGCAGAAGAGTAAGGCTACTGGCTGTGCTTTTCGGCAAAATTAATTGATTTTGAAAATCATATATTTTTGCAGAAGAGTAAGACTACTGGCTGTGCTTTTTCGGCAAAATCAATTGATTTTAAAAATTCTATTTTTTGGCAGAAGAGTAAGGCTATGGGCTGTGCTTTTCGGCAAAATCGATTGATTTTGAAAATCCTATATTTTTGCAGAAGAATAAGGCTATGGGCTGTGCTTTTCGGCAAAATCGATTGATTTTGAAAATCCTATATTTTTGCAGAAGAGTAAGACTATTGGATGTGCTTTTCGGCAAAATCAATTGATTTTGAAAATCCTATATGTTGGCAGAAGAGTAAGGCTACTGGCTGTGCTTTTCGGCAAAATTAATTGATTTTGAAAATCATATATTTTTGCAGAAGAGTAAGACTACTGGCTGTGCTTTTTCGGCAAAATCAATTGATTTTAAAAATTCTATTTTTTGGCAGAAGAGTAAGGCTATGGGCTGTGCTTTTCGGCAAAATCGATTGATTTTGAAAATCCTATATTTTTGCAGAAGAGTACGACTATAGGATGTGCTTTTTGGCAAAATCGATTGATTTTGAAAATCCTATATTTTTGCAGAAGAGTACGACTATAGGATGTGCTTTTCGGCAAAATCAATTGATTTTGAAAATCCTATATTTTTGCAGAAGAGTACGACTATAGGATGTGCTTTTTGGCAAAATCGATTGATTTTGAAAATCCTATATGTTGGCAGAAGAGTAAGGCTATAGGCTGTGCTTTTCGGCAAAATCGATTGATTTTGAAAATCCTATATTTTTGCAGAAGAGTACGACTATAGGATGTGCTTTTTGGCAAAATCGATTGATTTTGAAAATCCTATATTTTTGCAGAAGAGTACGACTATAGGATGTGCTTTTCGGCAAAATCGATTGATTTTGAAAATCCTATATTTTTGCAGAAGAGTAAGGCTATAGGCTGTGCTTTTCGGCAAAATTAATTGATTTTGAAAATCATATATTTTTGCAGAAGAGTAAGACTATTGGCTGTGCTTTTTCGGCAAAATCAATTGATTTTAAAAATTCTATTTTTTGGCAGAAGAGTAAGGCTATAGGCTGTTTTTTCGGCAAAATCAAGTGATTTGAAAATCCCTATTTTTGGCGGAGCATTAAGGCTATAGGCTGTGCTTTTGGGGCAAAATCAATAGATGTTGAAAATCCTATATTTTGGCAGAAGAGTAAGACTATACTGTGGGTCGTGCTTTTCGGCAAAATCTATTGATGTTAAAAATGCTGATTCTGTTCAAACATATAGTAAGGCTATGGGCTTTGCTTTTGGTAAAATATGCCGATTTTGAAAAGCCTTAGTTTCGGCCAAAATTAAGGTGATTTGCTTTGTTTTTTGATAAAACAGGTCCATTCTTAAAAATCCCATTTTGGGCCAAAAAAGCAAGGCTCTGCTTGCACCTGCTTCTCTCTTTTTCATTCAATATTTCTGCATTCTAATACATCAAAAAATTCATGCTAGACCAGCAAAAACGCAAAAAAGTGATAGGTTGAATGAAATTAAAATTCTTACTTGTGATCTCTTGTCCATAATTATTTACTTCCAAAGATTTAGTTACATTTCAACTTGAATTCATCCAAACTCTGAATTAAACTACCATCAAATTTCCTCAAAAACAAAAGTGTTGTGTCAGTTTCTTTGTTTTAGTGCCTTCAAAGCAGCTTGGAGCATTGCTGGAAAGTTGGGTGTTCCGTTTCCTGTCACCGGATCCCATTGCTGGAATGCACAAAAGCCTTTGTCATGTGCCAGACAGCCCTCATTGCAACCAGAAGTGACATCATACATTGTGCCAGAGTT
Organism: Aurelia sp. 4 Dawson et al 2005; assembly: GCA_964019985.1. Lineage (NCBI taxonomy): Eukaryota > Metazoa > Cnidaria > Scyphozoa > Semaeostomeae > Ulmaridae > Aurelia > Aurelia sp. 4 Dawson et al 2005. Next base: position 41,444,394 of record OZ026492.1, on the reverse strand, counting down.
CTTGTAGAGGAATGGATTCAGAAATCCCATGACAGGCATTTTCTTTGTCAATCTGGCATCATTTATAAGACTAATGATGCCAGCAACTGTTGGGGTAGATGCTGATGTTCCTGCAACTCCAGGCACAGGAATCAAATTATTGACAATCCAGAAATGATTTGACAAAGCTGAAATATCTGGGTATGCCCTTCCAGTTTTGTTGAAGTATTTCTGTGCTGGTAAATTTTCCATTTTGGTCAAATAGAATGCAACTTTTTCTGTTTGGTATGAAGGTTGCAAGAAAACATTACTGAATCCACCACCACTGATCTCATAGCCATATTCCCCTGAGATTGTGAAAGGGTTGCTCAAAGCTGTGCCCCCAACTGCTGTGACATAGGGGCTTGAAACAGGGAAATTGGGGCTGAATTTGTCATTTTTGCAAGCTGCACCATCATCCCCACTTGCAAACAGAATTGTTAGTCCTCTCACACCAGCTTTCATGAATTCAACATTGATTCTTTTCATGTAAGTGACAGAAAGACTGCTTTCGACATCTCCATAACTGACACTATGCACATAGGGGACTTCACTCATGTTACCTACAGCAACCATCCATTCTAAAAATGGTTCTTGTGTTTCATGACGTCCTGCAGTACTCCAAAACCATGTTGAAATATTAGCACCAGTGCTCATTATGTACTGAGTGTCCAAACTTGCTTCAATTCCTGATCGCCCAGAGTCTGGACCAACAACTTTGGAGATTTCATTTTGGTGGACAAAGCCACTTCCAAACATTCTCATAAATTCTTTCAAGTCCCCTGCATTGTAGAACTGCTCCAGAAATTGAGCAACTACTTGACTGTTATTTGGATGATTGCCAACTGTTTTTGAAATGTTGTACCTTTCTCTCAAAACCGTAGGATACACCCCAATGTGTATTTCTGGATTTTGAGTACCCCTCTCCTTTGTCACTTTCTCCAAACTGATCTTAAATTTGCTTGTGTTATCTCCACTTGATTTTCTTTTAATCCAGTTAACGGCAGGAAACCTGTGTAGGCCTCCAACAAAATCCAGATATTTTGACACATAATCTGGTACATAATATCTTGAAAGGGAGCGAATCACTTTCTTTGAATATTTCTCGTGTTTGAAGTAATAAAAGATTGACCCTGGGAGAAGTTTTTCAGCAGTCTCACGAGTCATTTCACAAACTAAGAAATCTTTGTTTTGCGTTTCTTGGCAATTTTCCACTCCATTTTTCTTTAGCCATTTCTTGATGATGAAAAGACTTCGTTTTGATGGTGAAATAAGCTTTGAAATTTGCTGCACTGTCAGATGTCTTCCGTAGAATTGCGAATCTGGGTCAGAAACTGCGTGGAGTAATTTCTCCAGTTTATCAGTGTTTCTTTGTTTGATAGCAAACGTGAGCTGCAAAGATTTCTTTGGTTCGACACGACCCAAGACATTCCATCCTTCCTTCTCCCAGTATGTCAAACTCTGATCTCTTTCCAAGCTAATGAAACTTCTGGCAGAAACTGTGCAAACCAGACCTAAAAGCCCAAACGCAAAGATCTGCAGCATCGTGGACATTTTGTCAGGTCAAGTCCCACAATTTGCTTCTACCAAGAACAAAATAGGATCAGGTACAAAAGGCCACTTTTGTTCTGAATATAAAGCCTCTCGTGACCACGGCTTTGTGCAAGTCACATGAGTAAAACAATCAACAACCAGATAATAGCAAAAACATCTGCTTTTACCCGCCAATTTCAAAATCATCAATGTTTTCCCGCGCTAATTTCCAAGACTGTTTCGAGTTCGAGCGTATGCTTGTTGACTTGATAACGAATAGCATGCACTCGAAATGTCGGGTTTTTGAACATCTTCGCTGAATTTGGTGCTTGAATCATTTATTTATAACATCGTTTACGAACATGTTTTCAAAAGGGCGCCGGGGGCACGGGGGCAACGGGGACAGGAAGTGTCCTTTTCAAACAAACCTTTCTTGTATATCTGCTACATCAGAAACCTTTGACCGTGGAGCTAATGCAAATTGCATTCACCTCTGTCAAAAGATGGTTTTCGGGGTTCTTTTTGAAAAACTTGTAGAAAGAGTTGATTAATGTTGAGCAGGTTGGTAGGATAGCAATTCTCCCAGGATATGCCAGAAAGTGAATGGGAGAGTTTCGTGTCACTTCTCTTCCTTTGCAGTGCCCTTTTTGATTAGCTGCCCCCGCCGCTTCGTCTTCCATCCAGTCCGGCGCCTCTGATTTTCATTGAAAGTGTCATTGCGTCACAGGAGGAGCATGGGTGACGATAACTCTTTAAAATACACGTTTTTTATTTTGTGAGAAGCTGGTTTATAAAAAACTAGTACTAGGATGGCGAAGAATTTAAGAAACCCTATTACTATGTTTTAGAAGTGCTAAGAAAATATTTTAAAAGTTAGATCAGATGAAATTGTGAGGAAATTGTTGTTGACTCTTTGTTTTTCATTTTCATAACCATTCTATGCTTTGAGCCCAGAGCATATGTGTTCTTGATAAAAATTGTGCTTCATGTCGAGAAATAGATACCTGGCAGTGGTAAAAACCTCCTCCATTCATGAAATAAGAATCTAACTATGAAACTTTTAGTAGTAAAAAGCTGAAATTTTATGCGAAATTAAGAAACTTCTAGTACTACAGGCAAATCCAAGTTTTTCTTATCAAAGAAGAAACGTGTAGCCTTAACAATTAATTTGAAATGAATCCCTTACAAAGTTGCAAAAAGTACTTCACCTTCCACCAAACCTGGATTTCAAGGTTCGACTTTGAGTAGAATTTTACACCCACCCTTTTAAAGATTTGAGCCCTATGCCGATTAAACCACAATCCTCTCCAAAACCATTGTCACAAAACAGAAAAAAGTAGATCTGAACCGCAAATCCCCCATTTACCCCCAAGTCAATGCTGTTGATTTCTGAAACTTGAGAAACACATGCAGCAAGTGTCCTGAGTCAAGACAAACAACATTGACTTGGAAGGAAGGTGGGTTTACAGAATATTTCAACTGAATTATCAGGAACTGTGACTTTAGTCGAAAAATGCTGAAAATCTTAGTTTGTGACAAGAGGTTTTGGAGGGGAATGCAGCTTGTCTGAAATCCGCAGCTACTTTATGGGGCATCCAAGAGATGACGAGAAAAAGTAACAAGATTCTGACGAAAATCTACCACAATCGCTACCATATACATTCAACAATAGAAACAATGTGAACAACCAGCAGTAATATACGTACGGCAACAGAAGCTGTATTTTGCTCAGCAAAGTCAATTAACAAGCAGAGTCACGGTGGATACACTTAACAACGTAATCTAGATCTAAAGCTTTTAGAATGATAAACTAAATATAACGGACGGCAGGAAAAATTATGAATTCCTTACTATGACTGCGACCAATAAAACATCCCCCTGTAACGACCCCGCTGAAACATTGCCCCGCCAAGGTAGAAGGAAGACCCGCTATTTGTTTCCCCGCCATGGGGCGGCCATGTTTGAAATTAAAAACTTTCCCCGCCATGTTTCTGCTGTTTTCCCGTTGAAATTTTTGCTTCCCCACCAAAAATTACACAATTTCTATCAAGGTTATATTTAAAAATTTCCTTTCCCGCTGAAAATACATAATTTCGTATTTCTAAAGTCCTGCTGGGTCTTTACTACGGGGTGTTATAAACACTTATCAACGTGTTGAGAAAATGCGTTCAACCTGAATGCAAATGCCTGTAGTTTTCCAAAGACAGAAGAATTAGGCATTAGAACGGCCTCCCCTCCCGCAAATACTATGCCTTCAAACTTCGGTGCTTCGAAATCACTCTTTATTTTGGCGGGACTTTTCACATAGTGCAAAATTCAACTGTATGGCGAGCTGAGACCCCAGTAGGCGTTTTTGGGAGCAAGACAGCAGAAGCCAGGGAACCGAAAACACATAATGTTTCGGGAAGAGGAATAGAAAAGAGCCCCAAAGCTGCGTGGGTAACTTGAGTTTTGGGATGACAACAACTTGCTACCCTACCTCCAAGTCCCATCCTAAGGGTGATGCAATGGACCTCAGCTTTGAAGGCTCCTGCGAATTCTGTTTGGGGAAAAGTTGCTGTTCGTTTATGACATCACACTACAACAATACATATAAAATCTTATAAGAATTAATGGACTAAATATTCAGTAATAAGATATAAACAAAAACCCTACAAAAATTAGCTAATTCTTTACAATACTATAAGATTTTTGTATAATATGTCTATTTCTGAAGAATAATGGCGATCTTCATAGTCTATACGATGATGTTTTACTCAGGGGGGGGTACCCCATAACTTCCAATACGGGGAGGTCCATGCCAATATTTGGGGTCTGAAATTTTACGTAAATCAATATTTGGGGTCTGTGAATTACAACATGGACAAAAATTCAATATTTAGGGTCCACAAATCTGAAAAAAGGAAGAATCGTTGAATTTGGTGAGCGTCTCCTAAATATTGGACCCAATATTTGGGGTCCCCAAAACGTTAGGCTCAATATTTGGGGGTCAGCAAGGAAATAGTGGCATGGACCTCCCTCCCGTATTGAAAGTTAGGGAGTACCCCCTGGGATGTTTTAATACTTTCTTTATCTTATCTTTCTATGATAGATTATCTTGTATACTACAGCGTTTCCCAAACAATGTACGCCTATTGACCTATTTGTAAAATCGCCAAAATCTCATTACATGGCTGATATTTCGCCAATATCCAAATATCTTTTTTCGTCAAGCAGATCAAGGGCTAGATTGATTACAAAAGTCTAAATTTTTCGCATTGAATTGGATGATGTCTATGGCCTCCAACTGAGACTCATTACAATACAGCTTCAAAACTGGGACTAATTCCGGCCGCCACGTTTACGGTGCGACCATTCAGATCACTACTTTCTTTATACGGTCAACACAAGTGCCTGTTCTCAGCGTTTGATTGGCTGATAACTTCAAAGTTCCATCTTTCGCAGCGAAGCGACGTTTGACTTTTCTCTCGACCCCCGAAGCATAGAAAATGCTCGATGTTTATTCAGACTTTCGTAAGTTTTTAGACCGTATTCGCACGATGCCGGCACATTTTGAAAACGACGAAAAATGTGACGGTAGCAAAATTTCTGAGACCTGAGAGTTGACTTTCTTATACGCAGTTTCTGATAAAAAATAACACTAAGCCTCTGATTTGGCCATAAATGAATGGAAGAAAATGCACATCAAAATCTCATAATTTCAAGAAGCTTTCAGTACTGGCCCAAAATCTTTATTTCTTACATAAAAAATTACGTGTATACACGTTTTTTATAAGATACTGGTTTATAAGAAACTAGTACTAAGATTGCCAAAATTTTAAGAAACTCTAGTACCATGTCTGAGAAGTACTAAGAAACGTTTGAAAGTTAAAAGCATGGATATTATAGCAAAGAGATCGTTGAGCCTTTATTCTTGAGCATTATTAACTAACTATTTGTGTTTTCAACACAATAGATCACTGTTTACCCCTATATGATGTTTTAAATGTGAAGAAACATATCTGTTGCAGTGTTAGCGACCACATCGATAATTCTGCATTCAAAATATAAGGAACCAATTAAAAAACGTTTAGTACTAAAATGGACGAAATCTCATGTCAAATTAAGAAATTTTTAGTACTATGGTCTGATCCTAGTTTCTTATAAAAAGCGTGTAGGTTAGATAATCGAATTTTGGTGACATTTAAAGAGGAGTACTTTATGGAACACCCAGTATGAAAATTGGACAACAACCAAAGAAACAGTAATTTTTACAAGGACATTCGGTAACAAATCAGCAAAGCATTTGTCCATATTTAGCATAGCTTTCACGTAAAAGTAATATTCTAATAATTACAGGTCATCATGACGGGGAAGGAAGACACGGAATGTAATCTTGCTGTCTGTCAGTCTAAGTAACTAGCCCATCTATTAAGCAATTTTCTTGCTTATTCGTTGCATTTTTCATGTCGATTTTTAGCCCTACGAACTTTCATTTGACAAGAGTCGAATTTCGTCATGCTGAAAGAGGTCGAGTTAGCTACGAAATAATCGAACAGACTGCCATGATATAACCCTTAAAACGTCAAAAACCGGCTCTCATTACCAAGCTCTTACCGCACGAAGCAGCAATTCTATCATTAGGAAACTGTGAGTCTTCCCGCAGTTCACAAGAAATCTAAAAACTCTGCGATCAGAACAATTTTTTAATGACATTAAAAGACTTCTTCTGGATGCTCTTCCTCGCAAGTCACTTTGATACTGCATTTGTTGAAGTGGACTACGTTTCAAATGAACCAAGAGCAGTTTATGTTCTGTGACGCAAAACTGAAGTTTAAAGGCGTGAAGAACTACGAAAAATGTAGCTAAAAGTAGATTTACATGATGTGGGCCTAACAAAGCTGTTGCAGAGCAACGTTTAGAGCCAACAGACCTCCTAAGCTTATTTGCCAAGCAAATGCTAGAGCCATTTACCTTGCTAATGTCGCCCTTGCATATCACAAAGCAACAAGTCCAAAACTGCAAAATATACAACAAAGCTCTTAAAACGAACCTTTAAAGTATCGTAGTCAAACATTCCATTATCACGGATTCAAATATAAACTTCAGTTTGTGAGTTGCTGTGTCAAAGTTACTTTATCGCTTCACAGACAAGCGCCAGGACTCCACGAGTTTCTTCACTTTTAAACAAGTGCCAAAACAGATTCGAGAAAATTTTAAACATGAACTTCGAATCATGAGCTGTTACGTGTCACAAAATTTGTGATGAATCTTGCAAAACTGCAAAGTCAATTTTCTAAAATGCTATGTCCCCATTCTTTCAAATGAATTACTAGACGGCAACTGCAACTAATCTTCAGCACAGCTTCCAAATCTTTCAAAAGGAGGCGTATAAGTTAATGATCTATTTTTTTGGATTGAATGGCTTCAAAGAAACCTTAACTATTTTGTTATATTTCTGCCATTGGACTTTTCTGAAATCTACAATATTTTCAGAATCTGACCATTTTTCTTCTATTTCTAATTTTCAAACAAACTTAAATTACCGCGATTTCTAAATCGTTTTACGCAACGTGAAATAATTTCCAAGATAACCATAGTTTATGGATGTCTATGATAAGATTTCAAGTAAAATTCTGTCACTACAGTGGTTTATGATTTAGAAATTTGATCACGTCACATCCTCAAATCACTGGAAATTTCAAATGTGCTGAAATTTCAAAAACATTCAAAATTTCTGAAAAGTCAAAAACGGTACAATTATGGCTAGGTGGCTACAGTCTCTTTGAAGCTATTCAGATAGATGTATATTATAGAATTTTGCATCCACCTTTTTTGGCCGATTTAAAGATTTGAAACCTATGCTTTAATTTGTTTTCATTCCAGGGAGTATTCATGATATCATTATCATTTGCAGAGTTTTTAAATTTTACGAAATAATGTGCTAGTGAAGCATCCAATGCTCTGACAAACCATCAATTCTAAATTGACTGAGAAGCACCAATATGATGAATGCAAGAAATGCTCATCTTTTGAAACTCTACAAGATAATGCAAAGAAAATCCTGCAGCTTTTACACTTCATGATTTCGCAATTTGATGACGCCACAACTTCGAAATTTAGTAGGAAAGCAACAGACACTGCTAGCTCTTAAAATAATAATGATATCCAAATAGCTCCTTTTGGGATTATGGAAGATTGCCTGAATTTCCCTTCGACCAATTGCTTTAAAATGATAGGGCAATAACATTTTACACGATCTATCTTGAGGTTCTCTGCAAAGGTTCAACTCCTATGCTAGATGAGAAAATAATTTCAGGGCTTCGTCGACAGGCACTAGAAGATGCTCAGCTCCTGTATTTTTCCGCATGATCCAAAGCAGATTCGAAACAATTCTAAACATGAACTTCGAGTTGTGAGCTGTTATCAGACAGTGTTATCTTATCACTTCTGCGACTTCCACCAGAACTTCTCGACTTTCGTGACTTTTCAGCAAGATCCAAAACTGACTCAGGCTTAGAATCCATCGGCGACGCTATTCCTGGAGTTTCCAAGGGGGACACAGATGGAGAGCGAGTTATCAGAGGGGTAATAGCAGGGGTAAAGTTTGGAGATAATGGGCCTGATGTATAACTTGATTGCGCACTCAGTGGGGAATGTGGAAGTGACGAAAATGAAGATAACATACTGGTTCTATTTGAAATAAGGTTCGATTGATTGACTTCTCCTCGAGGAATATTTGGTCTTGTACTGTCAGCTTTTGAGTTGATGCTCTCAGCAGTATCCATTTGTGCTTTCTTTGTAATTGTTTGTAATGGTATGGGTTTCGATAACTCGGAGCTCCTTGACTGCCTCAAGGGCATTTTCTGTGAAAGATTTTGAAGTGGTATTGGTTTTCCTTGCATTGCTTGTTGCTGTGCTTGCATTCGATCGTTACTTTGGGGTTGTTGCGTCATCTTTGCGACTCTTTCCTGCATAGACAGGTCTCTCTGTTGCAGAGAAGGATCTCTCAGCTGCATGGGCGGGTTACCCCCCTCTGCTCCCTTCATCCTTGCTATCTCAGAGAACACAGAAGCCACAGGTTTGTACTGAGGTCCCCAATCAAGTAAATAGTCCCAGTTATAACTCCCCTTCATTTCCTCATCACTCCCGACTATTGTACTCAGTGACCCCCCTCTTGAAGGTGCACCCTCATCCATAAATGGTCTTGTCCCATCCATAACTGCCTCGTGTTCATCTGCATCAACTTCTGCGAGTTTCGTGTAAAGGAGATTCCCGAAATCCAGCCTCCCAGCGGCTTCACCTCCACCTTCATCCATAAAATCGTTCAGACTATCATGACTGTCGCTTTGCGTCGAATATTCGACGTGACGTCTGAGTTTACGAGACAGTGACGAGCTGACTTCGTTACGACGACCGAAAGAGGATCCAACAGATGACGCAACTTCGGCTTTGTGAGCGTAAGGTATATCTGATGAAGGAGCAATATCGCTCAATGTTACGTCCGATAGTCTGTCGAAATCTCCAACAATGCCTGAATCAAGGACAGGTTTATTGTCATGATACACAACGAAGGAATGCGTACTGCCATTATCAGACCCTGTGAAGGAGGGCCTACGGCTACCGGTTAAAAGTTGACTAGCCGTTGACCCACGCCCACTTGAGGCTCCTCCGACAGATGGCTGCTTATAAAGATGCGGGTGATAGCCCTCAAAACCAACTGCAGGTTGATTGAAGTCACTTTCTGGTGCAGTTGGGCATTCCTCTGGTTTCGCTACAACTTCCAGGGGTGGTTTCACATTGACTGGTTTCTCTTCTTTAGCCCGGTTTCGAGCTTGTCTTCGTCTAAAAATAAACACTACCACAGCAATAAGAAGCAAACCAACAATTGTTCCGAACACGGTCACCAAGATGAGAGGAACTCCAGTTAAAACACCTGATTTTTCTGCGGTTGTTGGAGCAACATAAAACACGCAACCGGGGCAGGAATAATCGACTGTCATTTCCAAACGGACACTTTGCCCGGTCGTGTTTGGCCCATTATCTGCAGTAATAATAAATGAAAAGGTACCTGAATCGGTTGAGCGCCGTTTTCGTTTTTGCTGTACAACTCGCCTTCGTAAATCTTTATTGACGATAATATCACCCGTGTCAGGAATTACTCGTAGCTTGTCTGTGTCGGCCATTGTATAACGAACTTTGCTCCAAGAGCCGCCATCTTGGTCCGTTGCATTCACCTGTTACAAGAGGGAAGTTTAGCATCAATCGAAGATCCTAAAGCGATGCTTTCACGACTGCAATAATTAGCAAAAAACTGGAAGTCATAACTCAAAACCTAGCCTACAAATTGACCCAATATTCAAAAGAAGAAGTGGTGTAGGTCTGCAAAATAAAAAGCACAAGCTTGCCACTGCGGTTCCAGATTTTTGGAACTTAATTTAGGCTGGGTTCGTTGATACGAATTTCAAGCATTATTTGAATGGAGGATACAAGAATTTCACGTCAGCCTTCAACTATTGTCTTCTGATATGGATGCTTTATGGTTAAACAGCTAATAACAGAATAAACCGGTTACATAAGCGTGCCTCGAGAATTCTTCATGGCGATTATACACCTACATCTTAAGACCTACTGGCAAGGTAGGAAGAGATAACGATCCATTGTAGTAAACTACAAAAGCTAATGGTCGAAATATATGAATGCACCAATTTCATTAGTCCTTCTATTTTGTCAGAGTTTTCGCAACGAAAGAAATCACGTATGACTTAAGAATAAAGAATCTACTTCAGGTACCAAAAGTTAAGACATCTTCACATGGAAAATGTTCCCTATCGTTCAGGGGTAGCATACTTTGGAACACTTTGTCAGACACCATAAAAGCTGCACAAAATACAAAACATTTTTGAAAAATGATCAAAAATTGGAAGGGAAAACAATGCCGATGCAACATTTGCAAACAGGTTTATAATTAGATGGTTGGTCTGTCAGTTTATATTAACTAGACATTTCACCAACTGTAAATAAATGAATTACTGTTATTATTTCTACTAGGCATCATTAATTGGACTCTTTCATCATTAATCTGACTTGGAAAACAATTTCAATCATATGGAAAGGTGCTAAAAGTTTCGGGGTTATTTGGGTCTTCTGGGAGTTTGTTACGAGGTGCGTAATGCAAAAATTGGCACTGGCTTCCGAATCAAAACAAAAATGGAAATAATGTTCCAAGCAAATCGATGGATACATCTTAACAGCACAAGGTACACTTTTCCCTTCATGTTTTAATGGTTTCCGCGCAAGACGAAGAGTTTCATTTCTTTTAACTCTATTTCGCAGGAAAATTTGTTTACATTTCCATTTTCAAGAATGGGCCTATGCTTTGAAATATGCGCTGATGGTGGTACGATTTATTTGCTCTGTGCAATTCTTCAAATCTTAGGCAGAAAAACTCTTAACATTCAATAACAGTTATCCATAAAAGCATTCCGAAGTTTAACGCGATTCAATTTAAAATACTCCTGTTGTAATACATACTTTTTTCGAATAGACCCAAATTTCCCGCTAACAGGTTGAAATTACACGCAAAAGCGAGATAGTAAAAAATTCCAGAAAAATATTCAAACTTCAACTTATAGAAAAGGAAGAAGTTTCCAAGAGCGACAATAGGTTCAATGTAGATAAAACGAAAAAGATTTTCAATATTTCCAAAAAGTTTATTTGGGTACTCTATTTATTTCGAAAAATTCCCATTTCAAACCCAAATTACCCCCCACTTTACCTTATAAAAATCTGCCTCATCACGTAATGTGTTCATTCTTCGCAAATAAAATAGACAAGCGTTATGTACAAATTCTATTACAGTTCGGTGCCAATACTTACAGTGCCAATCTTGGTACCAATTTTTGCACTTCCTTTAACAAAAAACTGATATTTCTGTTGAACAAATTGTGGGAAATGATCGTTGACATCTTGAACGGCAATTCGATATTCCTGAGTGCTACTCAACGGTGGCTTGCCATGATCCACAGCCAGGATTCTCAACACGTAAAATTTCTTCGATTCATAGTCAAGTTTGTTGCTTTTCGTTTTAACCCATCCTGTTGCGTTGTCAATTTCGAAGAAATCTCGACCATTTCCGTCGATTATAGAGTATGTCACCTGAATAAAAACGATAAAAATTGTTAACCAATTCTTGTGATACAGGATCTCCCAAAAATTGTGCCTTTTGGGCAGCTGCTGTGGAGGAGCTATAGCTTCCATTGTTCTGCTTTTAAATGGTCGCATAAGTCAGGCTTCAAGTTTGAGACCTTGTTTTTGTCAATCTAACGAGTGGTTGCTTATTGATTATGGTAGAGGAAAGGCGCGATCAATAGCATAGGTTCCAAATCTTTGGATCTACGAAAAACGGCGGGTGTAAAATTCATTGCCTCATTTCTTTAAACTGAATGACTTGCAAGAAACTTTAGCCACTTTTCTATGATTCTACCGTTGGAATTTTCAGAAATTTTGAATATTTGTCGAAATTACAGGCAATTTCATACCGAGTGTCCCAGAAAAAAGGTAACAGATTTGATCATGGCTAGCGCTAAGGATTTAGCTTGAATCGATCGGAAATAATCTTTAAACTATTCCTCGATAGTCAACTTGAAGATAGACACCTTGTTTGCTGATATTGGAGCATTAAAAGAAGAAATTTTTATCATGAAATTCAAGCTTTACCTCCACCCCTAAACCAGAGCTTTTGGGTTTGGCCTAAGTTCTTGATGCACTTGTTGTGGGAATCTCCTGAATCAGAGCGAAGTACAAGTAAGAAACCTCGTGCTTCGGAAAAAATTCTTGATGGAAATCCAAATCGAACTTGAAATCAAATTCACGAATTTTTTCCCCAAAGAGACATCTTTCATTCAACAAAACCTTTGAATTACACCTGCCGAATAAAAGTTATTCATCAGCGAAATAATTCCCTTGGGTGTGAAAATCTTCCTTGTTTGAATAAACTGCATTTTTTTATCATTGGTATTATTACCAAACAAGCAATCACGTATAACCATAAGATGAAAATTAACAAGGATAAGATCCTTGAAAGTGCTCACTCGTGCTTGAATTGTTTCTATTCTGTAAATTCATCTTGACTGAAGAAAGATATTCCTTGGTGATTATATTTATTGATAAGTTTGTCAGTCTTTAGTTTTACATTTCCATTCAAATGTGTACCTAAGCACACTGGTCCTTGTTCAGAATTTCTACGCTATGTCTATCCTTGAGGAGATTCCCCAGAACAGCGCCTTTGTAGTTTAGGCCAATACCTAAAAGCTCTGGTTTCTAGATGGAGGCAAATCTGTGCTTTTAAGATAAAAATACCTTCTCTCAATGTTCTAATATCAACAAACAAGGTATCTTTCTTCAAGTTAACTATCAAGGAATAGTTCAAAGATGATTTCCGATTGATTCGAGCTCAATTCTTTACACTAGCCTTGATCAAATCTGTTACCTTTTTTTTGGGACACCCGGTATTTCAGCTCATTTTATGATGTGACGTCATCAAATTTCTAAATCACAAACCAGAAGAGTGAAAGAGTTTTGCTTAATAACATATCGTAGGCATCCATAAACTACTGCTTTCTTGAAAATTATTTCATCTTTAGTCAAGAGGTTTAGAAATTACGATAGCTTTAAGTTTTTTGTCGAAAATTTTCTTGAATTCTTAATAAAGAACAAAAACACTATAATTCTGAAAATATTGAAGATTTCAGAAAAGTCCAACGGCAGATATACTGTAAGATAGTTAAAGTTCCTTTGAAGCAATTCAGCTCAAAGAAATCGGTCATAGAATTTTACACCCAGTTTTTAAAGATTTGAAACCTATGTTGCGATCAATGGTCGATTCAAAACGGCATCAATAGTTTTATCTAGTAGTGTCAAAATCGAGTAAATTTTCAAAGGAAAGTTTTTAGGGCTGTATCAAAAATTTTTCTTGATGTTTAAAAAGGTTCATAGCATTGTTTATCTGTAAGAAAACACGATAGGCCCTTTTAAAGATCCTGAGAAAACTTGACTTGTGAAAATTTGATAAGAACATTTTCAGCATCAGGGCTCAAAAAATGAAGTAGCATGGTAAGGGCGCTGCAAGAAAGGTAGTTGAAATGCTCAAATTTCCCAGGAAGGAACAAGGGAAAAAGGAAAAATAAACAGGAGGAAGGGGAAAAGAAGGGAGAGAAAAGAAGGGAAGAAGGGAAAGAAAGAAGGAGAGAAATGTAACGGGACAGAATGGGGTGGTACATTGGGAAAGAAGAAGAAAGTGCGTTTAAAGAATTGGAGGTGCTAGGCTTGCTACCAGGAAGAAAAACATTTGTTTGGGCCCTGTCCAGCATGTTCTTCCTTGCTCAATGATGAAGGGCTATACCAAAATGCTCAGCACTGTGGAGAATATGAGAATCATATTAAATCAACAAACGACCGGTTTTGTGTTTCATTATTTTCAAAAGGGTTGTGAAAAAAACTAACGGGAAAGTAAATAAAAAGATAAATGACAGACTTACCCAACCATTAAGCCCTAGGTCTCTATCTTCTGCAGTGGCTTTGAAGACAAGTGTCCCACCTTTCGAGTTTTCTAAAACTTTCAAATCCTCAATATTTGGAATCGCCAAGTCAGGTGTATTGTCATTAACATCTTCGAGTGTTATTGTAACAGATGTGTATCCTTTGAGTTTTACATTCTCATCTCCTAAAATCCAATACATTACTATTTACATGGAGAGATCAACATTAAAACCCGAAACTTCAGCTGAAGTGAGAACTTCACCACCTGGATCACACCTACCTTCCTGAAAGCAATACCGTAAAATCTCTAATAAGCCCCTATCTATTAAAAGTGATCTGAAGCGAAAATTTTTATTGATGCAAATGAATAGCATTGTCAAATGATAACGAATGTCTTTTAAAAATTTTTGATTCTTTGTTTCATCTTCGACTTATCCACTAATTTGTATGATTGGCTGATGACGTCATTTTGTTTGCAAAAAGTACGAGACAGTATAGGAGACCGACTATCATTCCATAGAGAAATCGACTCAACGAACTTTTCGTCAACTGACATGTCTTCTAAATATCATATCAATCCATGAGACAATTTCTATTGCATTTATTCAGCTCAATTTAAATGTCTCCTACAGCTGTAGCCCTTCAAAGATCAGATACATCTAGTTTCTATATAGATTCCTAATAATTTGCAAACAAAAGGACGTCATCAACTTACACTTAAATCATTGGATAACTTAACAACGAAATGAGCTGTATAAATACTTTCAACAGGATTTCTTATCAATCAAGAGGGCCCTTCGTTTGCATCAATAAAAATGTTCGCTTCAGATCACCTTCAAGCCCTCTCTCTAATAAACCCTTCTGAGCCGAAATATCAAATAAGACCCTCTCTATACTGAGCCCCCTGCCCCCACTTGTATCAAATTCCAGAAATTACCAACGACTTTCCATATATTTCGATAGAAAAGCTCGCATCTTAGTTTTGACGATTGTTGGGATGGAGAATGTGGCCAATTGATGTACAGTAGCATCCCGCATATAAGAAACAATATTCTTAATTTGAGGCCTGATTTGTTTCTTACAACTTGAGATACAAAGTTCAAAATCAGGGTAAAGTTTCTTAAGTTTCTTATTAGAAAAGTCATGTACTATCAATGAACTACTAAGACACAAGCTCCATTGCCATATAAACCACTCTATTTTGATTTGTATTTGCAAATTTTCACTACCAAGAAAAGCTACAATTATTCCAGGAAAGTGCTTTTTGCTTCATTTGCATGTAAAATTCTTGTTTTCATTTTAATATTTTCGGTCTGACTGAACTGCAACGCTGAATTTGTTATGCATTTCAAATCTCTAATATATGCATAATTTTTGAATAAAAAACAAGCCTTTTTTCAAACCTTCACCAGTTTCTTATAAAAGGGGGTATTATTTTAAAAATCAACGTCAGGTGTTTCTTATATGCGGGACACTACTGTATTTGACACTACTGCAACATATGGGGTAGAATAAGTGAAAAGCTATCATTTATATCCTTGATTTTGTGAATGAACCCCCAGTCTAATATGCCCCCTTCTGGAGTGTCCAAAATCAAATACAGCTTTTACGGTATAATGTATATGAATAAGGTACCAGCATGAACATTGTTTTGATGAGACGGATTAAACAAATCGCAGCTTATCACCACGGATTAAAAACGTGGAGAAGTATGTCTTTACCAAGAAATAGTCTAAATGTTCAAGGGGGTAGGGGCAAGCATTGTACGTAAAAATCTAAATCTTGCTGAACGAACGCAGGGTAATGGCCATCAGGGGGTCTGTTTCAACCAGCATGCTTTGCGTATGACATCTCATGGTTAGCATTCGTTGTCACTATTTTCATGGACCATGAAAATGGACCATGAAAATGGCTACAAAAAGGCCAATCAAGAAATAGCACGTGAAAGGCATGCTGGTTAAAACAGACCCTTTGAATGAAATGATTTTCAATACAATAGACCTTTTCACAGTTTTGAGAAAGCGACTGAGGAGAGTGCAGCCATTCTGACAGCCTTGGCAACAGTAGGAAATTAGGGGAATCCGTTCCTCGCAGCTCCTTTGAATCTCCATGCAAACGTAAGAGCTATTTTCGACTTATTTGCACAATTTAACAGGTTCTCTCTGGATTATTTAGCCATCTGGTCATCCTTTCAACCATTGGAGGAGTGAAATTTGAGCTACTTTATGACAGGTGTTTGTCCTCGGCTTTGCAGTGGTTCAGTTTAGGGCAAACCGATCAATAGGCCTAACTTCAAACTTGTGTGAACACACGCAATAAGGTGGCTCCAAATACACTCACAAATGGGCGGGCGGGGGGTTGAGGTGGCAAGACGCGTAAATAATCAAGAGAAAACACTTACTATGCTAAAAAATATCGTTGAGCTCTTAAAAGGTGCAAATAAATCGAAAGCAACAAGAGTTTGCAGGGAGATGTGATCTTGCCATATACCGTACACTTTTATCAACGAAGACAAGTGGATTCCCCTCGCCTGTGTGCAGACTTCACTACTGTGGAAGAGTTTAAAGCGAAAATTACCATTTCCTTTTCGCCTCAAACTCCTCCACAACAGTAAAGTCTGCACGCTGGCTAGGAATACCCTGATTTCCTACTGTTGTCAAGGCTGTTAGAAAGGGCCATGCTCTCCTCAGTCCCTTTCGCCAAATTGCGAAAAAAGGTCCATTGCTGCAATGATTTTCGACCGGCCTGCGTTTTTTCACTCATCCGGCATAAAAAGGAAACTGCACGGAAAAACTTACCCTTATCTGTAGCAGTAACAGTTAATCGATGGACGGGGGTCGATTCTCTATCCAACAACCTTATCAACGTAATCACACCAGTATTTTTATCAATTTCAAACCAATTCAGTGAATTTCCAGATGTAATTTCATATTTATCAATAATCCCATTTCCAATCTTTGGGCCCTTTTCATCTCTATCTGTCGCGTTCACTTGAACCAATACAGTCCCTGATGAAATATTCTCCTTCACAACAACAGCGTACTCTTTCTTTTCAAATACGGGGGCATTATCGTTTGCGTCCACGACTATCACATTAACTTGAGCTTCAGCGTACTGCGGAGGCGTACTTCGATCAGTTGCTCTAACTGTCAGTTGATAACGGCTCACGTTTTCCCGATCTAACAGTGCAACAAGTTGTATCTTCCCGTTCAAAGGGTCGATGTAAAATCGGCCATCTTGGTTCCCAGCGGCAATGCTATACTCAACTTGCATTCCAGGCACGTTGGATTTATCATTGACTGAAACTGTCGCAATCAATGCTCCAATCGGATAATTCTCAAAAGCTCTGCTCGTCATTGGGTAGTTCTTCTTGTCAAACTCAGGACCGGCGTAATTCGGATCTTTGACCCGTAAATGTACCCTTGTCTGTGTTTGTCGTGGTGGATTACCTCCGTCAGATGCAACAACTAGCAAGTTATACGGCGGGTTTCGAGCATTGAGGGTGAAACTCCTTGTTGCTGTAATAAGTCCAGTGTTCTGGTTCATCAAAAAAGCATCGATTGGTGGATATGGAATGCTATATCGTACCTGTCCAAAAACTCCACTGTCCTTGTCTGTGGCATTCAGCTTTACGATTGGATGATTCTTTGGGATAATTTCAGGCAAGTAAACATCATATCCAGGCCGGCTAAAAACGGGGGCATTGTCATTTGTATCTTCTACATTAATTGTAAGTGTCATGGTTGACTTGTATTTATTGTCACTCGCTTCGACAACAAACTTGAACTGTTTCCTTGTCTCATAATCCAACTTTTCAAGTAGTTTTATCAAACCTTGCATTGGATCAATAAAAAAGTATGTTTCGATTTCCTCATCCGGCTTAATGCTGTAGGTTATCTTTGAGCTTTTATCCGGGTCAGTTGCTTTGACTATGCAAATCAATGAACCCGGGCTTGCATCTTCTGAGATTCTCTGCGGGCCGTATCTTCCAAAGACTGGGGGGTTATCATTTATATCAATCACATGAACAGTGAACCGTGTAGTTCTGTATCTAGGCGGCATACCCCCGTCTTTTGCTTTGATCTCAAGTCTATGGATTTTCTTCTTCTCATAGTCCAAATTCTTCTTGAGGATCAAGATTCCAGCACTATGCATGTCAAAAACACCATCTTCATTCCCAGAAGAAATTGTTATTGAGTCGATCTCACCATTTCTCCCTGAATCGGTATCCATGGCACCAAACTGCTTGACGAACAAATTCACTTGGCTTTCATCCTGTGCAGCTTCTGGCAGACTTATATCATGGTTGCGTGGATAAATAACGGGGGAATTATCATTCAAATCTGTCAGGTTGATTCTGAGTTTCTCATACGTGCTCAAAGTGTCATTTCCATTGATCGAAGCGCGGACGACAATCTCAAACGATTTCTTCCGTTCATAATCGAGCAAAACGGGACTGTTGACAGAAACCAAACCAGTTGATGGGTCAATTTTGAATGGGACTTTCGAACCAGAAATGTGTGTATTTGATTCAATCGAGTATCGAACAGTTGAAGAGGAACTTCTTGCGATCATTTTCCCCACTATGAAATTCTCTTCTGAGTTTTCCGGTATCTGAACCGAGGCAGATTTATTGAGAAACCTCGGCATTAACAAACTCTGACTTCCAACGTTGATAATAAGTGTCGTTGTGCTACTAAGGGAAGGTGTTCCCAAGTCATATGCTTCAACTGTCAATCGATATCGCCCGACGTTTGGATTTCTTAATGTCACTTCTCCCGTTTGGCTATTGATCGCAAACATGCTATTGGTATGAACAAATTTGTATCGCACGATTCCATTATCATTACTGTCTTTGTCTGTTGCGTGAACAATAATCGAATTCGTCGTATTTCCTTCGAAAATCGGAGACGGGAACACGGGCGCATTGTCATTATAGTCGCTAATTCGAACAACAACCGTCGTAACGTTGCTCAGTGAGCCGTAATCTGCTAAATCTGATGCTCTAACCTTGAAAGTATATTTTCTCTTGGTTTCGTAATCCAGTGGTCCATTAACATACAGCTTCCCCGTGTTTGCGTCGATTTCGAAAGGTATCGAAGTTTTGTTTCGAATCACAGAGTAAACAACTTGACCACTAGGCAATGCATCCAGATCGGTGGCGTCTATGCGCAAGACAGTTGAGTTTCGAGGAGCGTTTTCTGGAACAGTAACAGCGTAAGAATTTTTTGTGAACTGTGGAGTATTATCATTCAAATCTCCTACCCATATTTTAGCTGTTTGATTTACTGCTTGATAAGGCCATGCCGTGTCTTTCGCGCGGATTTTCAGTTCATACATAGCGCGGCTTTCACGGTCCAGCTCCACTGAAGTATACAAAAGCCCAGTGGAAGCTACTACGGAAAACTTGGTACTGTCTCCTTGAACGATAGCGTAATGCATATGTGCATTTGTGCCAGTGTCACAATCACTTGCGACAAATCGATGAACGAAAGTCTTTGAGTTTTCAAAAACTGTTAGATTGATGATAGATCCGTCGAGAAATACAGGTGGACAATCATTTATGTCATCAACGTTGATAATGACGGTTGCAGTGTCAGATTGGAATGGCCACACGTCATTGTCAGCCGTAACACTGAGCTTATATGACGCCCATTGCTCTCTATCAATCTCCATTTTCGTTGAAATCCACCCAGTCGCGCTATCAATCACAAAATGCGAATTGACCTCCAGGTTATAAATAATCTTCGCGTTACTCCCTGCATCTGAATCAGTAGCCTTTACCTGCAGCACTTTCGTTCCAACCGGCTTACCCTCAGTCACATTCGCGATAAAAGTTCTTTTTTGGAACCTTGGGCTGTTGTTATTGACATCAATGATCTCTACTCGTAAATTTTGAGTGCTGGCTAGCCGGGGGCTACCTTTATCCGAAGCCTCGATAGTCAAAGCATAACTTGATTGCTCATTAAATGTTAGTTTGCGGATCAATGTAATCTCTCCTGTGGCACTTTCAATTTTGAATTTCCCGCGCTGATTACCAGACTTGATTGCGTACTGAATCTTAGCATTATCACCCTGGTCAAGGTCACGGGCAACAATTCTCATAACTGGATATCCAATTCGTTCATCTTCCATCATGTAAGTATAATTACTTGATATAAATTCAGGCTTATTGTCATTGAGGTCGAAAATAAGAAGCTTCATAGTAACAGTTGTGGAGTGTCTTGCACTTGAGTTTATGGCAATGTCTTCAGCTTTAATAATCAAAGTCCATTGAGAAACTTTCTCTCGATCAATAGGCCTAGTGGTCTTAATCTTCCCACTAAAAGGGCCAATATCAAACATGGCTGTTCCTGGCCCTTGTGAGACAATAGAATACAATACTTTCCCATTATCCTCAAAATCGTTATCCGTGGCAGTTGCTTGATATATCATACTCCCTTGAGGTAAATTTTCGTTGATGCCATGAATAATTGGGTTACTTGCAAAAATAGGGAGTTCTTGATTTCTGTCCAGCACGAAAATATTAAGAAACATCCTACCAAATCTTGTATCAACATTGCGAATATCCCTTGCATTAATTTTGAGTTGAAAACTTTTTGCAATCTCGTATGAAAGTTGCGTCTTAATCTTAATTTCTCCAGATGCTTTGTTGATGCTAAAACGACCTTCTTTATTTCCATCAATGATTGAATATTCCCAAAGTTTTCCGCCTCCAATATACTCAGGTGCAACTTTAGATGTATAGACTGTTTGATTGACTGGGCTATTTTCTGGCAACAATATTGTCTGGTCATAAGACGGAAACAATTGTTTCTGTCTATTCCCATGTAACAAGAAAACAATAACTTTCTGAACACTAACCATCCTTGGTATTCCTTTATCTTTGGCAACAACTGAGAACTTATGCATTTTCTTTGTATCTGAAGCAAAATTTGAAACAGTTTTTATCCAGCCTGATGTTTTGTCAATACTAAATTTATCAACACTGTTGTCTTCATCAAACATGCCAACGAGACTGTATTCAATAACTGCAGCAGACTCTTGATCTGAATCAGTTGCCTGCACATGTAAAATATTTGTGTTTGGTGCCATATTCTTCAAAATGCTAACCATGTATGGTGATGCTTTGTTAAATACAGGTGCATTGTCGTTAATGTCACACACTGATATGATGATGTCAACAAGCGCAGATTTGCTTGGGCTTCCACTATCAGTTGCATTGACAACAAGGTTGTAAATTTGTGCTGATTCTTCACGGTCAAATTTTGCCTTTGTTTTGATTGCTCCTGTGACAGAATTTATTTCAAAATATGGGCTAACTGGCTGAAACTTGTAAGAAATCAATCCATTGCTACCTTCATCTTTGTCCACGGCAGATATGGATTTCACAAATGTTCCAGGGGGCTGCTCCTCACATACTGAGAGTACAAAACTTTTCATACCAAAATTTGGAACATTATCGTTAACATCAGTGACAATAATTGTCAATGTTGCTTTTGCTGTGTGTTGTGGGTAAACTTTGTCTCTTGCAATGACAGTCAATGTGTAATCTGTTGTTGTTTCACGATCAAGTTTCTTTGCAACCGTAACCCTCCCATTGTTCATTAGTGAAAACATACCTGAGTACTTAGAAGTCTTGAATGACAATGTGAATTCACCATTTTGTCCTGAGTCAGCATCTGTGACATTCAGAGTGAAAATATGATATCCAACTGTTGCACTCTCTGAGACACTTGTAAAATATGATGACATTGAAAATTGTGGAGGGTTATCATTGATATCAGTGACATTGATTTTCAGTGATAATGTTGCTCTATTTGGTGGTGTGCCATGGTCAACTGCAATAACAACAAGATTGAACTCTTTTACTGCTTCAAAGTCGATAACATTCTTTGTAGATATAACAGCTGTTGTTGCATCAATCTTGAAATGTTGAGACGCTTTTTGAAATGAGTATGTAACACGCCCATTATCCCCAGAATCTAGATCCATAGCTTTTGCATTAAACACTTGGTACCCAAGTGGAACACCTTCTTTGAGATTCAATGAAAATGAGCTGACATTAAAATTTGGAGCATTGTCATTCAAATCTTGAATCAAAATACTGACATTTGTGGATGATGTTAAATTTGTTCCAAAAACTTTCACAGTAACAATAGTGCTAAAATTCTTCTGTGCCTCATGATCAATGATTTTGATATTTGTAATCCCTCCTGTGTAATTGATTTTAAAAGCCTTGTTTACATCAGCAGAAAGAAACTTGTATTCCATTAATTCAACAGTATTTATACCATCTCTTTTCGCAGTAACACTTCCAACAGTTGATCCAATAGGCTTATTCTCAGCAAAATTAAAAACATAGGAGGGAAGTTTGAATCTTGGTACTTTTTTGACAGCTGGTAATACATTGACAATAACAGAAGCTTTGTTTGTTGACTTAAATCCCTTTGCGTCTTGACAAGAAACTGAGAATTTGTAAATATTTTGCTTTGAATGATCCAAATTTGAAGTTGTTGATAAGCCACCTGTTCCGTTATCAATTTGAAACATGTTGCAAGGTTCACAACTCTCTAACTTGTAAATTATTCTGCCATTCTCTCCAATATCCAGATCTTTGGCAACGATGTGCTCAACTGGAACTCCAGGTGGGATGTTTTCACGGATTGAAATGTTGTAAAATGTCTTTATAAAGAATGGGTTGTTGTCATTAATATCTGAAATAGCAACAGAAACTTGAGCTGTGCCTTGTAATCCACCATTATCAGTTGCATATACAGAAAATTTCTCAATTCCCTTCATTTCTCTGTCAAAAGCATGACTGGTTGTAATTTGGCCTGTCACACTGTTCATTTGAAAATGACTTGTCCCCTGAAGTGAATAACGAATGGGTAGAAAAATAGAGGTATCGTTGTCTGTTGCCAATACAGCT
Organism: Aurelia sp. 4 Dawson et al 2005; assembly: GCA_964019985.1. NCBI lineage: Eukaryota > Metazoa > Cnidaria > Scyphozoa > Semaeostomeae > Ulmaridae > Aurelia > Aurelia sp. 4 Dawson et al 2005. The sequence continues at coordinate 41,421,392 of OZ026492.1, read as the reverse complement.
CCAACATTTTGAAGTGAAGTTGAATTTTCAACGGCTGTAAAAACATAATCAACTTTGCTAAAAACAGGAGGATTATCGTTAGCATCTGTGATAGTGAATGTTATGACTTCTGTGGCAAATTTTGCAGGAGTTCCGTTATCAGTTGCTTTTATCGTTATCGTAGCTAAAGGATTTACCTCCCTGTCAATTTTTCTTGTTGCGAATATATCACCTGTGTGTGCATTGATGCTAAACCAACCAGAGTAGGGGGGATTGTTTACAATGCTGTAAGTAATTTTAGCATTTGTTCCTAAATCTGCATCAGTTGCTTTGACCACAAAGATTGATTGCGTTGTTGGAACAGATTCATTCACAATTGTAGAATATGGAGTATTCTTGAAAACAGGAGTATTATCATTGACATCACCAACAGTTAGCATAACTGTTTTTTGTGCAGTTTTTGGAGGTGTTCCTTTATCTGTAGCATCAACTTGAATCATTATTGTTGGGGTTGTCTCTCTGTCAATCAACTTTCTAACAACAAGGTTATACACAGTTGGGGGACTAGCTTGTTGCACTAATGAAAAATATTCATTTCCTCTACTCAATGTTACCATAACTTCTCCATTTATACCAGAATCTTTATCAGTAGCTGAGACATATGCAACTGCAGTTCCATTTTGTGCCCTTTCCAAAACCTGCGGACCTTGTTGGTTGGAAAACGTAACAGTTAATGATGGATCATTATCATTGACATCCAAGACATGAATATTAACATGTGCAATGCTTGATTTTGGGCTGGTCCCTGAGTCTTTAGCAACAACAACAATCTGATAATCCTTGCGCTGTTCATAGTCCAATTTAAAATTGTTTGACAAAACTCCTTCACTTGTTATACTGAAAAGACCACCAGGATCTGAACTACTGCCTATCGAGAATGAAACAGCTGCATTTGTCCCTAAATCAGGGTCAGTTGCATATACTTTGACAATAGATGTACCAGGAATGGAATTCTCTGTAATGTTTCCATTGTATCTTGTAGGGTTAAAAACAGGGGCATTGTCATTTGAATCCTCCAAAATAACTTGAACTGAACAATATCCACATAGTACTGGTTGGCCTTGGTCACATGCAGAAATATTCAGGGTATATTTAGGGGTTGTCTCTCTATCAAGGGTTCCATTCACCACAAGCTCCACTGATTTCAAGTCCCCACTTGATAGTTTCAAAAAGAAATGATTGTCAGTGTTCCCAGACACAATCTTGTATACTAAACTGGCATTATTTCCAAGATCAGGATCAGTGGCTGGTCGCAATGACATTCTGTGGCCCTTTTTCGTCGATTCAATAATTTGCTTTGTCACAACTCCGATGGGAAATTTAGGCACATTGTCATTGATATCGGTGACATAAATGTCTGCGACGGAAGGTCCTACATTTTTCTGGAGAACAACTAACTCAAGTTTATCAATTCCCATAGTTTCTCTATCAAACTTCTTCTGGGTCGTTACTCGTCCATCACTAGAAACAGCAAAATCTGCAGTGTTCCCACCAATCACTGAGTATCCATTCCCCGGGAATGTCCCTACAAAGTAACCAGGCTGTTGTTCTTCGGGTACGCTAAAATTGTATTGAGCAGCATTACACCATGAGCACACGGTTAAAACAAGGATGTAACAGCTTCGTATGACCATCTTTCCCGTTTTACTCAGCATCATGATGTCTACCACTGTTTCCTGCAAATATTAACACTTGACTCCGATTATTTGAAGCACAAAAGGGCACTTGAATTCCTGGAGTTGCTTCGCATGTCACTTCCAATTGTCAGCATCAACAAACGAATTTTAGGCCGGAAACGTCGTCGTGAAGTAACCACGAAAACATTCATCTCATTTAAAGTAAACTAAACCAAAATATATTCAGCAACTGGTGAACATGTTAGCCATTGATTATGTGAATAACATAAGTACATATTGACTGTAAATTCGATGCTTTTCCGTGTTTTGTGTCCATTTGCATCCACCTTTTCCAAACTCTCAATTTCAATCCTCAAACACTGCAATTCAACCATGTCCTGTGTCTATCAGAGGTCAACCTGCCTCACAGGGGACCATTCGCATTCTCAGCATGATTTTCAAAGGGGATCGAAATTGTCTCTTCTCACCATGCTTTCACCCCCTCCCCCTTGCTAGGGTATAAAAAACCAAATTTGGGCAGCTTCCATCATATTTTTCCTGGTATTAGGATTACAGTAAAGCCCGACATATAGGAAATGGATAAAATCAGGGCCGCCAAGAAAGGGGCAAGGAGGGACAATTTGCCCCAGGGCCTCAGAGTCTCAGCAGGTCTGAGGGGCCTCAAAATTGAAGATTTTTGACATTTTGACAGCAAGAAGGGCATGATCGAAGATATTTCATGCTCGCATCGCTCGCAGGGGGGCTCATTTCGCAGTCTTGAACCTCGAAAAGCTCTCGGCGGCCCTTGCACATATGGAAACTGTAGCCTGCCACAATAGGGAATACTTTCTCATAAGAAACAGAATCTATAGACTCTGAAGACACAAGACAGCCGCATTTTTCCAGATTCCTCCGCTAAATGGTGAAAAAAGTTTTTATTGCAATGTTAGAATTATTTCGATTTTTGCAATTGAAACTTCAACACATGGCAGGGCCACGGGCGGACCAAAAAATTTGGCAAAAATATTCAAAGAAAAATGACACAAAATTGGTTTGGTATACCTTTGGGCAGAAAAATCACGTAAAACCCCCCACTTCATTTAGGCATGGTCAATGATTTAGGATTTCTCAGAGCCAGCGCCACGGCTAAATTTGAAAGGAAAATTTCTTATCGGGTCGGGACACAAGAAATCTACTCGTCTTGGAGATGAACTTTATGATGGATAACTGCCCACGAAGTGCTAAACTATTTGAAATGGCAAAAAGATAGCGTCTGCTGAATTATGTTTGCGTGAGGCACATCATGCAACAGACGTGATGCATTATATGCCAAAAAGTTACCTTCATTTTGCGCATGGTGAAGGCAGACAAAAGATATTGAGGGGCCACAAGTTCAACATTTCAGACTTGGGAGGGGGGGGGGGCAAAAAGGTATACTCCATCAGAAGTAATTGGGAAGAGGGGGCATTTACGACCTCATGCTGTATTTGCCTTGCATTGTGTGGAAAATAGGTTGGTTACGAAGGCTAGAATTTTGATGGATAACAAATGGCTGCATTTGGTCAATAATTTCAACAACATGAGTCTAAGAAGGCTCGGGCAGTGCCAACCTCTGTTGCCCTAAACAAGATCTTGGCGTGATTAATGATAATAATGTGCAGCATTATTGCTATAACAACCAAAAAGATGGCGGACTAAAAAGCGTTTTCCGCGGATGTATTTCAATCGAAAAACATGTGGGAGGGAAGCGGCATTGGTATTAGCTGCATCCGTAATGAACTAAAGTACTAATGAATGGTAGGCTGTAAAATCATGGTAAAATATGGAATCGTGAACCTCGGAATGGACTCGGGAACAACGGGAAGGAAAAGGTAACTTAAGAGTCTGAGTCTTTCTTGGTAATTTGCCACCAGAGATTCGTGGATAATGGCCAAGTTTTCCTCCGGGTATACCATTTTCCTTGGGTTAATCTTCCTCATTTCATCACGCAATTTTTGAATCTCTTTGTGTTTTGTATAAACTCCCATTCATAAACCAGTGTTCTTTTGCTACCCTGAGTTTCAGAGCAGCTTTTTTGAGACTCTGATGGTACCTAAGATACTCTGTTGCCAAAATAAATTTTCTAGGTTCCTTATAAACAGTGACGCCGCCAAGGGGAGGGGGGCTGGGAGAGCCTCCCTTACCCAGATTCCAAGAGCCGGCAAAAATTGTCGGAGAAAAGTTACATAAAATCGGTTGGGTACACCTTTAGACCGAAACAGTACACCAGAATCCCCCCCCCCCGGTCATATCTTTCGATTATTTAGAGCTAACACCACCACTGAATATGAGATATCAGACTTTCCTCAAATATGAATTAGGAAGCATAACCTTGCTCGGCTCACAGCCATAGAGCTGCAGGTTTTCTTGACTGCTCATTGTGAAATAACCTGTGACCAAGAGACCAAAATTTCCCAATTTCGGCGCCTCCGTTCCGTGATTCCCTTCAATAATCTCATCATTCCATGTTTTACGCCCTGTCCCAATGAATCCACAAGCAGACACATGAACGTAATGAGTAACAAAAATTAATCATATTTTGAATGAATAAAACACCAAATAGTGATGTAATTGCAGAGCAAATATAGGTGTACAACAAACATAAAGCATCATGATGTCCGGTAAAAACTGTTTGTCGTTAGTACACTAACGAGATCAAATATGGCATAATAATAGGGTAAAGAGAGAGGTATTTCGAGATGCATCGAAAAGAAAGGACAAGAAAGTATCAAATTTCTGGCATCCAATTTTGACGTGCTTATTTCTAAACGAGCAAGGAAACCGTGTTGGGAGGTCTACAAAGCTTCTGCCAGATGTAAAGCTTTCTCACAATGGAAGAATGTGGGTTCGGCACAAGACTTCAACAGGCGGTGCACTGACAAACAACTTTTGTTGTCTGTTATTGCGGCTGGCGATTGTCTGTTGTGTCAAACCAGGGAGGGGGAGGGGTGGGTTCAGTTTCAAAATGGTACCGTTTGTTAGACCAACTTTTGTGAGATTGGTGAGAATTATACCCTTGGCTAGACTAATTTCTACATCAAAAGTGGCATGAGTTAGCGTTTTCTAGACAAACTTGCCAAATTTTGCATTCTCTGCACCACAATCAAAGCGGAGAATTTGAGTTTCTTCACTGGAATTACAGAGGCTTGACATTTATTGACCAAAATTGCAAAAAAATGCCCTTGCCCAGACCAAAATCAACTAAAATTGTCAAAAGTATACCCTTGGCTATAAGTCCGAAAAAGTATAGCCTTACTTTGGAAGAACCCCCCCCCCCCCCCGTGAGCCAAACTCTCGTTGTACCGGATGCGCAAAAAAAAGTTCAGGCGCTTGAAGAATCGTAGAATGTTAAGTAGTGGATAGATTTGCATGTATCAAAAATCAGTTGAAAGGAGAAAAATCGAAATAATTTTAGAAAGATAGGAATCAAATGTTTTGCGTAAACAAGCCTCGTAAACAAGCCTTGACAGGCCTATAGCCCCCCCCCTATACCGATTTGTTTATTGGAAGAATTACAGGGTGTTTCAGAAAAAAACGCAACCCGACTGTAATTTAAAGTTTCAAAAAATTGACGAAATTTGAGTAGATGTAATATACACCATCTATATGAAAGTATAATCTTTCTTCATTCTAATGATATGCAGTTTGGATACATTAATGGAATTTTGATCATTTTAAGAATGGCCAATTTCAAATGTAGCATGCTGTAAAAGCAAAATCAATCCCTTTCTTCTGGTAAAAATAATGGAAAATATTTTGTTGAAGTATTTCAGGGCTAAAAACACTTGAGGTGATGTCTTGAAGAGGAAGAAAGGCAATTTGGTCCTCATGAGATGCATTTGTACTTTGTAGATAATGATAAAATATGCTCTCACGATAAGCGAAAGGACACCCAGTGTGTAGCAGTTTGAATTCATATCAGTAGCGAGCCACCTTAACTTATTGTCTTTTTTGTGTCTTGAACTTGTTTTTATTTCGTACACAACCACCTTTCAATTTTTCGTAATTTTGAAATTTTCAGTAGTGAGCCACCTTAAATGAAGATCCATCTTAACTCGTGCTCGCTACTGATATAAATTTAAACTGCTACACACTGGGTGTCCTATCACTCATGCTCTCACAATGGGATTATCGTCTATGCAAATGCCCTATCACTTTCCGGCATGTGAAACTAGCTATACTTACAAAAACGTAAATTAAGCAACGAAAAACTCAATTAATCTACCCAACCTGGACATCATTGGAAAGAAGATAGCTTGTACTTTCAGATGGTATGCCTAAAATTGATTCAAATCTTCTTATTTCCAGAAGAATCTCGAATGAAAGTGGGTTGCATTTTTTCTGAAACACCCTGTTTATCTTGACGAAACAGTCAGGTATTTAAACCGGCATCCAAACCTTGATACTCAAGCATAAGGTACGTAGATTTCTTCAAAAACATTCGGGAAATGTCAACAGCTTCTTGTCCTGGTAGTTTTTATGATGGTGGTAAAATTTAGACAAATCTTTACGGACTTCTTTGCCTTCTTCGCTTTTTATTTGCCGTCTGATTGGTCCGTGAAAGTGAATTTAGACAACGCTTGGATTTTTTTGCGAATGTGGTCCAATTTTTATGAGCACTGGAATATACACATTCAAGTTAAGAAAATTTTATGGTATTCAAATACCTGAAAAAGGCCTAAAACACTTTATCAAATCCTCATATGGAGCAATACAGCAAAATTTTTGACGGGTGACAAACGGGTGGTGCAAATACAGAACGTAAAGCAGAGGGTTCGAAAAAGACAACACCTTGTGAAAAATCTATGAAATGAAGGAATTAATCTGAAGATGAATTCAAATAACGATATTATCAAAATAAAACGACTGGTATACGAATCCTCGAAGTTTATCAAATATTTCCAACCCTTAACAGTCCAAAACCTTGGAGAGTTTGTTATTCACATTAGTTATTTACTCCATTCTCGGAATACTTCTACGACTAACAACCAACTTTTATTTCAAAGCTATACGTTACTTGAGGAACTTTCAGTGCCCAGTCATTTAGAAATGTCGCTATTTTGCACTAAAAACTGAGTCACTCACTGTTGATGGCTTTTCAAAAAAACTCATGGTTGGCAACCAGGGCCGAGGAGAGGGGGGACAGAAACCTCGGGCCCATAGCCATGAGGGGCCCATAAACAAATAAATAAATAATAACTGAGTTTTTCGAAATAAGGCTCAAATGCGGGTCTCGAGACCACGGCCAGTGCTAATAATTCTCGAAATTGAAAGGTGACCTTTTGAGATTATTAGGCTTCTAGACTTTCCACTTTTCTATCAAATGCTTTTATCAAAATGTTTTTCATTCTAAGTAATTGAAATATGGGTTGAAATTCAGTAAATTCAATATTTTTCAGCTTTTGATGTTTGAACAATTTGAAGAATCCCAAAAAAGATGCCACACAGATGGTTGTTTACTAACTGTTAATTGTTATTATATAACGACTCTTATGCATGATGACTAGCTTGTTATATGATTTTATGATTGTATCTAGAAGCAGAAATAGTGACCACAACGACTGTAGCAACCTTAATTTTTAAAAAATTCCCCGGGGGAGCATGCCCCCGGACCCCCTTATTTGGGTGCGCCCTCTGCGTACCTTTCGCAACTTATGTGACAAGGGGCCCATGCTGCATTCTGACCAGGGGCCCACAAATTCTCTCCGCGGCCCTGTTGGCAAGATAAACCCAAATGAAAGTAACATTTCAACCAATACTCCATTCACACTGGCAAGCTAAACCTGCTTTATCTAAGTAAGGTTAAATTTCAACCAATCAAATGCATTCGATTTGCTGGATCGACCAATCAGAGGGCTCCAATCGATAACCTGGTGTAGTTTGAGCTGGTTTAGCTTGCCAAGGTGAATGGGGTATAACTTATGAAAAATCCAACAACAAGCAATTCCTAAAGTTCAACAATGAGAACAAAATCTTCGTTTGATTCCTAGGGTCCCGTTCCCGTTTTTACTTCTCTGTTTTCGCATGAAAACGGAGCGGTATATATTCGGTTTGGGTGTGCGTTTCTATCTAAAATGATCGAACGCTGTTCAAATTAAGGTAGACTTACTCCAAGTCTATTCCGAGATATATCAGCACTAAGGAACACAGTTACTTCTGCGGGGGCGTAAACCTTGAAGAGGACGCTGCGAAGGAAAATCGAATGCGAAGGAAACGGAATATTCCATATATTAAGTCTAAATCTAAATTAAGTCTAAATTAAGGTGACTTGAAAACGGAGAAATATTAAAACGAAATCGTAGGAAAGATTCAGTGAGAAGACACAAACACCTAAATTATCTTGAAACTCTTTTGGGCAATCATTACCCGTTCTTAGCCATCCGCGTCCTGCGCGCAAAAGTGAAACCAACGGGATGTGCAATAATCATTACATACTGCCTGCTTGATGCCATAAATACTAAGAGTAGATTTTCTTAAATGGAATACACAGTTCTGTTCCAGACAAAGCGATTTAACAGCCTAAAAAATAGATTTTACGCAATCAACGCAGCCGACCAAAATGGTTTGTTTCCACTGTTCTACTGCTTACTTTGATTTGATTATGTGCATTTAGGGTTGTGAAATCTGTTCTTCAGAATAGACTATAGAGAGAATATTTCTTCAGTTTATATGAACTCACCTAGTACAATTTGGAGATAGAAAGAAACATTGATAACGGTTCCTGGAACCATTGAAGATTTCAGAAAAATCCAACGGCAGAATTATGGCAAAGAAGCTAAAGTTTCTTTGAAGCCATTCAATTCAACAGAAAAAGCTCATATAATCTTATACCAACACTTGGGATATTTGAAGCCTATTTTTTGACTGCCTGCGAATAACAATGGTCTCTAAATGCTTTGGAAGATGTTCGTTATCTAGAGTAGGCACAAATCATGATTTCGATGGCTGAACAAATGAGAAGCCGGGAGAAACCTTAGTAAATTGTGCTTTGCCTGAAGGGAAACAAAATTCAAGTCCATTTTCCACCGAATTTGCTGACACTCTGCAACCTTTCGCAAGGAAGTTTCCAAAGACAATTTTCAGTTTCTCTTACGTAGCTTAAAAATTCAATCACGATAACGCACGTCAGCTTGTCAGCAAACCACGATTATACCTATACTGTTTTCATGATATTCAATGTTGCCATCGTCGATCAACTGAAGAATTCTTTTGAAGTCTGGTTTATCTCATCTCCAGTCTTATTCACTTTTCCATATCCACTGCTTTTCATATCTGCAGCACACTCATTCCATCCAGTGGAACATACTTTGCTGTCCTTAAAAAGGGTTGATTCTAAGTCCGTTATTAAGTGGTGAAAATGAGTTGACTCTGGCCCACATCAATGCTTCGTTGTAAGGGAGTGCTGAAAAGCCATCCTCCATGAAGAACACATGTCCCTAACAAAGAAAAGAAGAATGATAAAATCAATAATTATAGAAAGGCAATGGTATGAGGAACATTTCAAGAGAAAATCCTCCTCCAAGTTCAGTTTTACTCTCTAAAATCAACTCAATATTCATTCTGCAATGACAAGGAGCTAAATTCTTAGAAATGACCAGACACGACACCTTACTTTAGCAAAATGCTAAAGCAGTGTTCAGTAATAGTGTCAAAAATCATACACTGTTCGTTAATTCAGTGAGGCACAAATCTTGCTTTCTCGATATTTGCTCCGGTTGCTTTTGTGCTCCGTGCTAAAGTAGAAACAGTGACAAAGTCTGCTCGTGGGAAGACTGAACCTTGTCCTATCACACTACAAAGGGAGGAGAGAATCACTAAGAGGTACAAGTTATTTTGAGACTTCTTTCGTAGTCAAGCTACAGGAAGGGAGACGTTGGCAAAAAGGCTCAAATTTTGTTGGAAGATTTCTGAAATTACCGAAAATTGAAGTAAGCTTGGATGGAGAAATGTCTAAAAAATCTAAATTGATTGTTTGTGATACTTATATGCGGCTTTACGGAGCTTGATATCTCAGAAATGTAACATGTTCGTTCGCTTCCATGACCTGCCCTGCCTTGTCCTTCCATTTCATTTCCTTCTTCTCCCGGGGGAGGGGTAACTTCAACAGGCGCTGATGGGGGTGTGCCATTTGACGTTTGAAATCACACCATAAAATTTATGAATTTTCGCGACAATGACACCCCAAAATTTAAAGGCCATTGAAAATATATAACCTAACCTTGTTGCAACGATCCAAACTTTAAACCAAGTAAATGAAATTAGATCTTAATTGATATCCTTAAGAGAAATTCTACAATGACACCCCAAAATTTACGACTACTTGTGATCTTACCAATAATGATAACCCAAAATTTATTTTCTCCTGGAAAAAGGCACACCAAAAAATGGCACATCCCGTAACAGCATATTTGGTAGTTACCCCCGGGCTTCTTCTCCATCCCCTTCCTTTCCATCCTTTCCCTTCAGAATGTATCCCAGGCCTATTGCTCCAGAACTGAAATAATCTGAACCTCTTATGACGTGACTACCCTTTGGAGTTGGAGCTCCATAGGATTACTGGTATCAAGGTTCATGTCTATTAATCAAAATTCATCCTCATCGATATGAACAAAACATACAGGTCGTCGGCGTTGACTGAGATTCGGAATATCTGATCTCAGAGCTTAGGGATCTGGCGAAATTCTGAATACCAAATCATAAGAGCTTCATTGTGAAATCAGCATATCTTCCGTAAAGCTCTGATCGATAAACAGAAGCTCAAGTGAATCAGTGGTTTCCTGCCTTTAAACACGATAACGCGAAACTGCAGGGCTATCTCTTTGATTAGACTCGTGAACATTTGATTCTTATCAAACTTTAAGACTTTCATTTCACTAACTAAGAGCGGTGGCTTTAAAATCGACGATTTCAAGCAACGTAAATTGGGTAACGGGATTATCTAGCGGTGAATAAAAAATAAGACGAGGTTTCACTTGTCAAAGAAGGTATGAAAAGTATTCTTTAGAAAAGGTTGAAAGTTAACCTTTTGGTAAATTGATTGATCAGATTTATTACTTGATTAAGAACCTTAAAATCTCGGTTTAAATAATGATAAAAAGAACTCCAAAGCGAAAGGTTTTGAATATCGTTAAAGTGTTTAAATGTTACTTATTTCTGACAAGGTGAAAATAATTCATCAGTTGCCTGGGATATAAGTATATAATGAAATATAATGAATTGGGATTGATATAATGAAATGTGATGAAATATATCAATGGAAGGAGTACTTTCACGCAGCCAATTGGCTCCTAAGAACAATAAGATCTTACTGTTCTAAAACAGGCGCCATTTTGCACCTCAGAAGAAAATCTGGCAACTGAGGGTGCGACGTGTACCATTTGCAAGGTGCGGTGTGTACTACAATTGGATCCCATTATCTTTAGAACCCAGTCAGCTGCATGGCTGTATTAGATACAACTTGTAAATGGATCAAAGCTCACTTCACACCTTCAAAGGTTTTTTCTCGCCCATTCCGAAAGGAAGATCGCGCTGTACGATGCATGGCCAATTTTCGGCAAGTCTTATTCATACATGGAAAATAAAACGCTCCAACAGCAGCTCCAGCTAAATCAAAGTATGACCAAAAACTAAGAAGAATAAATTTTGTTTGGCATATAGAAAAATTCTGTAAACTAATTATGCCAATTGTAAAAAGCCGTTTATTTCAACTGGAAAACATTTTGGCCCGTTACAGCAGAGGCACCATAATTTGGTACCAAACATTGATGGATTTAACTCGTGAGCCCTTATCTTTAACCCGCATAGATGATGAACTTTTCAAGGAAAAGTCAGAAACAAGCGAAATTTGCCGGTAATTGCCACTAGTAATTGACAATTTTCGAATCAGCATCGAATAAAATACACTTGAACCTCCATATCATGGACACCTGTAGGGCCAATGTTATTGTCCATTACAGAAAGGTGTCGCTCTATGAAAGTGTCGTCTTTTTCATACTATATTTTTGAAAGAAAATATCTGTCCGTCGATCGGAGGTGTCCGATGTATGGAGGCGTCCGTTAATGGAGGCTCCATTGTAGCATTATGTTCTGTCAGAAGGACATATCAGTCTGTCATATGACTGAAACTACCTGCAGTTTAGCCATTCTTTATGATCAATTTCATGAAGCAATATGAGAAAATATTCATTTCCTTTATATTGCAGCTGAAAAAGCTTATTTTCGGTTTATCTAGCTTCAGAGTGGGCAGCAAACGTTATCTTCAGATAAATATTTGGCCTACGCTTTGTAATTCACGGACGAAGTCTACAATTTCCACATGAAGTGTCGAGGGCTTTGATCTGCCAAATAGCATCAAAGGTCAGATTTAGCAGTATATCTCAGATAACGGGCTATCTTTAAAAGGCAGTATGGAGTGATGGTTTAACGTTGTCTCCAGAAATAGTCATTTCAAAATAATGGAGCTTTGATCGTGAGATAGGAGCGTCTAGAAGCCTTCAAATAGTGACAACTTATAATCAGTCTAACGCGGACGCTATGACTTGAGCACCTTTTAGATCTACACATAATAGTGCAGAAAAAAAATAGTGCAGAAGTGATTTGAACCTCAAAATTAAATTCAATTTCATTTTCAAGACTATCTTGTATATTAGATTTCACTCTTAAATTACAAATTAGGGATTAGAGAATCGTCTTCAAGTCTTTCGTAGCTCAAGAAAACTGAACTTCCGCCAAGCAGCTATCCATTTAAACGTGCCTATGACTCATGTTTGATAAAGTATCATGGATCAATGGTGAGAGGAAGAGCTGTGAACGGTTTATTTTTCCATCTTCTCAATTCTAAGTTAAACATCGATACCATGTGGGCTGTCACAGGTTACAATTTCTCTAAGCTATTAATTCAAAAAGATAAAATTCAACGAGGACAAGGCAGTGGACTTATGTACAGTAAAACCCCACAAGCAAGAACATACCTTTCTAAGAAACAGACTGACTAGGTTCTTATAAATGAGATAATCATGGAATTTTCAAAGTGTTGTTCTTATCGCAAGGACACTTGTTACTATGATGAATACATAGCTAAACACTATGTGTCAAATAAACTTGAGGGTAGAATGACTCCATTTAAATATTAGAGGGTATATGGTGCTTTGTTGCTCAGAAAGCAATTTATATCATACAGCTTGATAAAAAAAATTTGCATATCCCTGAAAATTGTTATAGGTGTTCAGCTATCAATAATAGTTAGGAGTTTGTTTACACTGACAAGATGAAATCTCTTAATTAAGTGTACTCTATCTCATAAGAACATTGGATTAAATCAGTCTGTTTTGGATCTTATCATTGGGTGTCTTTTTTCACAAAAACAGTCTGCAGGTTCTTATTATGCTGTGTTCTTGTTTGCGGGGTTTTACTGTAATGTACATTACAAACTCGTAAGGCTTTCAAACAGCGTTGGTTTGAATATCAAAAACGTTTTAAATTCTGAAGGGGCTTCCTAAATTCAGAAGCAAGTGTTTCAGTTATTCATAGGAATGTACCAAAATTGCAACGCTGTCTATCTTCGAATCAAGATAAAAAATACCAGCAGCGAATGGTTTGACAAAGGTTTGATATACCGGGTGTGCCTAAAAACTATCCAATTTCAACGGGCAATAACAAATCGTATACTATACCAAATCTGAAGACCTATCACTTACTTATTAATAAAAAAGCCTGCAAAAGATTCTGGAATTTTTGCAAATTTTTGTTGTTTGCTGTTTCTTAGGCCGAAAACAATAAAAAAGCCTGCATCAAAATCAAAGTTCCCTAAGACTCGACATGAATACACAAAGAGAATATATTTTCGTGGTGATCTGGAGATTTAAAAAACGATTAGAAACTCACTTTGCATGCAAAGTAAATGAGTTAGCCACCCAGCTTTGGATACTTCCATTGTTAACATTTTCAAATATTCTTATCACTTAGGCCGGAGCATCAACCAAATCAACAGGTAATATCATCACAACATTTGCCCTTATTCGTTTGCAAGGTATGCATTTTCAAAATGGTGGCATTAATTATGTTCGAGGCTATGACGTCACCAAGTTGCTAAAGTCTAAGGCTACGTTTCCATTACTCCGTTTTCAAATGTCTCCGTTTTCATATCGCTCCGTTTTCGGATGATCTTGAACCGTTTCCATTACTCCGTTTTCGCCAAGAGCGCCTGGTACGAAAACGGGGGTGTTTCCATTACTCTGTTTTCGTTAATTTTCATTTCCTTTGTTCGCACTCGTTTTGAAACCGAGAATGCTGTATAGATTGTTGTTGTAGCGTTTTCGAATGACTCCGTTTTCGGTGTTTCCATTGAAAACGATGCGTTTTCATATGTCTCCGTTTTCAAATCACTCCACTCTGAACAGCGTTTTCAAATGTCTCCGTTTTCGATCATTTTCAATGGAAACACCAACCCAAAAACGGAGACATTCCACTCCGTTGTCATACGAAAACGGAGTGATGGAAACGGGGCCTAAACCAGAAGAGTGACAGGTTTCGGTTTGCCATCATATTGTAGATCATTGTCACCTATTGTTTTCTTGAAGACTGTATCATTTTTCCCGTTATCAATTTACGATGATTTTAATTTTTCACAACCTTCCATGAATTCTTTCAACAAAACAAAAACGCTGTCATTTTGAAACTGATTAAAGGGAGCGTGCAATAGTAAATATAGGCTTCTCTATTAATAGAACAAAGAAAATGCGAAACACAACAAACTTTCTTTAGCTATTGATTATTAACAACACGTGTGGGTCATCAATTTCAATGGGCTTTTTTTAGATTTTTCTGTTTTGTGGAAATGCAGGCTTTTAGCCTTGCACAAGCCCTTTAAGGTATCACAATTTCACACATTCAGTTCAAAGAAGAGGACAACAGCATTTAACACCAACTTTTTAAAGGTTTGAGCCATGTGCTTGCATTAAAGGGAGAGCATAGACTAGCAGCCTTTGCGATCGTTTATTTTTGTTTTGTGTATCGTGACGTTTTGTTGTTGTTGTTAATTTAGAGACCACGCTTCGCTGAGCTAGTTATGTTGATTGACATTTTTGATGATTAACGACTTTATGATTGTAGGCGTAGTTAGAATATGAGTTGACAGAGAGCGTTGTAGAGTTCGGTCGATAGTTTCAACATGTGATAGATTTGCCCCATGGTCCATATACGATAGAGATAGGATCGTTTTGCCTGAGATTCGAGAGTATTTACGACATAAATTGGCGCCCAACGTGGGGCAGAACGAACCTAAACACGAACGAAGAGATACATATTCGCGATACCATGGGCAAAGAAACTGACGAGAAACTACAACGATTGAAAGCGTCGAGAAAGGCACATCGAGGAAAGATAACACAGTATATCAACGAAGTTAACGATGTAATAGATGGAGGAACTTTATCGAACGAAGGCCAATTTACGATCAAGAATTTGAAAACACGATTGGAACAGAAGAAAGGAACTTTAGATATTATCGATAACGAAATCTTGGCAATATGCGACGTTACAACTATAGAGAAAGAAATAGACGAAAGCGAAGAAATCAACTACAAGATAACAGAAGCACTGAACAAGATGGAACACATTTTAACTCGAAATCAGAGACGAAACGAACGAGAGATGAGTCCAAACTCAAGCATGCATTCGACAGCAAGTACAACCAGAAGCCACGCCCGACTACCGAAATTAGATCTGCAAAAATACAACGGAGATTTGCTGAAATTTGCTGGATTTTGGGACAGATTTGAAACTGCGATTGACAGTAACGATGAAATCCCAACAATTGAGAAGTTCAATTATTTACAGTATTATCTGGAGGGGCCAGCAGCAAGGGTCATTGAAGGGTTGCAAATCACCGAGGCCAATTACGAAGAGGCAAAGCAAAGAATAAGGAAACGATTCGGCAGAAAACAATTGACGATTTCGACCATTACCGATGAGCTGATCAAGCTTAAACCATGCAGTGGCGACAAACCAGGACAACTGAGGTATTTATATGATAAGATCAGCATAAGTGTTAGAGGGCTCGAAAATATGGGACTATCTAGCGAAACACATGGAGCGACATGGATCCCAATTGTGATGGGAAAACTTCCGACCGACGTACGAGTGCAAGTATCACGATTGATATCCCGAGAAATTTGGTCAATGAATGAACTGTTGGAATTGCTGGAACGAGAAGTGGAAGCGAGAGAAATCGGAGAAGCAGCGAAAATTAGTGAAACGACAACGAGTCAAACGAGATCACATGTATCTAACCCGAACAATTGGAACCAAAACACGAGATCTACAGCCTCTGTGCTGTTTAATGAAAGCGAAAGAAGAAATTCGAATATCTGGTGCATTTATTGTAAAGGTGAACACTATTCAGCCTCATGCAGCAAAGTGGAGAATATTAATGAGCGAAAGCAGATTCTTAAAACACAAGGACGGTGCTTTTTGTGTCTACGACCAAATCACCGAGTACGAAATTGTAATTACACAACGAGAAATTGTCGACGATGCAACAAGCGACACCACCAATCGATTTGCGATGAGATAACGAAGTCTGATAACGAAACAAGAAGAGATGCGACTACGAGCAATGCGAGCAATACGAGAAACGAACCGAGACAGGCTTCGAGCGAAAACACAACGACGAGTGCTTCTGCATCATCACGAAATGAATCACGAAGAGTCTTACTGCAGACAGCGAAAACGATGGCATATAAGGAAGGAGAATCGACGGGAGTTCCTGTACGCATACTGTTTGATAATGGAAGTCAGCGAACATACATAACTGAAAATTTGAGAAGAAAGCTGAATCTGAAACCGATGAAGAAAGAGACGGTTCATTTGAACACGTTTGGTGGCGAGAAATTCACGAAGAGTGTTTGCAGTTTAGTTAAGCTTAGCTTAAAAGGGGTTAGTGATGAGAAGGTTGAATTAACAGCCTTGAGTTTTCCCACCCTTTGCACAAATTTACCCGCGAGGGTAGATTTAACACAATACCCCCATCTAGAAAACCTAGAGTTTGCCGACGCCCTAAATTCAGAAAACGAAAATGAACCCGTAGACATTTTGATTGGATCCGACAGATACTGGGACTTTGTATCTGGAGACGTAATTAAGGGAACAGAAGGGCCCATAGCAGTAAAGAGCAAATTTGGTTGGCTTTTGTCAGGCCCTGTGAAAGCCCCCACTAATGATGAAGTAAACAACACAATATCGAATTTGTGCATAGAAGAACGTCCCCCCTTGGAAACCGAAAACGACATTTTGGCGAATGAATTAAAACGATTTTGGGATACCGAATCTTTGGGTATTTACGAAGAAAAAGAGAACAAAACACATCCGTTTTTGAAAGAAATCAGTCACGATGGTGAAAGATATGAAGTAGAGCTTCCCAGAAAAGGTTCAGAGCCTGAGCCCTTACCCGCTGACCTCGATCAAGCATTGAATAGGTTAAATTCGTTGTATTCACGTCTCGAAAGAGACAAAGAGGTTTTACAAGAGTATGATAAAATCATTGATGAGCAATTGAAGTTAGGCATAATTGAACTAGTGCCAGAAGCTGAACAAACAAGCGAATTCATCGAGCAAAATGAGACACATTATCTTCCTCATTTTGGCGTAACGAGGAAAGACAGAGAAACAACTAAATTGAGAATTGTTTTCGATGGATCTGCAAAATCGCAGGAAAATGATTTATCGTTGAATGATTATCTTGAAAATGGACCTAACTTCATACCGCCCATTTTTGATGTGTTAGCCAAATTTCGATCGAAACCAATCGCCATGGTTGCAGATATTGAGAAAGCCTTTCTGCAAATTTCTATTGCCGAAAAGGACCGTGATGCCTTGCGGTTCCTATGGTACAAAGCTTCTGATGATGAAAAGGCTCCGAAATTGTTACATCTCAGGTTCCGGCGTTTAGTTTTCGGCTTAAAATCAAGTCCGAGCACTTTAGGCTACGTAATCAACGAGCATTTGAGCAAATTCGAAAACAGCAATCCCAATGTCGTTAAATTGCTGAAAAATCAATTATTTGTGGATGATTTGGCGGGCGGAGCAAATTCAGTCGAAGAAGCCTTTGAAATTTTCGAGTCTTCCAAAGAAATCATGAAACGTGGAGGTTTTAATCTAAGAAAGTGGAAATCGAATTCCCCCCATCTGATGAAATTGATTCAAAACGAAGAAACCAAATTGAAAACAGATTTTAAAAACGACGAAATAAGTATGCCAGTGAGAGAAGATGATGAATCGTTTGCGAAGAAAACTTTAGGCCCACAAACAGCAGATGAGGTAAATGACAAAGCGAAAGTTTTAGGCCTAAATTGGGACACGAAATCTGACGAATTTTATTTCGATTTTCAAGAACTGATCAAATTTGCGAATACGCTGCCCCCGACGAAAAGATCAGTGCTCAGTTTAACAGCCAAAATATTTGATCCTTTGGGATTTCTGACACCGGTCACTATCAAGTTGAAAGAAATGTTTCAGATTTTGTGCGTCGAAAATGTTAATTGGAACGATGAACTTGAAGGTGACATGCGAAACAAATTCAATTCGATAATTTTCGATCTCCAAAGGCTTCAAGACGTGAAATTGCCTCGTTGTTTGTTTGAAACGAAAGCGGCCAAACCGACGGAGTTTGAAGTCCACGGCTTTTCAGATGCGAGCTCAACCGCTTATGCAGCTTGTGTGTATCTGCTCACAAGATACGATGATGGATCTGTTTGTGTCAATTTGATTGCCTCTAAATCGAGAGTTTCACCCATCAAAAAACAGACAATACCCAGATTAGAGCTTCTTGGTGCACTGATTTTGTCTAGACTCATGCAAAGTGTTTGTCAGTCATTAGAAAGCGCGATGAATGTCAAATTAAAGCGTTATTTCTGGGTCGATTCAAACGTCGTGCTCTGTTGGCTAAGAAATGACAGAATTTGGACAACTTATGTTCAAAACCGAGTAAACGAGATTCGAGCACAATCTTTAATTGAGGAATGGGGTTACTGTCCTGGAACGATGAATCCTGCAGATTTGCCCTCTCGAGGCATCAAATCGAATGAGTTAGTCAAAAGCAGTCTTTGGTGGACTGGACCCGAATTTTTGAAATCGAAACCAGAATTTTGGCCTAAACCTCCCTCGAACTCAAATTCACCAAAAATTGCATATGGGGAGGCCTTGAAACAACGCGATACCGAAACACATGCCCTTTCAGTCAATGAAAAGGAACATTCTGAAATTATTGCAATTGAAAGATTCAGTTCGAAAACGAAATTATTACGCACAATGGCCTGGGTACTTAGATTCATAGCGAAATTGAAAGCAAAAGTTTCGAAATCAAATTTGAATATTGAACACGAATCGGATACGCTTACTTCAAACGAAATAGAACACGCTGAGAAGACAATTTTGAAACAAGTTCAAAACGAATCTTTTGTAGAAGAAATCGAATATTTGAAAGAAAGAAAAGGTAAACCGCCTAAGCTCGTACACGATTTTGATTTATTTCTCGCTGATGAAGGGATATTACGATGCAAAACTCGCTTGCAAAATGCACCCGTAATTGATACAAGTAAACGACCGATTTTGCTGCCAAAAAGGCACCATTTTACGACTTTAGTTATTCGAGAAATACACGATTCTATTGCGCATAGTGGTGTACGCATGACCTTGTCAGTTGTTCGTGAACGTTACTGGATTCTGCGTGGAAGAGAAAGCGTAAAGCGAGTTGTTAGAAATTGCTTGTTATGCAAATGGTTCTCAGAAAGAGCGTTTGCAACAGCACCTTCGTTATCATTACCAGAATTTAGAACTGACGAAGAACCCCCTTTTGTAAATATAGGATTGGATTTTGCTGGACCTTTATATATACGAGGTGCACAAGGAAATACGTCGAAAAGTTACTTTTGTTTATTTACATGTGCATCAACACGCGCAGTACACCTCGAACTTACAGAAAGTTTAGATACTGAGTCATTTTTACGAGCATTTCGACGATTTACGGCTCGTAGAGGATTACCAAAATTGATTCTGAGCGATAATGCGAAAACTTTCAAGTCTGCGAGTATCGAAATTCGAAAAATAGTCAGATCAAAGGCCGTTTTGAATTATTTAGCGAATCGAAATATCGAGTGGAGATTCATACCGGAGAGGGCGGCCTGGTTCGGCTCTATATACGAACGCATGGTTGGTTCTGTCAAGAAATGTTTGCGAAAAGTAATCGGCAGATCAATTCTTCGTTACGACGAGCTGAACACGTTATTGATTGAAGTAGAAGGCATAGTAAATTCAAGGCCTATTAGTTATGTTTACGACGATTCAGAAGGTGTTTCGTACGCTTTAACACCAGCACATTTGATATATGGTCGTCGAATTACGACAGTACCATCTGACACGCATTTCGAGATTGTTAGCACGAATCAGTCCTTAACACGAAGAGCGAAACATCATCGACGATTACTCGAAATGTTTACGAAGTTATGGAGAAGAGATTACTTGTTGAGTTTGCGAGAAAGAGTTACAAAGAATGATAAGTTGAGTTCAAAATCTCAAATCAAATGTGGAGATATCGTATTGTTGTTGAATGAAAAGACACGACGAGCTTTTTGGAGACTGGCGAGAGTCGAAGAAATTTTAGCGGGAAAAGATGGAGTCGTACGTGTTGCAAAGATACGAGTGTTAAGCAATGACAATCGAGTTACAATATTGAGACGCAGTGTGAAGCATTTGATACCTTTGGAAGTTCCAAGCGATGATGATGTGCAGACAACAATAGCAAACAATGAAGATCAGGTGGAGAGGAAGCAGACTGCGAAGGAGAGTGAAGAACAGCAAGAGACGACAAGATCGAAGAGGACTGCAGCAATCATGGGAGAACTAGTAAGACGACTTCAACAAACGTGAGTTTATCTTTTACATTAATTTTCGTAGTTTTAGATGTTTGATCATAGGTATTTGATCAACCCGGGGGAGTATATCGTGACGTTTTGTTGTTGTTGTTAATTTAGAGACCACGCTTCGCTGAGCTAGTTATGTTGATTGACATTTTTGATGATTAACGACTTTATGATTGTAGGCGTAGTTAGAATATGAGTTGACAGAGAGCGTTGTAGAGTTCGGTCGATAGTTTCAACATGTGATAGATTTGCCCCATGGTCCATATACGATAGAGATAGGATCGTTTTGCCTGAGATTCGAGAGTATTTACGACATTGTGAATATCGTACAGTCAGTTATTCTGGAAGCTGTGGAGAGCAGTCGCTGACTTTCTGCAAAGAATGCTGTTCTTTGTACTCCCTTTAAGCAAAACATACCTTGATTTTCCTTTTGGTAAACATCGATAGATGTGCTTCGGAATGACTTGGAAAATGTGAACCAGCTACCATATATTCACCACAGTCATATTCGTTCTTCTCTGTCCCTGAAAAATAAAAACCGATAAAGTTTATAATTAAAAGTGTGACTGACAGAACTATTCCAAAACAACGACAATGTTATGCTGTAATTAACATCTGCTGTAGAATACACGTTTTGCATAAGAAACTTGGATCAGGCCATAGTCTTAAAGTTTCCTACCTTAACATTAAATTCTGTCCAATTTAGTACTAAAGTTTCTTAATGGGCTTCATATCTTTTGGATGTATGAATTACTAATGTGGTTGTTAACACAGCTGACGATATGTTTCTTGACGTTTAAAACGTCATATAGGAATAAACAGTGTTCTGTTATGTTGAAAACACAAATTTTTAGAAAATATTGCTCAAGAAAAAGGTTTAAGGGAGTATTTGCTTTAATATCCGTGCTGTTGACTTTTAAAAGTTCCGTAATACTTCTCAGACATGGTACTAGAGTTTCTTAAAAGTTTAGCTATCTTAGTACTAGTTTCTTATAAACTAGTTTCTTATAAAAAAACGTGTATATTAAGATACTTCATACTATTTCGGTGGATAGTTGTGTATATATTTGGGAGGCCCCCAATGGGGGAAGGGGGGGGGGGAGTCGCTGGAGCTCTGGAGCCCAACATCTTGTTAGCTTGGAGCTCTGGAGCCCAGACAATACTCATGGCGATTTTCTCGAATTTTAAGAGATTGAGCCCCTGGAGCCCAGAAGAGCATACAATGGAGCACTGGAGAACAGCAATTTTGTCTTTGGGAGCCCGGAGCCAATTAAAACACGCCCTGGAGACTCGGAGCCTGAGATCCCTTAGGGGGCCTCACTAAGTTTATTTCATTTTCAGATATCATAGAAATGAGCTTCTGGCAATATCGGCTTATGCTGGTGCATTACTGGCCATTAGGAAGAAATATTATCATGTTGTACAGCCACTCTTTCAAGCTGTCAGGTAAGAAATTTGCACAGATAATTGTCAATAAACGAAAAATGACCGACTGATGTAGAATTAAAAATTAGGGTGACCAGAATCTTATAAAATAAACGTATAATTCACGAGGAAACAAAATTTCTGTCTCTAAAAAAGTGAAACATACACCTGAGAAAATTGCTGCAAATTTACAGCAATAAAAACGAACCAAAAGTAAGTGCCAAGAAGATAGATCAAAATTAAATTAGTTTGCCATGACTGTATCACCTCTTATACTCGTATACCCAAATGCCAAAATGATTGGGCACAAAATTAATTACACGTATTATTTAAAAGAAACTGGTTATAAGAAACTCAACTCTCAGATCGCAAAAAATGTGCCGGTTACAGTTCAGTTATCAAAATCTACCGTTTTTGAAATCTGCCAGCAAAATTGTGAAAAGATTCGAATATTTCTTCGTGAAAAACCAATGGCGAAGGAGGAACCTCCAGAAAACAGTGCCTCTAAACAGCCCTGTGACTGCTGGAGATAACAGGACCTACAAAGGATTTTCCTTGTGGGCCTTGCACATGCTTCCCGATATAACGTCAATGTCGCTAGTGCCCAGCCTACCAGAAACGCGGTCGTGAATTAGGGATCTATCTAGACAGCAGTGAACAAGATGCGACAAGAAACTCCAACACCGGAAAATATAACTAAAGAAACTATCTATTTTGCAACTGGAAATCCTTAGCACATTACTCCATTTATTTTCACTTGCTTCCTGAATTTCTTTGAAGGTAGCTGGGTAATGTCTAAACATTGGTAAGGTTCAAAAACATTATTTTGAAATTTTCACGAGAGAACAGCAAGTGAACAAGAAGACTGCTATGAAACCTTTAAGAAACTCGTAAGAAACTCTAAGTGCTCAAAATCTGATAATTTTGACAAATTTCGGTACTGGCCCAGATTCTTAGTTTCTTAAAAAATAAAAAGTGTATTTGATTACAGAATAAAAAACCTTTTCCTAGTTCAAAGAAATAAATCTCTTTTCTCAAACACAGTCAATTCAAAAACGTTTCAGTATGCATTCTTTTCAGTCCAAAGAATATTGAGTTAAATAAAGAGACCCATGAAATTGATCATAAATGTCGAGTTTTCTTAGCTCAGAACGACACAAAATGATCAGTCGGTATACAAAAGTCACAAACTTATTTCTATACAATTATATGCTACTTGTGCTTAACGTGAAAACGAGGTGTTTTTTAAAAACACTTGTACCTACGTACCTAGATACCCACCTCGTCGTAAACAGAATAAACAGAAATTTTGAAATTTTTCTCTCACATATGATATTCAGGAAGTAAATAGTGCAAAAATTCTATGATGAAATTATACATATTTGAAAAGAAAAAGATCTTGTTTAAGATTTCCGATTTAGAAATTTGGAAGATATCAGAAATCCAATGTGAAAGCAAAAGAAAAAAATGCGTCAGTCCTCCCCGGCGGGGAATTGAACCCCGGTCTCCCGCGTGACAGGCGGGGATACTCACCACTATACTACCGAGGACATGTCATAAGAGCAGAAAATTCCAAGAAAATAGGATGGACCATGGGCTACAGGAAACTCTCAATAAGAAAATGAAATGCAAGCATGCCATTCAGACAAAAGTGGAGAGAAGACGAAATTCAAACTGAAAAATAACAACAACATAACAAAAGATATTTGAAGATCCCCAAAAGACTCAAGTTCCACTCTCTTGCCTCTTTTGGATAATGCCTAGCTTTAGTATTTCGCAATAAATTGACAGTTCTAAGAGGGGCTACAAAACTTTCGGGAGTTCTTTGGTTTCAAGTTGCTTGAACAATTTCCTCCAGTAGGCGATCTAAGAGCTGACTTTCTCATAAACAGAGACCAGGTATATTGGAAAGGGATCAGCTAGAGAAGCCCAGAGAAGCTAAGAGGTTCATCTTATCTGCAATACAAATTCTTCTTACAAATTCTTCAGTGTGCAGTATGTATCTTTCACATTATTTATGTATATTCTATGCATTTTTGTCCTTAATTATTGTAACGTTATTAAATGTAGTAGTATTTGTATGTATTGGAATTGAAATTAATCAAACTGAAACTGAAACAATATCGGTTCTCAAACAGTCTTAGCAGATGTTAGTAAGTGACAAAAAGTCCATCCCAGCGCGTCTGGAAACAGAGCCTCGGTCTACTGCGTGACAGGCGAGGATACTCACCACCTGGAAGACTGATTTTACCCATTGCTGAAAGTTTCTTTACGGCATCAGATTTAGCTAAATGCTTAAAGTTTCTCGCAGATTTGTCAAGAATTAAAAAATATTGCTAATTTCTACATCTAATGTCCTTTCAATGCCTTCAATCTGTTTACAAAGTAAAGTGGATGAATGCATTTATTTCTGACCAAGTTTGTTAAAAAATTTCGTTCTGAGTGAGGTTTCTTAATTTTGCAATGATCTGAGAGTTTCCTATCAAGAGTTTCTTACAAAACGTAAGTGTATCGAGATTGTAAAAACATTCACCGCAATACTCGCCCAAAATTATTTTGTTCGGCAAGAACTTGGAGACTGACCTCTGTATTGCATAAAAGCAAGCTTACCAATCTTTATTTTGAGAGATTCCCAAACTTGACGCTGATCATCCGACGGAAGAGGTGTTGACTTTGATGGGTTGGCCCTGAGGAAGGAATCGATATCTTTATTAATAAACAACGAAAAAATTAGCAAAGAATCTTTGAATCAAAGCACAAAGCTCTAGTCTTATTTCTGAATTCCTTGAACTCTCAGGTTTGCCGTGGACTTGCCCAAGTCGCACTTTCTGTGATCAGTCGATTGAACCATAAAACGCAGAAAAGTAAATGGCGCTGCGGGGATGAAGAAAGAATTGCGGAGGAGGAGAGAGGAAACTTCCCCGCGGCGCCTTTTATCTCACTCGACTGATGAAAGAAAGTGAGACTTGGACAAGTCCAGGTTTGCCATTGTAAGAAAATGAGTCATGGACAAGTCCAGGTCTGCCATTGTGCCGGGACTATTCCAATTAAGAGAGAGCTACTACCGTAACCGTTTGAGTTCAGGTTATTTGAAAAATTGCTGGAGACTTCAACAAATTATCACGGAAGAGAGTAAGTAAGCAAGGAATCAAGACAGTAAGGAACGTATATTTGTTAACGAAGGTTGGGTATATGCCAGCTATACTGCTGATGCGGGCCTGCGGCATCACGGCTTGCCCCCTCAGAATTGCCTCTGAGTACATCAACACTTGGCATGAGATGTAAGTTAGAATACACAGCAATTTCTGAAGGATTCTTGACATTACCTGGAATTTCTTGGGCACAAGGATTTCTTTAAAAAGGGTACCAAACTTTGAAGGACATCAGTGCCTTCCGGAGGATAAATAATTAGAACTATGACGTTTATGATCAAAAGTACTCCCGTTTAAAGAAATCACCAAAACTCAAAAATGACAGAAAAAGTTCTGCCTGATCTCCTTTGTAAATGGTCGTAATATGTCTGAAGATGATACAATGTTTGTTTTCATTATTTGAGGGGTATAAAATGACAGGTTGAAAAACTGTTCTGAAGTATGCTTTCGGTAATAGACGAATACGCAAAAGATGGCGGTGAGGAACTTTTTTCAAAGATGCATTGCGTACGAATTAAGAGTCGTTAACGAATCCATAGGGATTCGATTATAAAGCGCAATGGATCTTAGTAAAAACTTCCTCGCCGCCATCTTTAGCGTAATCATGTGTTGTAAGTCTTGCCTAACAGTCATTAATTTTCTAAAATTTTCAATACTCTTCAAGTCTACCATGATAGTTAACCTGTCTTTCTTACATCTACCAGGCGAGTCAATAAAAACGCCCGCCGTTTGAAAAAATCCTGCTCCCTGAATATCAAAGTAATGATATCAAAAACTGTCTTATTTTATTCCCGATATGTCAAATTAGGTTCAGTAATTTACCTGGCTTTAATTGGCTACTCTTTCCAGCCTGCAAAACGAGTGAAAAGACCAAGCAAGACTTCCCTTTGTTCTCCTTCCTAGCAATAATGACTCTTGGATGTGTTCATGTATTTTGTCATCATGGGAGAATGGAATCCCCCTGAATAAGTTATTCACACTAGGGGGAAGACTTTTCAACCCGCCAAAATGAAAGCACGTGCTAAAGCGTGCTGAAAGTCATCGCTGTGTGGCTAACACATGGGGGATTCTTGCTTGCAATTTTAGCATGTTTTTTAAGGTTTCTCAAGGGGCTTATTCTAGAAAATCGCTTACAGAATCTGATTTTAGGTGTGACCGATTTTAGCCAGAAAAATTTCTGAAAATAATTGAACATGTTAGCTTTTCAATCAGATATTGCAAAATATCAATGCGTATATAGTCAGGGAGCAGTAGTCTTCCAAGCGACGGGAGTTTTTTCGACTCACCCAGTATGACCTAAATAGAAGTTTAATATGCAAGCAGACATTGAGCTCTTCATCACTATAGCACGGGAGTATGCCTAAATATACCAGGCGGCCTTGAAGATAGCCAACTTTTTCTAATTTGAAACAGAGGATCAGGTATGACTGGGAAAATAATGTGGTCTAATAATTTGACCCACTTGCCAAAGAAACATATTTGAGATCGGACATGTAAGTGAAGTTTGATGGTTTTAATAAGAGCACCTTTTTAGGAAACAGGTATAAATTCTCATTACATCTTCTACAAAATAGAAACAAAGTAAAGCCTTGTTTCCACATAGCAGCATTTGCGAGCGAGAAGAATTCTACACAATAAAAGGTCGCTCAGTCGCCAAGCCGTAACGTTCTTCTCAATGCAAACGAAATGCTCGCAAGAATTATCCACTCGAGCGTAAATGGCAGCTCCAAGGAAATACGACCAAGGGTGTTAGGACATGGATGTTTTGATTGGTTATTTATTTACCTTGTTTTGATCCTTGTGTCCTGTTTTGTCGTCTTGTTTTCTGTTCTGTTTCGTCTTCAACTGAGCGTGGTTAGGCCCAACCGCTCTCAAGTTGTTCGAATAGAGCTCCCTTGTATTTCTGTGTCTTAGTGCGCCTTCGCACAAGAATGGTTTTAAAACCACTTAGCGGTTTCAAAACCATTCTTGTGCGAAGGTGCACTAAGACACAGAAATACAAGGGAGCTCTATTCGAACAACTTGAGAGTGGTTGGGCCTAACAACGCTCAGTTGAAGACGAAACAGTACAGAAAACAAGACAACAAATCAAGACACAAGGATCAAAACAAGGTAAAAAAATAATCGATCAAAACATCCGTGTCCTAACATCCTTGATAAGACTTGACAGAAAACAGCAGTTATCTTTTCTGTAACAACAAAAACAAAATCAACGTACTTGCTGTGCAACCAATGAACTAGCCAAGCCTCGCATTCAGCTTGAATCTGAGGTTGCTTCAATATCACATCGATCTTGTCCTTTGTTAGCACGTAACTAATTCAGATAAGAAATGAAAATTAGTACTGGGTAAATATGACATCAATGTAACCAGTGTGGCATCTCCAAGTATGGCAAATATGACAAATAAAGTTGGTATTTCTGTTTACAATCTACGACTTGCCACCATGGATAAACCCATTCCCATTATCGCACGGAAGTTAAGCACGGTTGGGACAGGTTATTACCAGGATGGGTGACCACCAGGAAACATCCAGTATCGTAGGTATAGCACCTCACCAAAAGTGTAAATCTGGTACCTCGGTGATGAAGGCAACAAAATATCAGAAAAGCCAACAGTAAGGCTGCAAGCAGTGTAAAACAGACGCTCAATGGGAGAAAAAATGCCTGTGCTAAGGGGGTAACGGAATTGTAAAGAACCCTCGAATATTGAATTACAGTAAAGGTGCAATATAAAAACAACAACTTTACTTTTACTTTATTTTTACTTAATTTCGCAGCATTTCAAACAATTATACCAACGAATCCATAAATTATGCCAGGAAGATAGAGAAACATGTAACCACTTTATTGAAGCGATCCAAACGCTACCTTGAAGCAATAAGACATCAACTATGTACTTTTTTATATAACAGAAATTTCTACATACACATTAGCAAAAATGAGTTTCCATTGGATGGAGGCAAAAAATCCTTCAAAGGTTCCACAAACTGAGCATCGATTATAAATTAAGTAACAGAACTGTGAGGCCACGAGAAACGTTTGTACTAAAGATCGAAGAAACCCTAGCTAATAAAGTGCTCCCAGACCTTTTTCAAGGCACCTATGATTTCAAACATATGTTTTATTTTCAAATTAATCAGGTCGACTAGTCCCATAGCATCAGCTTACATTATCATTCTTGGGGGAGGGGCTTCAATATGCAGACGACAAGGGGTGTGCCATTTGACATCTGAGATCACACCCTAAAATTTATAAATTTTCGCGAAACGATGCCCCAAAATTTACAGGGCATTGAAACTATATACCCTAAAATTGTGACAACGATCCAAAATTTTAGTCAAGCAAGTGAAATTTGATCAAAATGAAAACCCTAACAGTTCTCTTTCTAAAATGACACCCAAAAATTCTTTGATTACTGGTAATATTACCAAAAATGATACCCCAAAATTCATTTTCTTCTCGAAAAAAGGCACCCCCAAAAAGGGGATATTCCATATCCCAGCATACATGGTAGTCAACCTCCCTCCTGGGCTATCATTAGTACCATTCGTATGGAAAATATGGCTATCATGGTTATCATTCGTATGGAAAATATGGCTATCATGGTTATCATTCATGTGGAAAATATGGCTATCATGGTTATCATTCGTATGGAAAATATGGCTATCATGGTTATCATTCGTATGGAAAATATGGCTATCATGGTTATCATTCGTGTGGAAAATATGGCTATCATGGTTATCATTCGTATGGAAAATATGGCTATCATGGTTATCATTCGTATGGAAAATATGGCTATCATGGTTATCATTCGTATGGAAAATATGGCTATCATGGTTATCATTCGTATGGAAAATATGGCTATCATGGTTATCATTCGTATGGAAAATATGGCTATCATGGTTATCATTCGTGTGGAAAATATAGCTATCATGGTTATCATTCGTGTGGAAAATATGGCTATCATGGTTATCATTCGTATGGAAAATATGGCTATCATGGTTATCATTCGTATGGAAAATATGGCTATCACGGTTATCATTCGTATGGAAAATATAGCTATCATGGTTATCATTCGTGTGGAAAATATGGCTATCATGGTTATCATTCGTATGGAAAATATGGCTATCATGGTTACCATTCGTATGGAAAATATGGCTATCATGGTTATCATTCGTGTGGAAAATATGGCTATCATGGTTATCATTCGTATGGAAAATATGGCTATCATGGTTATCATTCGTATGGAAAATATGGCTATCATGGTTATCATTCGTATGGAAAATATGGCTATCATGGTTATCATTCGTATGGAAAATATGGCTATCATGGTTATCATTCGTATGGAAAATATGGCTATCATGGTTATCATTCGTATGGAAAATATGGCTATCATGGTTATCATTCGTATGGAAAATATGGCTATCATGGTTATCATTCGTATGGAAAATATGGCTATCATGGTTATCATTCGTATGGAAAATATGGCTATCATGGTTATCATTCGTGTGGAAAATATGGCTATCATGGTTATCATTCGTATGGAAAATATGGCTATCATGGTTATCATTCGTATGGAAAATATGGCTATCATGGTTATCATTCGTATGGAAAATATGGCTATCATGGTTATCATTCGTATGGAAAATATGGCTATCATGGTTATCATTCGTGTGGAAAATATGGCTATCATGGTTATCATTCGTATGGAAAACATGGCTATCATGGTTATCATTCGTATGGAAAATATGGCTATCATGGTTATCATTCGTATGGAAAATATGGCTATCATGGTTATCATTCGTATGGAAAATATGGCTATCATGGTTACCATTCGTATGGAAAATATGGCTATCATGGTTATCATTCGTATGGAAAATATGGCTATCATGGTTATCATTCGTATGGAAAATATGGCTATCATGGTTATCATTCGTGTGGAAAATATGGCTATCATGGTTATCATTCGTATGGAAAATATGGCTATCATGGTTATCATTCGTATGGAAAATATGGCTATCATGGTTATCATTCGTATGGAAAATATGGCTATCATGGTTATCATTCGTATGGAAAATATGGCTATCATGGTTATCATTCGTATGGAAAATATGGCTATCATGGTTATCATTCGTATGGAAAATATGGCTATCATGGTTATCATTCGTGTGGAAAATATGGCTATCATGGTTATCATTCGTATGGAAAATATGGCTATCATGGTTATCATTCGTATGGAAAATATGGCTATCATGGTTATCATTCGTATGGAAAATATGGCTATCATGGTTATCATTCGTATGGAAAATATGGCTATCATGGTTATCATTCGTGTGGAAAATATGACTATCATGGTTATCATTCGTATGGAAAATATGGCTATCATGGTTATCATTCGTATGGAAAATATGGCTATCATGGTTATCATTCGTATGGAAAATACAAGTTCTGCCCTCCGCTGCCAGGAGTTTATTTACGTATTCGTTCATAGAGGAATAATTGTAAGATATATAAATAATTGTTGCTTATCATCCGTATCGGTTTCCTCTTTAGCAACTTTGACATGTGATGGGAAGTTGTAACACAGCGTTAAAAGGCGACTGCGTATATTTGCAATGACCGTCAAAATAAAATAGCAATTGCATTCATATTTGGTCACCCCAATTTTTCATTCTATATCAGTCGATCATTTTTCATTTATTGATAATTATCTGTGCAAATTTCTCACCTAACAGCTTGAAAGAGTGGTAGTACAACACGATGATATTTCTTCCGAATTGCCAATAATGCACCAGCATAAGCTGATATTGCCAGAAGCTCATTTCTATATCTGAAAAAGAAATGAACCACATATAAACACAACTATCCACCGAAAGAGTATGAAGTACGTTAATATACACGTGTTTTTTAATAAGAAACTGGTTTATAAGAAACCAGTACTGAGATGGCCGAAATTTTAAATAACTCTAGTATTATGTCTGAGAAGTATTAAGAAACAATTCAAAGTTGAAGCATGGATATTATAGTAAATAGATCGTTGAACCTTTATTCGTTTGCAATATTAACTAACTATTTGTGTTTTCAATATAACAGAACACTGTTTACTCCAATATGATGTTTTAAATGTGAAGAAACATATCTGCAGCAGTGTTAGCGACCACATTGATAATTCATGCATTCAAAATACTAAGAAACCAATTAAGAAACGTTTAGTACTAAAATGGACAAAATTTCATGTTAAATTAACAAACTTTTAGTACTATGGCCTGATCCAAGCTTCTTACAAAAAAACGTGTACTCGACTCCTCAAAGATCTCTGCAAATTTCAAGACCTGTAGCGAAAGCGTATAAGACCAACGCGATGCCTATTTTCCTTGAACAGTCAGACACTCTTCAACAGTATACTTTATATCAAGACTTGTATGTATTCGGCCAACGTTGGTGCTAAACACAACAAACACACCTATCATGCTCCTGGAACTTTCCTCCAATTGTAATGTCATGCAGAAATACTGGTTGGACGAGCACGGGTTGTAGGCCACCTACGAGTGGACTAAACTGGTATGGCATAAAAGAATATAAATCATCTTGCCTTCTTGCGTTTGTCTTTCTCTTTACCTTCTCTGGGCAGCAAAGCTTCTTTCAGGTCCAACACACTGCAAGCATTTAGGCCCGTCGTTTCAACTTTCAAAGTTTCGTTCTGGTTTGCTACTTCATAGCTATAATGCTACGCAAGGGAGCGAAAAGAAAGCAGCCGAGTAACATTATAGCTGTGAAGGAGCAAACCAGAACGAGACTCTGTAACTTGAGACTTTGGCCGGGGGCTCATATATAGGGCTTAAATTAGAAGTTGAGACAACAGGCCTAAAAGCTTGCAGTGTGTTAGACCTGAAAGAAGCTGTGCTGCCCCAGAGAAGGTGAAGAGAAGATAAACACAAGATGGAGACAAGGTGACTCTATGTCATACCAATTTAATTCACTCGTAGGTGGCCTAAGATTTCTCCTCCACCCGTGGTGGGACGAAAAAGAACCTTAACGTTTACAGCGAATTGCGAAACAGCGTAGTGGGCCACTCAAAGTCACAATATTAAAGCCAATCCCAACTGTAATTAAAAACGAAACGGATTACAACTATCTTGGCGTTCATGTGGATATCAAACGTAACTTTCATTTCATTTCATTTTAACTTATTTATCCACGGTTACCCCGTCAAACGAAGACTGCTTTTCAGGGGGCCGTGCTTAAAATCTAAAAAAAAATTATCGTTTAAAAAAACCCTATCCTAATTACAATAATGCATAAAATAAATAAATAAATAAATAAGTGAATAAATAAATAAATAAATAAATAAATAAATAAATAAATAAATAAATAAATAAATAAATAAATAATAAAAATAACACAGCGAAATAAATCATCGTTTTACAGCGTCTTTAAATGCTTTGAAAGAGGATGCCCGCTTGACTTCCAAATCTAAGTGGTTCCAGACTCTAGCACCACGATATGAGAAAGCTCGTTGACCATTGCACGAGCACTTGAACTCCCATTTTGACAAATGTTTCAAGCGTGCATCTGGTACACTGCGACTGCTGGCAAAATTAACGCCGTGCACTTAGTGACAAAATCAAGCAAAGTCCATCCCTTGCAGCATTTAAGAATCAAATAAAATCATGGACTGGTGATAAGTGCATCTGCAGACTATGTTTATAACGTTTTTGTTTAGATACATACAGAACATTTTGTATATTATCAAATAGTTTACTTTACAGTTGGAATGAATTAGTATTATGTACTAGGTTAAACCAAACTTTAAATAATGTTAATGATGATGATGATGCATGGAAATTGATTGCTACAGTAAGTACGATCTATCGTAACATGATTCTTCTAACATTTACTTAATTGTAGTATATTACAACTGATGCTGTCAGAGACGCAAATAAGCAGACTTTCCTCGTTTCACGCTCGATCACTGAAGAAAGTTTATTGTAATGAAACAGCTGACCACGGACTCATGTCAGTTATAAATGCGAATAAAATGAGAGCCTGCCGACATAAAGGAATCTGAATCTCTTTCAAAGTTTAAAAGAAGAATTAAAATGTGCACGGCTAGTTGTGAATGCAGATTATGCAAGTGTTATATAGAAAGCTTAGGTAATATTTAATTTCCTTTTGTATTTTTACAATTTTAGTTGGCCTAAATTAGCATCTTTGTGCTATTGTACATTGTCTATAGCCAACTTTGAATAAATTGAATAAGAAATAAATAAAAGCCTGCAAACTTGTGCGCAAATGCCAGGGCAAAAATATCTGTGAACATCTCCAGGATTTACTTTGATAGAGCAAGGGTGTTAGGACACGGATGTTTTGATTGATTATTTATTTGCCTTGTTTTGATCCTTGTTTCTTGTTTTGTTGTCTTGTTTTCTGTACTGTTTCCTCTTCAACTGAGCGTGGTTAGGCCCAACCGCTCTCAAGTTGTTCTAATAGAGCTCCCTAGCTCCCTTGTATTTCTGTGTCTTAGTGCGGCTTCGCATAAGAATGGTTATTTAAAACCGCATTGTGCGAAGGCGCACTAAGACACAGAAATACAAGGGAGCTCTATTCGAACAACTTGAGAGCGGTTGAGCCTAACAACGCTCAGTTGAAGACGAAACAGAACAGAAAACAAGACAACAAAGCAAGAAACAAGGATCAAAACAAGGTAAATAAATAATCAATCAAAACATCCGTGTCCTAACACCCTTGGATAGAGCATGAAAAGGCAAAAAGCAAGAGATGAATATGCGCTATCTTTACGTCACGAGATACACAAGGAATCCACTTTTTCAAGGTAAGAGGCGCAAGCGCGGAAGTCTTTTGCTGTTAAAGATTTTGCATTTTTCAGTCTAAGATCTTGTTCGGCGTAAAAATTTAACATGGAAGCAAATTTTCACTTTCATATCTGTCTTCGAGTGGAAATCATGGCGATTTAAAAGAATTCATAAGAGCTTCGACCAATAAATCAGATGTCTGGAAAAATTTTTGAAGCCCCCTCTCTATCAAGCCCCCCCCCCCACTCAAACAAAATTCCAAATTTTACCACATGTTTTCCATCTATTTAGCTACACAACCTTGCATGTTAATTTTGGCATTGTTTGGGATAAAAACTGTGTCGACTTTATGTATTTGAGACGTAAAATTGTCTGTTGAATAGGCAAAATATGGGATAGAAGAACTGAAATGCTACCGAAAATATCATTGTCACTTGATTTTGTGAAAAAGCCCCTTCTCTAATAATTTCCCTCTCTATCAAGCCCCTCCCTCTGGAAGGTCCGAAATTAAATAAGCCCCCTGGGGGTTTCATAGAGCTTTGCGGCATACTTGCCCCAAGTCCCGCACATCACATCAAACAGCAAGCGAAGTGAACTGGAGGACTCACTGATCGGGCAAGACTTGGGACAGGTCTAACAAAAATGAACTTGTTACACAATAACACACTTTCAAAGAGATACAAATCGGATAAGCAACTTACTTTGTGAATTTCCCTTGCTGAAGTTTTTCTGATCTAATGCAAGACATCAGATCGACTATTGGCAGTAAATCGTCAAGACACCATAATTTTGTCGAAAGTTTATCTAAAAAAATAATTTTTGCAAAACTTTCAAGTCACAACTAAGATGCTTAGGAAAAAATAAAGTTTTACTATTCTGATGCAATTTTTCTCACCCGATCCTACACAAGTGCAATTGGGTGACTTGCTAAGCAAAATGCATACAGCTTTACACAAAACCAGCCAATAGACATTTCAGCTATTCTAAAAAAGAATCTAGATCGAACGATATTTCATTACATTTAGTAGAATCTTCGAATGTGCACAAAACTGATAGAAGCTCTAACGCCACTCAGTCGAGCCTTGTGTAAAAAAATGTATAAAATAGCGCTCGATCCAGGCTCTTTTGTAGAATAGCTAAAAGGTCTATTCTATTGACAGAAAAGTAGGAACTTTCGGCCAAAGAGCTGATAGTTATAACGGATAAGCACTTTTTTTAAGAGAAACTAGGATCAGGCCATAGAACTAAAAGTTTCTTGATCTACAGTAACTTGCAATTTTGTCCATTTTAGTACTAAAAGTTTCTTAATTGGTTTCTTATTTCTTGAATGCAGAATTATCAGCGCCATCACTAACACAGTCGCAAATATGTTTCTTGACATTTAACACATCATGTAGGAATAAACAGTGTTCTGTTATGTTAAAAACATAAATAGTTAGTTAATGTTGCTCAAGAATATAAATGCAACGATATATTTGCAATGACATCCATGCTTTTAACTTTTAAAAGTTTCTTAGTATTTCTCAGACAAAGTACTAGAGCTTCTTAAAATTTTGGCCATCTTGGTACTATTTTCTTACAAAAATGTTTCTTATAAAAAAAACGTGTAAAAAGCTTTGAAAACATTGCTGAAAACAGTTCCAACATTTCTTGTGAAACGGGTTACGTTTCTCTTGGAGTTAAGATGGTCACTAACGAAACCGTCCAGGTATTATCATGAATTCGAAATTCAGACCCCGTAAGACCAAGAATTCAACTTTAAAGACAAATGACGGGGATATAAGGTGACTTAAATCAGGGGCCTGGGCAATCTAAATATAGTCTATTGTATTCCATTATATTTGATAATCTCGAGAGATTATCAAAACAATTGGACAAATGATGGCAGGCATCCATATTTTGTTCTATTTTTAAACTAGACGCTATATATCCGCCATTTGTCTTTAAGAATCGACTTCTTAATCTTCCGAGAATATGAACTCAAACCTCGTGAGAGCAAGAATTCAAATTTCAGAATCAACTTTTTAAAACACTACAGTCTACAGAACAAATCTTTAAGCGTCCATGCTTTCCAACCGAAATGCAATCCATAATATTTTAAGTTACAGGGGGTGAGTCAGTAAAATGTGTCCAAAGCCTGAAAAATCCTAAAAGAAAAACTAATGTAAACGTAGACATTCTTACTGCCTCACTTTTCTCAGCCTTCGTGGCATTGAGCACTGTTCAGCCCTTGCTTCAAACCCATTTGAAAAGTTACAACTCTATTATCTGGCTGAGAGATCAATTTAACTTTGAGAACTAACTCATAAATTAAATGTTAAATTTTGATCTCTAATCAATACTTCCCAAAAACTAGCTTTTATGGGCCTTGGCTAAACTTTTGAGTGTTGCAATGTAATCAACTTTCAACCAACAAGATGGCAAAATAATGTTTTCCTTTAGCTCACTTATTGCTGATGATGGTAAAACTGAGCTTATGCTCTCATCAATGCTGATCATTAAATATTGAAAATGCACTGACAATTAACTGTAGATTTATGCCTTTTCGTCCCTTGTTTCCCTACCCTCTTTGATTTGCTGATTTACTTGGTCATTTGGTCAATTGGGACTCAAAATATCACTCTGAAAAGGCAGACCCAGTTTAGGCTCGCGTAGAGTGATTCCATATTTACCAATCGCATTGCTAGAATTTAGTTTTCAACCCTTCAGGAGGCACTATTTAGAAAGTTGTTGTTGTTGCATACACAAAGTGGTTGAGAAGGCCTTGACTTCTTGCAGCGGCGATGAATCTATTTTGTTTCCACAGAGGAAGATTACTGCTTGAAAGGTATGCATATTGCGATTTGTGGGTGAGGAAAACATCAGTCTTTGCACTTAAAGTTTCCTTTTCAATGTTCAATCTCTTTAGACCAGACCATGAAGCGATTTTCTTGAGTGTACGAGAACTCCTGCTATATCAGGCCATTTTGAAAAAATGGGCCCACTTGTTAAAGTCTAATATTATGAGTCCCTATTGACAAGTGATGTTAGCAAATCAAAGAAAGCAGGGAAACAATGGACGAGAAGGTTAAGTGAACAGGAGTCTAAGTGAACAGTCCATCTTTTGGTTGCTTTTTGGCAAATTGAAGAATAGGGGCTTCGGGCTTGGACCAATCCTGAATTTAGTAGGAAATATTGTACTTAAAAATACAAGAAAATCTTCAAAATCGATTTGATATCGCAGCAAGATGACGAAATGAAAATTGTTCATATTGGTTGTATCAGTTTCCCGTACGACATTTGGATACATTTTTCTAACTCACCAGATTGTTCTTATTCAAATAAAGCCAGGAGGAAATTTTACGATCAGTAGTGCGTCAAATTTTCAGACTTCGTAAACTGAGTGATGTTTGGCTCAACCAATGGTGATCCCTAATAAACATTACATGCATATACCTTTGAGTAACGTCAAGCCAGTTTCTAGAGCATATTCAGGATGGTTTGATAAAATCTGGTATTCCACTGCGCCTAAAAAGTCCTCTTCTTCTTTCAGTTCATCTGCTTTCTCAGCACATTCTTCCATCCTTGGTAATCCAGCCTAGAAAATAAAGTTTAGTTCCAATTAACGTTTCATGAAATAAAAGATCAATCGACCGGTTCACTAACAGGGAACCTAGATTAGACAATATGTTTATAGATTTGTGCAATTCTGACAAAGATTCGAGTGTAGCAAAAAGTGAAAGAGGTGCTTCACCGTTCAATGGAGCCTTTATCATATAGAGATAAATCTGCCCAAAATGATAAACTGATAACAATATAATTATACAAATATTTACAAAGTATAACTTATCATCACAATAAAAAGCTGCTACGTATCCTTAGGGTCTTCTCGTGAAAGTAGGAGGAGAAGAACTTATAGCTACAGCTTAAAGTAAAGATATGTACCGATAGTGTCTTCAAGGGAAATATTCACTGAGAAACGATGTAAAACAATCTTGTATTCACTCCTACTTGCATCATGCCAAGTGGGAATTCGTTAAGAATTCTCCCACCAGCAAAAGCGATACACTTTTGTCCAGTTTTCGTTTTCATGAGTGGCAGTGTAAAGGTATGGTTATTATCTCTTGTACATTTTTCATGTTTTGTTGTTTCAAAGTAATCCTCAAATAGTTCACATACATTTGCGTTTGCATTTGCATACGCTCTTCCTCATTTGATTCTCCATGTTCGGAACTTTCAATTTTTTTCTTTTTTTAATACATATAAATGTGTAACTTTCAAATTTTGATTTGATAATGTTCATGGTTCGTTTCTCAACACTACGTAACCGCTATGATTTTGAGTCTTTTAACATTGATTACTAAAAAATTACAAGTGGTATCGTTCCTGTAGTATTTTTGCCCACACGGAATCGGGATAGTGATTTCGTGTGGGTTGGTAGTCTGCCGCGGGAAAGTAAGCCCGTTTGAGAGATCAGTATGAAAATGCATCAGCAAAATTTTCCACCACTTTGTATTATGACGTAAAATAATTCAGGGCTTTGTTCTGATGTTTTCATGATATCCGGAGCTCAATGACAATCGATTCCATGACAATCGATATTGTACTGGTCGACGAACAAGCATTTGTCTGGGTCTTCACAAAATTTCCGTTTTCTTGAATTGCCACACAGACTTCAAGATTTCGTTGTTTGGAAATTATTGATGAGTAAATGGCTTTGACATTTGGATTAGGGATTTGTTTACCATGCAGGCCTCAATGAGAAAGCCCTGGCAGGAAGTCCACCAAGGTATGCAAGGGTAGAGCCAGTGTTCTCGCTGCAAATTGGGCAGGTAGGTAAAGTTAGGCCAAAATTCTAGGTATTTCCGAGTTGAATCAAACGAGGAGAGAAGCTTGGTCTTCCAAAGTGCGAGTGCCTTTTTCGCTGTCTGTGATCTCGTGAACATTTCAAAACAAAGTTTTTAGCAGTCGCTCCAATGTGTTCCTAATGTGATTCAAGCTTTCACTGACGCGATGAAGCGTGGGCATTAGTTAGCGATAGCTATTTCTAGTAATATAATTTACTGGTAGAGAAATTTCGTAATTTGCCATGTACATATTTTGATACAAGCTAAAAAAATTGTTGAACCTTTCACACAAAAATGTCCAAAAATACAACTTGATCCAGACTCCTTCGCTGAGCAGCAAAATGGTCTATTGTCCAGGAAAATTACGTAGAGTGTTTTGTTGATGACAAACAGAATATTGCAAAGGAAATATCACAATTTACCGTCTTATACTTGATGCATGTTCTCGATTGCAAGAAATGAGATTGGCTTTAATAACAGTGCTCAGTCAGTCAGTCAGTTTGAGTCACTGACTTTTTCAACTTTATGGGCTCATAACTGTAATTCATGTCATTGAAGACATGATATGAATTTTTGATATAGATGATTGATTTAAATTTAGAGCAGCAGCAAATAGAGAAATTAGAAAATGTCTTCCCCTGTCTTCTCTCTTTGAAAGCTAATACTTTCTTGTTGCAGAGAAGGGTTAAAATGTGATATTTCCTTTGCCTTATTCTGTTTATCATTACGGGGTGAGTGGCCACGTGGCTTTAACAGTTTACATCAGGTAACTAAAGTTAAGCTCGGTCGAGTGACGTCAAACTCCGGATGGGTGACCTCGGAGGCTTGACCTCAGAACTCACCTCGTCGTCCTTTGGAAGGGACGTTAAATTAGGGGTCCCTTGCCTGGATGTGCCATGTACAATGGGCCTAAATTAGCTTTCAGTAGCTAGAAATCCTGACAAGTCCACTCAAAATAAATTGAAAAACAAAAACAAAACAAACAACAGATAACGGAGTGACTTAGGAGAATGGAGTTATTTCAAAACGACCTTGATTCGGTACAAGTCTTGAATTATCATCTATTCACATAGCATAGCTTCATCAAAAACTAACTTGTAGCCAATACTGGAAAAAATAAACAACTTAATCTCACTCCTTTCGGTTTCTACGACTACGAAGCAAATACAAAAATTTCTTTGAACACAGACCTTTGCATGGAAGTCGTTAATTTCCTGATTAGTTCCTGAAAATCTTGCACATAATTTCACGATTCGCTTCTCTTTATCGTCTAAGGTATTTAGCAGTGAAAGAGCATCTTCCCTGTAAAGGACAATAAATCATGATGAACAGAATAATTGTAAAAGCATGCACGGGTGAATCAGAAAAATGTGGACAGCATTCTCATACCTAGGTCGACGGGATGTGCTACTCAAGAGGGTGTCCTTTGAGGTAAAAAATTTGGGACAGGGTGTCCTTTTCTAACAAACTCACAAACATTATGGGATACGGTATCATAATCCACCTTTTCAAGATAAGAGGTGCGAAAACGGAAGTCTTTTGTTGTTTGAGTTGTTGCATTTTTGAGGCTAAAATCTTGTTCTGCGTACAAAGTTTAGTGTTGAAGCAAATTTTTACTCTCATATCTGTCTTCGTTTAGAAATTACGACGATTTCAAGAATTCAAAGTTATAAGGGCTTTGACCGTGAAATCAGATGTTACGACAACTTGTTGTCCAAACTTTGATTTTACGGTCAAAGCCCTTATGATTTCTAATTCTTTATGTCGTCGTAATTTCCAAAAGAAGGCAGATATGAAAGTAAAAATTTGCTTCTATGCTAAAATTTGTACGCGGAACAAGATTTTAGCCTCAAAAATGCGAAATCTCAAACATCAAAAGATTTCCGTTTTCGCACCTCTTATCTTGAAAAGGTGGATTGATAAGAAAATTATGTGGCAGGACATTACATAGAGAGGAAACTTTTGCAAGCTCCTATGAAGCAATAGATTATAAATACTTTTGGCAAAGTTTTTCTGCGACATGGTATACTGTTGGGTATTTTTTATATGAGAGGGCATAGGGTGTGGAGCGGTTTTCAATAGACCCTCATCACTTCCTTAGTCAAATACCTCTC
Source organism: Aurelia sp. 4 Dawson et al 2005 (assembly GCA_964019985.1). Lineage (NCBI taxonomy): Eukaryota > Metazoa > Cnidaria > Scyphozoa > Semaeostomeae > Ulmaridae > Aurelia > Aurelia sp. 4 Dawson et al 2005. The sequence continues at coordinate 41,380,453 of OZ026492.1, read as the reverse complement.
CTCCTGGTACTAAACAAGCAGTATTTTTGAGAAAATCAGGTCAGCTCAGGTAAGCCGAAGACAAGTTAAATTAGTTTTGAAAATCTAACTTGTTAAAGTCGGTCATTTCTATTAATTTCTTTTAATAGTTTTATTAGGTTTAACAGTAATATTATATTTGATTATATATATATATTTCAATTAATGACAAGTTTCAATGCAGCTATTCGAATAATTAGGAAATTTTCAACTGGGTTTCTTGCTAAAGAAGTCTTTTTCAAAATCAGCTTCCAAGAATTTCTCACTACAAGCAGTTTAAATAATGGTTTCAGAAAAAAAAGGAAGGAAGATAACTAAATGAGAATAACTCAAAGCTCCCTTGGGATTTTTAATAGACCTTTTAGCTATTCTGAAAAGAGCTACAATCGAACCATGTTCTGCTACATTTTGTAGAAGTTTCGAATATGTGCGCATAACAGAAGATCCTACACTACTCAATCCAATCTCTCGTATGAAAGTGCGTAAAAAATATCACTCGATCCAGTTCCTTTGGTAGAAAAGCTAAAAGATCTTTTGATAATTTCAAAATAGTACATCATTGAAAAAATCAAACGGATACTCGTCTCAACTGCATTAAATGAAGTGAACAAAACTTGCATTCAATTCAAAATGTTCGTAAAACAGAACAATTCAGGGCTGTACGATAAAACAATTCTCAAAGCCATCTTACCATTGTCCAAGCCTTTCGCATCGCTTTGCAATGAGCACGGTTGAAATATGAAGAAGATCTGTTGTACCTGGCAGTATTCTGCACAAACTTAAGGCCAGCTCAAGTTCATTTCCACGAATTAGTTTTGCTATTGCATTCTAAGAAAAATGAATAAATGCAAGTTTAAAAAGCTGAGATAACAGCACGCCAAGGTGATCAAAACAAATATCCACTGACTCAAAAATGATAAAATCAACTGAATGGTTCTACAGATCATTCGCTAAGAATCCAGATTGGTTTTTACAGTGGGTGTAATGATTTCTATTTGAACATTGTGTTACCTAAGAGATTGAGAAACGATTTATCTTTCTCAAACACTACCGGGTGAGTCAAAAAAACACACCCGGCGTTTAAGAGGCTACTGCTCCCTGAGTATATAAGCAGTGATATTTTGCAATACCTAATTGAATAGCTAACATGTTCAATTATTTTTAGAAATTTTCCTGACTAAAATCGGTCACTCCGTTCAGCTTCTGTAAGCGATTTTCTAAAATGAGCCCCTTTGAAAACCCTTAAAAAGCATGCTAAAATTACGAGCAAAAGTCCCTAATGTGTTAACCTCACAGCGATGACTTTCAGCACGCTTTAGCACGTGCTTTCTTTTTGACGAGTTGGAAAGTCTTCCCCCTAATGTAAATAACTCATTCATGGGGATTCCATTCTCTCATGAGGACAAAATACATGAACAAATTCAAGAGTCATTATTGTCAGGAAGGAGAACAAATGGAAATTTTGCTTGCTGTTTTTGCTTGCTTTTGCAGGATTTCGAAAGGGGCTTTCTACAGAAAATCTCCTATTTCGACAAGAAGGAATGGCCGATTAAAACCGGGTAAACTACTAGACCTAATTTGACATATCGGGGATAAAATTAGACAGTTTTCAATTTCATTGCTTTGATATTCAGGGACCAGGATTTTTTCAAACGCCGGGCGTTTTTATTGACTCGCCCGGTACTTGCTACAGACTATCATATAAACTGGAAAGGACACTAAAAAATGAACTGGGCAGTCAATTTAGTTTAAACCCAATTCAAATTAAAAGTTATATCGGTTTTAAAATTATGTAAACAAGATAGGCTTTATGATACCAAACCAGTCTGCAGTCGCCTGCATGCAGCCCCTACTGTTTCACTTGAGTTGAAATTTCACGTTGAATTGAATTCGTGTTCTGCAGTGTCTATTGAAGATTTGATCTAACCTTATCTAAAAGTATTGTGTCCGTGAAAGTACAGCCGCGTATACACTCTGCCAAAATATGCTGACAAGATGCTGATGACGAGCTTCAAACAGTGATTGGTAGAATTGACTGATCACATGCAAACTGAAGTTAAATTTCAATACGAAGCTGCCTGCTGTAGTTCAGCACTGGAAGCGCAACTGCAAGTAAGTCATTAGCCTCCTGATAATAAATTTGGCTGACTCAAAAGTCCATCTTTCAAAGTGATCACATGAAATTTCACGTGAAAGAGGCGCAGGCGCTGTATTTATATAGACACATTACCTTTGAATTAAATCCAGCTTGTAGGTCTAAATTGAACTAATTTCTTGAGTGTGCATATAGTATTACTCATGCTGAATATTTTACGATTTTTTCGCGGGACCAATAAAACAAATTAAAAAAGGAATCAAATTTCCGAGAAAATGTGGAATGAATTCATTTGCAAACCTGTTGCATGCAAAACAATAGTTCATAAGAAATTGCAATTGTATACTTAACGTAATTTCATATCGATAAACAACTCTAATTCGAACATCTGCTCAGCTAGTTGCTGCATAAACAATGAGCCTTGGAACTCGATGCAAGAATCATTAATGAAACGAAAAGCATTCGACACCGGTCAAATCCAGTGACGTTAAAGACACTAGCAATATGCGTCTAAACTAGTATGTGTGCAGACAATTTATTTACGAAGTCAGTATATGATATGGCTAGCAATACTGGAAAATTGCAAAAGATTTACTGAGCAGATAAGAAGCTGCAGAGATGTGGTTCTGAAGACGAATTTTGAAGAAAGTCGGAAATAAGGATATACTAATCACAAAAAAAGATACCCAACCTCGCTCTCAGGGTATTCTTACGTCATACGCTGACCACGACGACGAATGAACACCATGGTACACTTCGATCAAATGCGCCCAGAATCTGGGTGCATTAGCAGCCATCATGGATTTAAAGGTTGGCTAGGCAACGCTAAGCGACGGAAAATGGCTGTTCCTCTAGCGCTAATTCTGCAGAAGATAAATCGAGAAAATAAAAACAGAGACTTTGAGGACCTTATTTCAACCTTCTATAAAGGTATTTGAACAATAATCTGGAGCTGGTAAGTGTGTTTTAGGTGAAAATAAGCTCGGCTTGTTTGGAGCGAAAATGGGCCTAAGTTGCATATTGGAGAAACTTTCACAGCAGCTTCGAAAATGAAATGGCTTCTAATCCTTCGAATTTTGGAATTAAATTGCAGATGATGGTCGCAATAGGTAGAGAATATCATTTCACCCTGAATTTTGACATCCATCAGCCGTTTACCCAACGCAAAACGGAGTTACTGCGCAAAATGGCGAACAGCCAATCGGATTGCTGATCGGCAGCTTGTACCCCAGAGTAGAGGAAGAGCAAAGAACTCACTCTGGGAACGAGATTGAAAGATACCTTGAGTTTTTAGGACAATTATGCAGAAAGATGGGTTTCGAACATCAGCTGTTACCGGGAAAATTGAGGGTGATAGAGACAGAGGAAGGCACAGAGCAATATATACACTGATAGCTTGAAACTGCTGACCAATTAAAGAATATTGGTACTTTCATTCAAAAAGGTGATGACGGGGAAAATTGGGAGGCCACGATTTTCAACGTCTGAAATAAAACACGACACAAAAATTGACTTACTGCTTGATTGATGATGTTTTAGAGGATCACGCGCCTGTAAAGGATCATGGGGTGTATACGGTATTTAAGTGCAATGAGTGAAATGGAGGTTATATGAATAACAGACAAATTCATCCTGTTAATACCTTTGTATCACCAACGGAAAGATGACAACAAGCAGCTAATACAGGCTGTGCATCACCGAAATACCAATCTGCTAATCGTTTACTCGTTTCTTCTAGCAGCCTGTAATGAAAATAAACAGAAGATAAGCAGGTGAAAGGTTAAAAGAGTTTAATTCAAATGTGATCTTAGAACCGTTAACATTGTGCCTTTAGGACCCTGTTTTCCAGTAAAGGTTACGCTTCCGAACTACACCTAAGGAAGGTTTAAACGCACAGCTTTTCAAAAAATCTCATTTTGTGTCACTGAAAATTACGAAACGGTACAGTTTTGAGCCGTTACAAAGTTGCTACATTTCAAGAGTATTTACACATTTCCAGTTCAGAATAATTCTACAGACGTCAGACAGAAGGAACGAAAGTGTTATAGCTACGTTACCAAAACAGTATAAAAAGGAGGGTGATCCGTTACATCTTTGTCATGGGTCCACAGTTATTGGTACGATGTAAACGGATTCAAGGCTAACACAATTCGCTTGTTTTCTTCAAAAGTAAAGGTGAAGATGCGGTTTTCAGCGCTAAGTGCTGGGATCGCAGAGATAGCTAAGCGCTAGTGGAGTCAGGACCCCTTGCAATGACGCTCAAGTGGTGGGGCTCTAGTAAGTATCGAACCCACTCACTCCACAAGATCGTTGTAACTGCATAGGCAGAGGATTACAACAATGCGCCACAATACCTTCAAAGATAAATGTATAATCACGCTCTGTCTCAAATAAGATGTGGCGTGAAAATGTTCGCGAATTACAACAAGTATAGTGCTTTGCATGATTATTTTGTGTTTTGGCAAACTCCTGTGATATTAAATTTTAGACGAACTTTTTAAACAATAATTACCTTAGTCCTTCTTTTTCTAAATGATCAACTCCGTTCACAACTGGATCTTTCCTGAGTAAATTTGGCTTTATATTTTGATTTTCATCATGGTTTGAACCAGTTGTAAAATAACCTTCAGAGGCCGCTTGCGCAATCATCAAAGCATCTTGAAGTTGGCCACGGTTCGTGAAAAATTCAATTAACTGAAAATAGAAAAATAATATATTATACCGGGTGAGTCAAAAAACACGCCCGGCGTTTGAGAGGCTACTGCTTCCTGAGTATATAAGCAATGATATTTTGTAATACCTGATTGAATAGCTAACATGTTAAATTATTTTTAGAAATTTTCCTGACTAAAATCGGTCACTCCGTTCAGATTCTGTAAGCGATTTACTAAAATGAGCCCCTTTGAGAAACCTTATAAAACATGCTAAAATTATAAGCAACAGTCCCTCATGTGTTAACCTCACAGCGATGACTTTCAGCACGCTTTAGCACGTGCTTTAATTTTGGCGGGTTGATAAGTCTTCCGCCTAGTGTGAATAACTTATTCAGGGGGATTCCATTCTCCCATGAGGACAAAATACATGATCACATCCAAGAGTCATTATTGCTAGAAAGGAGAACAAAGGGAAATCTTGCTCGCTGTTTTCACTTGTTCTTGCAGTTTTTCGAAGGGGGATTTCTACAGAAAATCTCCTCTTTCGACGGGAAGGAAAGGCCGATTAAAACAGGGTAAATTACTGGACCTAATTTGACATATTGGGGATAAAATAAGACAGTTTTCAATTTCATTGCTTTGATATTCAGGGAGCAGGATTTTTTCAAACGCCGGGTGTTTTTGTTGACTCACCCGGTATATAAAATCAATTGAAATAAACAGAGAAAACAAAGAGAGGTTTGTCAAGACACTTCTCGGTAAAAAATAAAGCTTTACAAGCAAAGCCAAAAATTTGCACCAAACAATTGGCCAAACACACACATACACAAAATATACGTTTTACCTTAGCATTTTTGTATACATTATTGTATACAAATGTATATACATTAATAAACATTGTATACAAAATATACATTAACAAACATTGTTGTATAGCATTTTTGTGAGTAGTGTATCTTGTAACTTTAAAGGAATAAAATAGAAATAAAAATCGACAAATAATCTACCTTTTCAATGCTTCCCGTTGCAACACAATATGGTACAGCTTCGATACTATCTTCAGCGATAAGATGATCTGCTCTCCTGTAACGAAGTAAAAATAAGATATTTCATTTGATGCAAATTTTAAAAATAAGGATATCACGTTAATTTGTCAAAGACAGAAATCCAAAGAATCATTTCTTAATAGACCTTTTCGTGATTTAGAGAAAGGGGTGGAGGAGAGTGCGGTCCGTTCTAACGGCTTGGCAATAATATGAGATATCAGGTAAATCCCCTCTTTGCGGCTCGGTTTCAATATCCTGCAAACTCGAGTTATTTTTTACTTGTTTGCACTTTTCAAAAGCTGCACGCTACTTGTTTAGTTTGGTAAAGTGTTTCCTCTGGATTGTTTAGCCATCTGGTCATCCTTTCACCCGTTTGTGAGTGTATTTTGAGTCACTTCATCGCAGGCATTTGTCCTCGGCTTTGAAAAGGCTCAGTTTAGGCCCAAACAATTCTTTAAGATCATGTATGGCTCATGTAGGGTTCAGCTTTAAGATCAGTCATGTATGGCTTTCTGCTGCTCTGCAATTCTTTCAGAGAGCAGAGATGCAATCTTCTCACTGGTTTCAACGATATACTTGACGCTTGTGGATATTCTGAGAGTACAGATATCAATATGCTGCAACTTCTTCTGTACGGAAACAAAAATTTTCCCTCGGAAGCCAAAAAAATGATCTTAACTTTAACTATCAAGTACATTTCTGAAACAGAACGCTTTGCTTTAAGGTTACTGGAATCCCTAAAAAGAGCACCCAAATCCCTTCTTTATGTGTCTGTTTTCAGTAGTTATGTAATGTTTTAAGAAAGCATATAGTCTTAAGGAAACTTGCAACCAAATAATAGATGTTTTTACACTGCCTTTCATGGTTCCAAACTTTTCAAATCTTCACTCGCAATTATTTGGTTGCAAGAATTCTTAACTTGTAGCTCTGTTCGCCTTTTTATTAATCTCTTTTAATGTTATGACCTCTGGTCAGACAAAATGTTTTGCTACTTGGGGTATCGTCTCCGTAGTAGGGTGGCGTTACGTGTAGGTATAGCAAGTTGAAGAAAGCAAAATGAATCGAGAGATATTCCAGTTTAACACGAGGCCTGATTGAGGAGTGTATGAGCTTCGATCACAATTTTCAACATTCGAATATTCCTCAAAAGGCAAAAAAAAACGAAGACTCAAAGTCTTTTAGGCCTGTTGAATTTCAGCATTGAGTGTGATTTCTAATAATACATGTTTCATGATCTTGATAGGCACTTTGAAGCTTCTTTAATAAAAACAAATCTAACTCTGCCTTAGAGCATTAAAGTTCTAGAAACCCATTAGAAACATCTGAAAGCGAAAATGTTCTTGGATTTAAGAAACAGGCTACCAATCCTGGACTTTAGCTTGCTATAAATACGTACGTGTACTAAAGGTTGAAAAAGGCTGCAGTACGAGCCACGATACTCGAAAACATTTTCAATAATTAATACAGTTCCTCCGTAGTCACAGACAACAAAGAGTACCGACAGTGAATCATCAATTTCATATTTCAATTAATTATACGGGAGAAAGTAGATCTTAACATAAGTTCAGTTATTGATGTTCAAAATAAGAAATAATGTAAATGATGACATTTTTCACCGTTTAAATTTCAGTTGCACATCTAATAATTCCATATCTTGCCATTCCATTTACAAACTAAGGTACTTTTAGCATAGACTGGCTCCATGAGTCTCAGTTTTTCGCACTGAATTGAATGATATTCATGGCTTCAAACTGAGACTCATGACAAGACAGCTACAAAACAGGGACTAACATAGGCTAACTTCGCCGCGTTCACGGCGCGACCAATCAGCTCGCTACTTTATTCATGCAATCATTGCCAGCCTTTGATTGGCTAATTAGTTCAAAAGCTTGAATTTTCGAAGCGAAGCGACGTTAGAAGTGAGAGTCGAAGCGACGTTCGACTTTCTTTCGATGTTCGATGTTTCTTCGGATTCTTCGTAAGATATTGGTTCCTGGGTGGGAGCGTTTGCTTGTGAGTCCTTGTATGAGTGAACATTAAAGCATCAAATTTCAAAGCATTCAACGAATACAAGGAATCACGTTGTGAGTCTACTTCTGGTACCATATTCTTTAGCATAAACTGCAGTACCAATTTTTTACAACTAGATTTCCTCTCGAATTAGACGTCACCGGAGACTTACGATGACGCAAAATTCCTTTGCAAAAGACTTCTGTTGTTCTTCGCGGGCATTTGCAGGTGACATCTCATTTGAGACAGACTATACACGTATTTTTACAAGAAATTGACGCTTGGGATAGCACTGAAGTGTCTTAAAAATATCAGATTTTCAGTACTCAGAGTCAGAGTTTCTTACGAGTTTCTTAAAGGCTCCATTACAATCTTCATGTTCATTGTCTGTTTCTGCGTGATCACTTCAAAACAAGGGTTTTTCGAGCCTTCCAAATGTTTAGACATCACTCAAGCACCTTTCGAGTAATATGATACAAGGAGCAATGAAAAAATAAAGTTAAAATATGTGAAGGATTTCCTTTATCAAACTGAATAAGTTATATTTTCCCAGTACTGGAGTTTCTTATATTTTGGCGATATGAGAGTTCAGCTTCTTATTAGCAGTTTCTTATAAAAGAAAAAAGTGTAAACAGATATACACACTGCAGACTGGAGCAAAACCTAATACTAAATATCAATTTTAACTAGTCACACACAACAATGATTAAATAGTACAAAATGCGAAGAAAATTAATTTGACAATAAAAAATTACTGAATCCAAATATATATTATAAAAAAGAGGAATTTCTTATAAGTAGGCGAATTTCTCTAAGAGGTGTTCTCTAAGCAGCTGGACTAATCGCGGAGGCAGCACTTCCTGTTTGGAGGGCGCCAAACGAAAATTGTTAATTCTTTCAAAATTTATGTAAATTAGCATTAATATCGCTAATATTCTTCAGGTTGGTAATATTATTCAAAGAGAAAAGCTGTGAGCTTTCCATGAAGATTATGTGCAGACGGTGAACTTTTTATCTCCACAGGAGTACTTTTCCAGCACTTTGCTCCATGGTAACACACATACCATATTGCAGGGTACTTTTCCGACATACATAAAATGTTATTTTTTGTGACTTGCCGTATACAATATTGCTGTTATTACCTTTTTGATAATGACTTCCAGTAAGCTGTTGAAACTCCCGGTGCTACAGCTAAAGCTTTGTCCCACTGCAAGAGAAGATAATGAGAAAATATTACGATGCCAAGTGAGTTTAAGAAAGGTTTCCACTCTTTGATAAATCGCACTACAAAAACTATAAAACTGATGTGGAAACTTACAACTTCATTGCCTGACTAAATGCTTGACTTTACTCTGAGAAAATATTCATAATTTGCAATGCATTATCTTTACGTCAAAATTCAGGGTTTCCCGAAACCAGCTTCCGTAGGCGCTGCCTAAAACTCCGTGTGTGCGTGGTTCAATTTGATCGATCTTTCAACGAATAAAATGGCAAAATAATGTTTTTCTAAAAATAAAGAAACCGTTTAAATGTGACCATGCTTCTTTATCAATGCTGGGCATCAAACAGTCAAAATCTACAAAATAGTGAATAGGCCACTTCTGAGTTACTTTGGGCACATGGAGAAATAGAGCTTTTGGCTTACAGACCTCTTAGCTATTCTGAAAACGAATCTGAATCGGATGATAGTTCCATTAACAAAAGGACACGCAAAATGAGTGATTTGAATAGCCTAAGCCATGAATATGGCTTATGCTGACTCAGTCTGCTGTCAAGATATAAAGACAGCAAATATTCAACCAAAGAGGTGGAATCGACTGCGGTTCGTTCTACGTATTTCAAGTCATGTGGCCATGTTGTTGGGAAGTTTTGATATCATTCTACTTCTTGAATAGACCTTTTAGCTATTCTGAAAGAGAATCTCAATCGAACGATACTTTGCTACATTTTGTAGAATTTTCGAATGTGCACAATTGTGGTAGAAGCTCTAACGCCACTCGATCGAATCTCGTGTATAAAAATGTATCAAAATAACGCTCGATCCAGACTCTTTTGCTGAATAGCTAAAAGGTCTATTCATGGCAAAAGTTCTCATGGCATAACATATGCTAAAGAACCAAAATATGTTTTATCAACAGATCGTTTACTTCACTGTAACGACAGAGCAGAAACTGCGTAAAGTGACGTCATCGACCAATCTGAGATAAGGCAGTGTTTGAATAAATAAGCTTTCAGCCCAGGGGGGGGGGTCACTCTGAACATGCACATACGGCAAAGGTAAGCCCGATATTTTTGGGTCAGAATATTTCCAAAAGCGATATTTCTTCGTCCAAATAAAACTGAAAAACCATGCTCATGATATTTTTTGACACCAAACATCGTTATACTGACATTTCTTGGTTTGCTGGAGGCAACCTTGACCTCTATTTGCATTGTTTCAGGATATTTTCTGTTCATGTACAGGTTTCTGAGTATAAAATGAGCCGTTATTTTTGGATTGCAATTAAGCTGAAGTAATATTTTTGGGTTGCCCGTATGTGTATGTGCTGAGTGCCCCCCCTGGGGCTTTCTGGAATGAAAAATTAAGCGCTTAAGGCCTTAGGAGGAAAATACCAAGTGTTGCCTGATTTCGGGATCTTTTGCAGCTAGCAGGAGGGGGGGGGGGCTCAAAGTTACGATTTTCGCGCATGCGTGTGCAGTTTCTGCTCCGTAAATTGAGCGTAAACAACAAACCCCTCAGTTTTAAATATTTGAAGGCAGAACACCGCAAAACAACTTACAACTTCTCGGATTAAACACAGATTGTATAGATAAGAGCAGATATTCAGCATAGCAAACAAGGCTTCTTCAGAGCCAAACTTCCAGCTTTAAATTAGATTTCTATGTCTGTCAAGTAACATCAATCAAGGCCATGTGATGAAGTTTTCAAAAAACCATAATTTATGAGAAAAAGACTTATAAGAAAGACTTCAGTTCATAGTAAATTGACTATTCATAGAGGATCACGGAAAGTCAGAGATTCAGAATTTAAAATCGCCGTTAAAATAGGATTTTTTTACTGGCCGCGGGAAAGAAAATTTGAATTGACGTAAGAACTCGATTGCAGCCAAAAGATTCATTAAAAACTCTTAAAATGAAGACGATCAAGGATTGCTGGTAAAACTTCAATGCCGTTTGCACAATCGAAAACAAAGACCTTGAAGTCCTACCATGAGCGTTAGGACACCCAATGTGCGTGGCAGTTTGAAATTTATATCAGAAGCGAACCACTTTAGCTTATTGTTTATATGTTTTGAAGTTATTTTGACTTGGTATCCACCACCTCTCATTGTTTGTGATTTGAAATTTTCGCTATTGAGTACCCTGGGTACCAGAGCGAAAAATAATAAAAAGAGAATTTGTATTATCTTTTCATGTAAATTTTGAGGCTCTGGTACCAAGGGTAACTAGTGAGCCACCTTAAGTGCAGATCCACTTCAAACACAAATTATTTCCCACTCGTTCCCAGACCCTGACTATGGATCCCCATGAGATAGACCCCAAACCCCCAGGATCATCCTCTGACCTTCGCTTCCCAGGCATCCTTCGGACGTGGAAATAAACGTGGTGAAAAGATCGAAAGAAAATCGGCCTGTATCTACGAATTCAGTTGAGTAAAACTTTAATTTTTCGATCTGGTTTACTGATATTGCAAAGTCTGATCAGACCAAGAAATTATTTACTGTCATGGCAGAAAATACTTGCAGTAATACCGACCATGCTTCTGATCAGCATGAGTTGTTTGGCCAGCGGGACGACGATCCTGGGCAGACCCCGGTTTTCTCACCGGAGCTCCTTTCAATTAAGCACTTAATTGTTAAAGAAGTATTGGAGACCATAAATCCGCACACAATTGCAAGATATGTAGGAGATATGATAGGCCCACAACAAAACGCTATCAGAGAGGCACTACAGCCTGGAATGAAAAGGCCTCATCCTACTGTAGATGACCCAGACTCTGTGTCATTATATGCCGAATCTTGTGGCCCCCTTTTTAGGGAAGACGGCCACAATGAGAGCACCGTACCAAAGGAAGATTCCTTTGTGGTGGCCTCTCATCATGGAGCAACTGACAACATGTCAGATTTGTTTCCCCAAAAATCAGTACCTCGTGCTGCTACTGCATCTAAAGCAGACAAGGAACAGCAGTTGGATATTGCTGAAGATATTTTAGCCCAGGTTGATGAAGAAATGCCTTCCATTGAGACCTTTGGTGACAAGATCTTAGAAAATCTAGCAAAGCGGATTGTCACACAATTTCAACTTGAGCAAAGTAGTGTCTCAAAAGAAATGATAAACAGAAATAAACTGCCTGAAAACTGCTCTGACATAGCAGTCCCTGCTATTAATGATATGATAAAGGACATAAAAAACTTTGAGTCTATACGGGCGGCAGAACGCCGTTTTTATAACATACAAACACATGTAATGCGAGCAACTGCAGTTATCGCAAATATTGCTAACATGGTACTGACGGCTGACAAAGAGGCAAAAATGGTAGACTCTAAAACACTCATCCGCTCTGCTTTAGATGGAGTTGTATTCCTGGGCCAAGCACAATCATTGCTTAACAATGCCAGGAAAATAAATGTCAGGACAATCCTGACAGAAGACACAAAACACATTTGTAATCTCACCAAGAAACCAACTAAGTACCTTTTTGGTGATGATGTATCCAAGAGCATCAAGGAATCTAAGGAAATGCATCGGTTATCTGCTGGCCCAAGCCAGAAAAACCAGACAAAACGAAAACCATATTACCCAGCAACGTCTACTGCTGTGAGGCCAAGTTATCATAACTATGGCTATGGAAACAAAAATGAGTCACAGCAGTCTTTTTTGGATCGGGGCCGTCGTGCAATCAGAGGGCGGCGGAACTTCAATGCCAGGAGATAGAGCAAAACATAAAACCTCTTCTGGTAAGTTCGAAAGAGTTTATCCATTATTTGAAGGAAAAAATTAAAACATTTAAAGCAGGTTGTATCTCTGAACACCTTGCCAACTGGGAAAATATCACCTCTGACCATGAAATTCTGTCCACAGTAAAGGGCTTACCAATAGAGCTTCAAAATACCCCTGTTCAGCATCAGGAACATATACAACAAAATAATTTCAGCCCTGCTGAAGTCCCTATTGTAGATGAGGAAATTTCAAAATTAATAAAGAAAGGGGTCATTACCAAATCCCAGAATGTCATTGGACAATATATATCACCAATATTTTTGAGGCCAAAAAGCGATGGAACCTTTCGGCTCATATTAAACCTGAAAAAGTTTAATGAGCTACAGCCTAAAATCCATTTCAAAATGGACACAATTTGGTCTATTTTAAACTTAATAAAAAAGGACTGTTTTATGGCAAAACTGGACCTCAAGGATGCATATTATTCAGTATCCATAAAACCACTTGACAGAAAGTTTCTAAAATTTGTGCATAAAGGGAAACTTTATGAATTCTGCTCTCTACCGAATGGCCTCTCTGTGGGGCCAAGAAAATTCACAAAATTGCTCAAGCCTCCACTTACGGTGCTGCGTAAACAAGGGATTAATGTAGGGGCGTATATTGATGATATTTTGCTAATAAATCAAACATTTGATGAAACTTTTAAATCAACTAATATTGCTGCATCATTATTTGATTCCCTGGGTTTTATCATTCACCCAGAAAAATCAGTTTTTACGCCATCTCAAAAGATTGAGTACCTAGGCTTTATTATTGATTCTAGGGAAATGATTGTGTACTTGACAGAAAAAAAAAAAGAAAGGCAAAAGTCATTGAGTTATGCAAAAGTGTTTCTAACATGAAAAGACCAACAATTAGGCAGGTTGCACAACTTATAGGTACATTTACAAGCTGTTTCCCAGCTGTCAAGTATGGGCCACTTCATTATCGTGACTTAGAATTAGGAAAAATCTCTGCATTGAAATCAAATAACAGGAATTTTGATAAACCAATGACTCTTACCCACCAGGCCCTTGAAAACATAAAATGGTGGAGAACACATGTCAACACTGCGTTTAAGGAGATATCACTCAGTAACCCATCTATCACAATTTGTACAGATGCCTCTAAATTAGGTTGGGGTGCCACTGTAGGCCATAATGCAACCTCTGGTTTGTGGAGTTCCACAGAGGCCACTGAGCATATTAATGTACTTGAACTCAAAGCAGTTTTGTTTGGAATTGTCGCTCTTCTTTCCCAATCAAAAGAGTGTCATATCAAAATACTATCTGACAACACAACAACTGTCTATTGTATCAACAATATGGGCACATTAAACTCGTCAAGGTGCAATGAAGTCACCAAAAGCATTTGGAACTGGGCCATTGACCGCAATATTTGGCTTACAGCCAGCCATATTCCTGGTATATTAAACACAGAGGCAGATTATGAGTCCCGCAGAAATGACTCACATACTGAATGGAAACTTTCAGAGGAAATATATAACCAGGTCACTACTTATTTTCAATTCACACCTGATATCGATTTATTTGCTTCAAGAATAAACAAGCAAGTAACGAAATTTGTGTCTTATCACCCAGATCCAGATGCTTCTGCTGTGGATGCATTTTCCATTGACTGGAATGGAATTAAATTTTATGCTTTCCCCCCATTTTCATGTGTGGGGAAAATGCTGAGGAAAATATTTGCTGACAAAGCATATGGGATTATAATTGTGCCAAACTGGCCAAGTCAAAGTTGGTTCTCTATGCTTTATGATTTATATGTTTGTGAACCATTTGTTATTCGTCCTAGCAAAAAACAAACCTATCTACCAAACCAACCAGCAGTACAGCACCCATTATACAGAAGTCTGGAGTTGCTAGCTTGCCTAGTTCATGGATAAACAAGGGAACACTTTCACTAAACTCTATTGATCTAATAATGTCATCATGGAGTACAGGTACAAGGAAACAGTATACAACATATGTTAACAAATGGCAAAGCCATTGCAAGGAAAAACACATAAACCCAACCAATCCAGGAATCACTGAAGTTGCTGATTTCCTTTCTGAGTTATTTTAGACTTCAGATGTTGAATATTCAGCCATGAACACTGCAAGGTCAGCTTTGTCCGCTGTAATTGAGCCAATTGATGGACTAACAGTTGGCAATCATCCTCTTATTAAAAGAATTATGAAAGGAATTTTTAAAACCAAACCATCATTGCCTAAATACACTGTCACATATGATGCATCAAAAGTTCTAAGGTACTTTTCTTCAAGGCCACCAAATCATTCCTTGAGCATTCAAGAACTTACATGGAAACTAGCTACATTAATGGCTCTCTTAAGTGCACAGCGAGCTCAAACATTACACATGCTTGATATTAATTATATGTATAAGGACGAAAACAAGGTCATATTTTATGTTAAACAGCTCACCAAGACCTCTCGTCCTTCATTTCATCCAGAGCCCCTCCAATTTTTGTCTTTCCCAGAAGACGAAAAGATTTGTGTTCTCAAAGCTTTGAATACTTACCTAGACAAGACTAGGTCAGCTCGTGGGGACTGCACTAAGTTATTCATTTCAGTGAAAACTCCTCACAAACCAGTTCAAACATGCACAGTGTCCAAATGGATCAAAGCAAGTTTGGCAGCTGCAGGAATTGATATAACAGTGTTCACTGCACATTCAACAAGATCCTCATCATCTTCATTTGCAAAGTCAAAAGGACTAACTGTTTCAGAAATAGCTAAAGCTGCAGGATGGAGCAACTCCAAAACATTTGCAAAACATTATGATAAAGAAATTTATTCACCTATTAATTTAGGAAAGTGTTTACAAGAAAATTCTTTGTAGCTTTGTAGAGATATTATGCGGAGTTTGTTCACAACTCGTTGGGAATCTTTTGAGTTTTTCTTGTATTACTGGATTGTCAATCTCATAGTGGGCTTTGAAATCTCATGGGGATCCATAGTCAGGGTCTGGGAACGAGTGGGAAATAATTCAAAAATTAAACAAAGGTACTGCTGTTTGATTAGAATTATTTCCACACTCGTTCCCCCCTGACTAGGATTCACATGCCCACCGCAACCCAGCCCATGACGCTATGAGATAGACAAAAGGGCATGATTTCTTTAAAAAAGGATGATCCTGGGGGTTTGGGGTCTATCTCATGTGAATCCTAGTCAGGGGGGAATGAGTGTGGAAATAATTCTAATCAAACAGCAGTACCTTTGTTTAATTTTTGAAGCTTTACGATTAAGGTGGGTCTGCACTTAAGGTGGCTCACTACCAAAATTTCAAAATCACGAAACATTGTCAGGTGGTTGCATACCAAGTCAAAATAAGTTCAAAACATAAAAAGCCCTAATTTAAGGTGGCTCGTTTCTGATGTAAATTTTAAACTGCTACATACTGGGTGTCCTATCGCTCATGGTCATACTGTAGCTATAATCATAGTGATAGCCTCGCTTTTATCAGTTGCTTTTGATCATCACAATAGCCGGTCATGAAACCCCATTACTTTTGTAACGATATTTGTACATTTTGAAAATGAAGGGTTAGATTTAATGACCTTGGAAATTCTATCACTATTGTGTACATTCGAAAATTCTTCAAAACATATCAAGATATTGTTCGATTAAGATTCTTTTTAAGCCAAACCCAGCTGACCTTCCTCTGCCCAAAAACTAAACGAAGGAATTATTGGCAGCCAATAATTCGTACTTTCCTCATATAGCTACAATGGGTAGAAATGCACCGTGTTTGTAGCTTAAAAGTTGAAAGTTTTTACATCGTAATACGCTTTTCTTGGCTGTTTTCTCTTCGGCCATCAACATCTTTCCTTCACGCTGACCTACTTTTTGCCAATCACATAAACTGTTTGCTCGTACAAATTAAGTCCATTGAACTTCCCTTGATTTTGATAGAGATATAATCTAGAACCTAGGAATGTATGTTTAGGAAGCCACTGGATTTAAAAAACAATAAAGTGAAACCTGTTCGTTTGAGTTTCAAATCAGAATGAAAATAAATAGATTTTGTTTGCAGATTTGCTTTCGCAAATATTAGGTAAACGATAAAATCTTTCTGGCTATGACAGATGCGTCGATTCGTAAATAGCTGAACAGTTTGTAAGCGAACTTCGATTCCATATCTTAATCAGTTGATAGAAACCAAACAGCAAATTTTGGGTCAATCATGGAATTTACGTTAAATTGACTCATTTGCTAAATACTTCGTCAGTAAAAGAGATAGCAAAGTCCTGCCTTTAAGTAAACCAAAATATGTCCAACATATGTAAATCAAGGACCAGAATCAAAGGTGGGATTCTAGGGGATTCTGGCTCCTATACCAATCTCTTACCGCCATTTCCCTTGCTTCTGGGTTTGAAAAATGGGTGATCTTACCAAACAACATTTCATATCTCAGTTAGCCTTTGACTGATAGAGTAACTTTATATTTGGGAAATCAGCCCCGTACAATCTGTTCCACAGCCCACCAAACGCGTTTACTTTTTTGACTCAACAGGCAGGAAATAGTAGATGCCGAGTCGGTAAATGCAACTAATGATAACAAATACTGCATCCATGGCAGAATTCTCAGAGAAGTCTGGTAAATAAACAAAGGACAGAACAAAGAAAATTCACATAGGCATCAGTTTAAATATTCTTAATTGTTATGTACTATTTCTCGATATTTTCTATTTTGAAACTTTTCACTATTTCTCGACATTCTTGTGTTTCTTGTTCCTGAGGAGCTGCGAATATTTTAACCAATGCTCCTTCGCATTGGTCAAAGTATTCGCAGCTCCCAGGCCCGTAGGGACGTTTTTCAGATTGGAGATTGGAGGGGCACCAATTCGAGCCGAAGCTGAGAGCGTAAAGGACTTGGGGGTCTCCGGAGCCCCCAGAAAAATGTTTCCAGCCGTGGCCTTTATTTTCTTGGAAACACCCTTCTGTGAATGCCAAAAGGTCATTTTATGTTCGGAGATCCTAAGGGCAAAATAGGAAATTTAAGAATGCATTGCAAACAGGCTACCTGAAACTAAACTACCACAGGTCGAAAGCATCGCGAGTTCTCGTGGTTCAGATGTGCGTGATTTAGATTGCTGAAGTCTGAGTACTTTCATCTCCCTTGACAAAGGGCTTCTTATGCCAAAAGGGCTGAGCGACCCAAAATTAAGTTTTCGTGCATCGGATTCTACAGCGTTTCTTTTGAGATACTGAGGGTTGAGTTTATATGAGATTATCAATGCTCAGGATCGCCGAGAATGGGGGGTAGCCAGGGTAGTTACCAGGGGGCCCGAGGCCATTAGGGACCCGGCAAATATATATTATACATTTTTCCTTGTCTTCACTTTTCCTGAGGAACGTTTCTTGGCTCGCGGGGCATTCTCAGCTGCGTCTTTACACACGAGATAAAACACTTTTCCATCAAAAAATCATTTTAATAATTTATAGGAGGGCGTTTTCAACTAAAAGCATCCTTTTAGGCCCTTTTACCAGTGCATAGGAGGGCATGATTCGAGAGAAAAAAGGCGTGGTCCACAAAATTTTCCAGAGCCCTTGGCAACGGGGGCTCAATCCACACCCACCCTGGCACCCTGGGGCCTATGCCGTCTCTCGACGGCCCTGTCAATGCTGTGTCAATTGTGCACATGAAGCACCCTTTGGTTGTTGAGGCAGCTGTTTGTGGCTGCCAGTCTGAGATAGGTCTTGACCATAGAAATATGGTCTTGACCTGAAATACACACTTCCTTCATTCAGGAGCTCGTTCAAAAGAATTGTGATTGCTTGAAATGTTTGATTAGGAAAGAAAAGTACAAAGAAGCTCCCAATTCCAAATTCTCAATGAGAGTGGTTAGATCTTATCTCGCCTATACCCTGGGTACCAGAGACTAATTAAAAAATTTAAAAAATAAAGAGGAAAAAGGAAAAAGAATCTCCCTTTTTCTGTTTTTCTGTTTACTTTTCTCTGTTTATTTTGTATATGCATATTAGGCTCTGGTACCCAGGATAATCTCACTTAGGGTATGTTGAAAGTACTGATAGAGAGAGGACACTAGAAACACTTTTCTGGACAGTAATTTCACAGTTGATTAAGTCATCTTTCTGCGTTAAACGTGATGAATGAAAAAAATGCAACTTTTGGAAATTATTGGGGGGCCCGGGCTCGACTGGCCCCAATAACTGCTACGGGCCTGCAGCTCCTCAGAAACAAGAAACACAACAAAAACAACGTCGATAAATGGTGAAAATATTCAAAATAAAAAATATTGAGAAATACTACATAATAACTAAGACTATTCAAACTGATGCCCCTGTGGAAAATCCTTTCCCACAGCGTCCCGCGCAGAAACAAACCAAACAATGAATAATTCGGAACAATGGGATTATTTGGTGGCTTTTTGGTTGACAACTCGAGTAATTCTCCAAGGAAATAAAAAATGACGACTAAAAACCACACAAGAAGACAACAAGCTGTATACAAACAACTGATAGAATTGGTCAGCAACTGAGAAACAATGTGTGATAAATTTGTTATGGTAGCCTCAAATTGCGTCGCAATTGCTATCAACAAAATGAATTTCAAAGAAAAACGCTAAAAACGAAAACATGGCCTATCTGGATAGTGGTGGGAAGAAAACAAGGAAAGCTGATAATCAGGAGAACTTAATCAAGAATAAACAATAAAAATGCTATATGTTTTGGTTAGCAAATAGGCTACTTATCTGCGGGCGGTCTCGCGTATCGGCGTATAAATAGTGTGTATTGGTGCGCAAACAACGGGCAATCTTAGAATAGGCGTAATACTATCGCATTCTGATTACTCGAAAATATCGAAAATTATCGGAGATTGTTTTTTGGAAAAAGGAGAAAACGGTATTTGCACAATAGAATAACAGAAGACGAAAAACCCACTGACGCTATCCAGCCTGGAGTTTTCATTTGTGAAGATCTACCGCACCCCATGGAAATAAAGCACATGTTAATTGGGATTGATTCACAGAGTAAAAACAAGTGACAATCAGAACTTGCTTTTCTGGAATTAGTCTGTGTCTTTGAGAATTCAGAATAAAAAAAAATGCTGCCAGTTCACATAGGCAGGCAGGTCAAATTCCAGTACACTCTAACCTTGCGACAAAGATAATATTTTGCAAAGGCTGATCTGTTTGTGAAAGCATAGTCCCTATAGTGAAAGTTCTACAGCACAATCGGATGTTTACGGATAGTGAAGGACGATTCTAAGACAAATATGAAGTGGACGTTGTTTTGCATCAAGCGGCCGTTGGAATTCTAGAAGATAAATGTGTTAGTGTCTCTGAAGAGAAATTCGAATTAAAATCAATGGGTGCAACTAATATTGTAATGAATTAATTCACATATCGGAAAGCATGGGTAAGACATCAGGAAGATCAGTCATAAAATTCGGAGCACGGAAGGTCGTTGGATATTGGGATGTGGAGGAGATCACAAATCTGGATTTAATCGAGAAACGGAAACTGAATTAGAAGGGAACGATTGCATTTCAGACAGAGACGACACGGTTACGAGCAGAATCAATCGAAAAGTTTGGACTTTGGACTAATGGCGATCATCTTGTATGATACTCAAAATTTGCAAAGAAGATACAAAAGAAGCGATTGATCAGGCTTCACAAATGACAAACAAAACAAGTAAACAAATAGGCAAGCGCACAAGAAGAGACACTTGAGGTAAAGCAAGCAAGTTTATCAATAGAATAAGTCGCAAAAGTTAGAGCAAGGGAGATCGTTTGATGCGAAGAAGTGATACTCAAGATTTGCGAAGAAAAGATAAAAGAAACAACAAAGTTTTGAATAAAAACAAACAAGATAAAAACAAAGAGGCAGAAAAGTGAATGAAGTCATTCTTACGCTGGGAAAAACATCATTTCGGTTTGCTGTCGTCCACTGTTGCTGCAACATTGCATTCAGAATACTGAGAACATTTGCAACAGAATGAAGATCATTGCAGACAAAGGCATTTAAGTTTCAATGATTTAAAGTTATCAAGTATCATTGTTTGAGATGAATCATTTGGAAGCTGTTGATCCGGTGTTGGACAATCAGAAAAATTTCCTGCGTGTCTTGCATCAGTATGGTCAACATAATTTCCAAGAAAAAGCTACCTAGCATAAGGATATTCAGAATACTCGGTTGGCATAGATCATTCAGAGGGTTCAAGAGAGAAAGCAGATGTCGTGATGGTATTATTACGTTGCAGCTGATCTCTGGGAAACGTATTGATTCAAAAACATGATATCATCCACACTGCATAATTGTGTAGAAGACGTCATTACTAAAAGATTATCTAGCACCAGCAAACAAACATTAAGTCTAGCAAACAGCGTGCAAGTGAGACGTTAGATATCGTGGTGCTGTAACTCTTTTGAAGCTGATGTCTGGGAAATGAATCGATTCAAAAACCTGTTGTTGGTCATAATTTCATGATATCATCGACAAAGAAAGATAGCCGACACGAACAATTTTCAACGCAAACAACTTAAAGAGCATCTCGCAGCCGGAAACAAAACATTAACTCTAGCAAACTGGGAGCAAGTCAGACATTAATATCGTGAAGATTTTTCCACTGATCTTTACGGAACGCACAAACTCAAAAGCCTGCTATTGTTCACACTGTCTAATTCTGCAGAAGACGCCATTATTTTATGATATCATCAACAAAGAAAGATAGCCAACACGAACACTTTCAAAAGTAAACAATTAAAGGGGTTTCTCAAACTTATTCCTCACAATTACAAACAACAGTGATTATTCTTAAAGCAAGTCGACCCCGATCTTCGTCTCTTTGCGTCAAAGAATGTAAATCGTGCACGGTCACCAGGATTGCAGGCAGGAAATTCTCATAGCTAGCAATAGCATCTGTATCTACACAAAGCAAGTTAAAAGAGTTATCATTCACAGCTGTTCCGTCTCAGATACAGACATCCCAAATGATCTTTCCGGCCAGTCGCAAATTATTTTTGCCTCATTACGCAAAATAATCATTTCAGTAATACAAAGTCGCTAGGATCGCAGGAAATGCATAAATTTCCATTTGCCAAAACTTGCTCGACGTCAAACTCTCTGGGCCCTATAAAAGCAAAAGCAACTCCATAAAATATACACTCACAAAATTGCAGCATATTTTGAAGGCCGATTGGAAATTGCATCAAGAATCAAGATTGATCTTGCAATCTCCGAAGAAAGCATCCCGTAACCTGCAACTAGAACAAACTTGCTTGGAAATTTGCTCTTTAATTGGGCAGCGCTGTATATCGGTAGCATCAGAAGCGATTCAGTATAAAACGTATTTAAGCAAAGCTGGTGCGATACAGGGGCTAATTGCAGGGATTTTACGAGGAACGTCTGTTCGGTAATTTCTGACGTTGTTAAGGAAGTGTGAGCGGTTACTTGGCTTGACTGACCAGCAGCAAACATTGACGCTACCAAACAGCCGAGGAAAGACTCAAAATGAAAGGCATTAAAGGGGAGCTGCTTCCAGACAAAAAGAACTTACCTTCCAGAGAAGTACCTTACAGGGAAATTTCACTCAAGAGCGAATTGGCTACAAAAGCGGAGAATTAACAGATTTGCTTGAATGATCAGCAGCAGAAATTAACTCCAGCAGACAGCAGAGGAACGATTCAAATTTAAGAACTTTAAGAGGTGCATAGACGAATACCTTTTAGCATCTTGTGAAGAACATTCTCTTCTTACGCTTTGAAGCTGTGTATCAAGAAAATGTGAGATAAGGCTTATGCGTTCCTTCTACTTGAACGAGCACTGCGTCATACGCCAGAGGGAGCAGCTGCTCTCCATGATACACTATAACAAATACTGAGATGTGGAAAGAACTTAGTGTGCGCAAGAATGTGTAAGAGATCAGCCTGAAACCTTCATTAGGCAAACTGATACTCAGGCCAAAGAGTAAACAAAGATAATTGGTGTTTGTTGGAACTTGAAAAACATCAACAAAGATCGTTACATATTAAATCCCAGACGCCAGTAAGCACGGAGATGCATAAGGAGAGGATTAACGACCATGAGAAATATGAGGGACGCACAGCTGACACAAAAGATCACCTGACAGTAAACAAGAGAAAGAGCATAAAAGAACACTTCGACAACATCTCTCTACAGTTTCGTTTGCCGCAGTTTGCAGTACCATCTACAAGCTGAGTAAGAGGAGTGCTTTATTGCAGTGATTTTGACATTCACAAGAGCAAGGACGTAGAATTAAGAACCAAAGAATTACTATAATTCGACGGTTAAAGACGCACAAAGCTGAACTAGCCATTTTATGAGTACCAAATTGATATGATTCTGACTATAAATTTGACAAGAGCAAAGACAGGAAAAGAGTCAAAACACTTCTACAGTTCGAAAGCCCAAGACGCAAGAAGCTGAACAAGACATTTTAAGAACAGCAACTTCCTGTAATACTGAGTTTGACAAGTGGAAGGATGTAAAAAGAGTAGCCGAATGTTACCTACACTTTGTTCCGAATGTCAAGATACCAGAGCTGAATTGGACACTCCGTGATTGCTAGTTTGCCGCGACAAGGAATTCAACAAGAAAAGGGACATAAAAAAGAGCGACTGATTATCATCCATAGATCGTTCGAAAAATCAAAATTCACTAATTCGATGAGCTCTACGTTGCTAGTATTTTGATGTCAAGTTTGATAAGAAAAGAGGAAATAGAAAGAAGGGCAAGACACTATCACCACTTCGTTCGAAAATCAGAATATACAACGCTGAACTAGAAATTCAACGAGTGCCAAATTGCTGTACCAATTACCACGATACAAGATGAAGTGTGAAACCTTACATCCAAATCAAAACATTTTATCACATGCAAACACATATACGCTTGCAGTAATAAACATCCTGATCGGGGTATCAAACATAATCATAAATTCGACGATAGCATATTCGATATGGAGATTCAAAATGCATCGGTCACCGTCCAGCAGATTTATCCTCGCTTTGAGTTTATCAGACTGTCTTGTAGGCCTAACCGTCAGCCCGTTCATCGTCATCCTTCTACTCCTTCGAAGACAACCATTTTGTATACTAGAGCATATCGCACAGTCGACTACTTTCACAATATGTCAGTTCACTGGTATAATGGTAGTGATAATAACACTAGATCGATACCTACATATGAAGCACTTAACTCACTATAACTCACATATGACTCAATGCAGAGCAAACATCCTTATCTCGCTCAACGTGAGCTCATGTTTCATCACTGCCACATTAATAACGCTAGCCTCGATTTACGGTTATATTTTCCAATTCGAGGTCAGTCTCGTTACAGTGTACTCAGTATTTGTGCTGGTGATATTTGTGCTGTATGTGAAGACATTTATCGATTTAAAGAAACGAGTAAACACTATGAAATCGATACACAATGGCGTGCTGAACAGACAAGCACGTCTAACACACAAGCGACAGAAGAGCGAGATGATCTTCGTCAAAGGAATGATTTTCGTTCTCACTGGAACTGGACTATGTTACTTGCCATGCTTCCTTGCAGGCACTGTCTGGGCGTATACGAAATACGTTATAAGTCATGAACCTCAAGCATGGCTACATTCTGCTCTATTCTGGGCTTGTCTATTGATGTACTCAAACTCGACTTTGAATCCAATAATAATGATGACATTCAACAAGAGATTGCGTGGTCAAGTATTTTCCTTGATTAAACCAGGATTTATGGAAAGTAGTACTGAAAACGAGACAATTCATTCACCAATATTTACGTTGCCAAGGAGCCACGCGAATGTGATAAGCAATAATGACAATTATCATGAAAATGACCAATGCATGTAGAAAACTTTTAATTCGCTCTCTTGGAATAATCTTAGTGATTTGAATATTTGAAATTATAAAGAGTGTTTCAGACAAAACGTAACCCACTTTCACTCGAGATTCTTCAGGAAATAACAAGATTTCAATCAAATTGAGGCATAGCATCTCAAAGTTCAATCTATCTACTTTGGAATGATATCCAAGTTGGGTAGATTAACTGAAGTTTTCTTTGCTTAATTGACGTTTTTGCAAGTATGGCCTATGTTAGATGCATGCCACAAAGTGATAGGGAATTAACACAGACGATAATCCACCTTTGTGAGGGCATACTTGATAATTATCTAAAAATTTATCTCATGAGGATGAAATTGTCGTTTTCCTTCCTCAAGCCATCATCTCAAGTTCTTCCAAGCCTGAAATACATCGAAAAAATTTTTCCATAATTTTTGATTGGAAAAAGAGCTTGATTTTGCTTTAGCAGCGTGCTGTATTTGTAAGTGACCATACTTAAGAAAATATGAATTTAATGATAAATAATTTCATTTGTGTACAGTAGTGTCCCGCATATAGGAAACAATGTTTTCAATTTGAGGCCTGATTTGTTTCTTACAACTTGAGATACAAAGTTCAAAATCAGGGTAAAGTTTCTTAAGTTTCTTATTAGGAAAGTCATGTACTATCAATGAACTACTGAGACACAAGCTCCATTTTCATATAAACTACATTATTCTAATTTGGATTTATAAATTTTCACTTCCAAGAAAAGGTGCAATTATTCCAGGAAAGTGCTTTTTGCTTCATTTGCATGTAAAATTCTTGTTTTCATTTGACTATGAACAGTCTGATTCAACTGCAAAGCTGAATTTGTCATGCGTTTCAAATTTCTAATATATGTACCGGGTGTCCCAAATAAAGGTAACAGATTTGATCAAGGCTAGTGTAAAGAATTGAGCTCGAATCAATCGGAAATTATCTTTGAACTATTCCTTGATAGTTAACTTGAAGATAGATACCTTGTTTGTTGATATTAGAACATTGAGAGAAGGTATTTTTATCTTAAAAGCACAGATTTGCCTCCATCTCGAAACCAGAGATTATAGGTTGTGGCCTAAACTACAAATGCGCTGTTCTGGGGAATCTCCTCAAGGACAGACATAGCGTAGAAATTCTGAACAAGGACCAGTGTGCTTAGGTACACATTTGAATGGAAATGTAAAAACTAAAGACTGACAAACTTATCAATGAACATAATCACCAAGGAATATCTTTCTTCAGTCAAGATGAATTTACACAATAGAAGCAATTTTAGCACAAGTGAGCACTTTCAAGGATCTTATCCTTGTTAATTTCTATCCTTTGGGTATACACGATTGCTTGTTTCGTAATAATTCCAATGATAACAAAAATGCAGTTTATTCTAACAAGGAAGATTTTTTCACCACCCAAGGGAATTATTTCGCTGATGAATAGCTTTTGTTCGGCAGGTGTAATTGAAAGGTTTTGCTGAATGAAAGGAGATGTCTCTTTGGGAAAAAAATTCGTGAATTTGATTTCCAGTTCGATTTGGATTTCCATCAAGAAGTTTTTTGAAGCACGAGGCTTCTTGCTTGTACTTCGCTCCGATTCAGGAGACTCCACAACAAGTGCGTCAACAACTTAGGCCAAAACCCAAAAGCTCTGGTTTAAGGATGGAGGCAAATCTTGACTTTCATGATAAAAATTTCTTCTTTCAATGCTCCAAAATCAGCAAACAAGGTGTCTGTCTTCAAGTTGACTATCGAGCAATAGTTTAAAGATTATTTCCGATAGATTGAAGCTAAATATTTAGCGCTAGCCATGATCAAGTCTGTTACCTTTTTTCTGGGACACCCGGTATAGTTTTTGAACAAGAAACAAGCGTTTTTTCAGACCTGCACCAGTTTCTTATAAGAGGGGGTATCATTTCAAAAATCAAGGTCTACTGTTTCTTAAATTTGTGTTTCTTATATGCGGGATACTACTGTATCCACACTACATATCATTAGACCAAAGAAGGACTGTATTTTGACGTGGTATACACTACATCTACTCAAATAATGTAAATGTTGTGAGATTTTAAATTATATTTGGGTTGTATTTTTTCTGAAACACCCTGCACTGTTACATTGCTTTAAGCATCGTTAATAGAATGCGTTTAAGTAAAAGAATGGAGATATAGCAATCTAGTCTAAACACAGCGCAGAGAATGACAAGCGCATATTATGTTCCTATCACTTACTTCAATCGAGAACATCGAACAAAATAGGTTGTATCTACCTGGTGAGACAAAAAAAGTTTACGCGTCTGGAGGGTGGTGAAATAAACAGTATGCGGCCAATATTCGAAACTAAAATGTCAATCCATCAGTCAAAGGCTAACTTTGATGTGAAAATTTGTTTGGCAATATCATTCATCGTATAGACGAAGAAATTAAGAAGATGCTGGGAAAAGGTTTGTTTGGGGACCAAGATTCCGCACCCCTTTCTGGTCTGTAATTCACTTGCTATTGAAATTAAAATCTATTTCTGAAATTGACAAAGGCTTTGAATTTGAATTTGAATGCCGAGAAAATCATGGACCAGAAAGGAATGTAGAAATCTCGATTCCCATACAAAACCCCTTACAGGCATTTTTCTCACTTTTGGACCTTAAAGATGAGTGATTTTACCAAAGAAAATTTTCTCAGCTAAGTTATCCTTTGACTGATATATTAACATTAAATTTTTCAATATCGGCTGTATACCTTTTATTCCGCAGCCTGCCAAACGAGTAATAATTATTTTTGACTCACCCATGGCGATAATCCATGGCGAGCAATATTGTATTTCTGAAACTTGATAGAGTAAATGCAAAAGGGTTCAATTTGCAGTAGTAAAGACTTGAAAAATTACACCATTAATCTAAAATAATAATGCTGTTGTATTCGGCTCAATTTTCAGTAATTTCATTTGTCTCAGACAGGGTTGCCATACTGGCTTTTTCAAGAGAAATTTTACGAGTTTGGCATTTTCTTCAAATTTTTGTGTTCCTTTCAAAAGTTTCTTTTTCAAAGTCTTTTTGGTTGTCTGATAATGCACTTCTTTGGCAAATTAGGTCATCCCTGGATGCCATATTTAGTTGAACAATACTGGTGACTGATAGACATAAAAATTGCTTTGTTTGGGCATGCGTTGCAAAGAGAGTCAATGATGTCATGCGTAGTAGAAAGTACTGGGGATGTGCAGTATAGGAACATTCACGTCATGCACAGATATTTTTTTATTGTGGCTTATTCTCCAGCCATATGGCTTATTTTCTAGCACTTTAGGCATAAATTCAAAATTCAAATCTGGCAACCCTGGTCTCAGAGTCATTGTTCCGTTTATCTTCATCAAAAAGAAATATACAAAGCTCAGCTCTCACATCGCCAAAAAAGTTGAGAGGAAATCATTAACACATTTTAACATTTTTCACTTATTCCCTTTATCATATTACTCGGAAGGTACCCGAGTGATGTTTATACATTGGAATGAAGGCTTGAAAAAATTTTGTTTTGAAATGTTCAAAACAGTGCAGGTAGTGAACCTGAAGATTGTAACGGATCCTATGAGACTTATTTGAAATTCTTGAGTGCTGAAATTCTGATCATTTTAAGAAACTGGCCCAAACTCTAAGTTCCTAATAAAAAGACGTGTATTTGACTTTTATCATTGTTGTTTTGTTATCCTCATTATTAATGTTATTGTTGTTACATAAGGGACTAGTCTTTTTTGTCACAATTTCAATTCATGATTCTCCTTGCTATGCTTGTATTTTACATTTGATTACTGTGCTAATTTTTTGTTTTGAGACATGGAGTGAAGGAATGTTATTGCATTTATTCTGTGGTTTACCTACTGACTATCAAATGGCATTGGTCCGAAGTTTAATTAGCCGTTTGAAAATGTCAGAAATTTTGTCCGAAGTTGTCCGAAATTTATAAAAATTTCGTCCAAAAATTTTGTTCGAAAATTAGATGCCCGAGAATAAAACGTCCGAAAATTTTGGAAATTAATGTATCCTCCTTGCATGAAGACCCATTGCAATTGCGAACAATATTCTTTGAACGCCAAATCAAAAGCAAAACAAACAGAATCTGGGACAGAAACGGCTTTCATATCATACAAACGCCGCCCTGTGACCATCCGGTACTCTGATCACTGTCATACCACAAGATTTAATATGGTTCGGATCTTCAAGGCTAAAATAAATTTTGTACCGCCAAAACAACCTATAATTAGAAATGACGTGAATAACCCATTCGGTGAATAGCGCTAAGCCATTCCCACTCATACATATTAAAATATACTGATCGCGCACAAACTACAGGCCATTACTGTGGACAAAGAAAAGCGAACAGTGTCGGTTGGATCCTTCAAATATTTGAAAAACAATCAATAATCAATCTCACCTGTCCTAGCTCTACCATAATCTCACAGTATCTTTCAATCTGTCCAAGTTTTAATTGCATCTCTGCGGCTTTCAACAATTTAGAATCCTTTGATTGTGAACCAATTGAGAAGCCATAGCTATTAGCTCGTACTGTCTCTAGTTCTTGAGCTTTCGACTGATGAAAATAAAGAAAAGATATTAAATATTGCGCTATCACTAAGGCTTTTTTATGATATTTACTCAATGAAATCAGCTCAAGCTACAGATTATTGAAGTTCGAAAAAGATCCATCCTTAGGGATTGTTGGGTCATTTCCATACTTATTCTTAAGGGTTTTCGGGAGAAAACCCTGTTACACACACCAGAAATCAAACACAATTCCAAAGGTCATGCTTCAACTTCGAGTTTGAGACGATGTTTGAGTCAATCTGACAAGTATTGATTGCTTTAAAAGTTGCTGCTTTAAAAACAGCAGTTTTATTGTTCTCTGGACTTCCCCACGTCTCACCTGTCAGCAATGTCAAATCAAGCAATATTTGAAACAAATGGTTCTAGCGTCCTATTCACTTTTTCTCCACATTTCTAAATAGTTGACAGTGTCCTCTTATTGATAAAACCACTACGAACCCTTTCGAAACTGATGAAAAAATATCAAATATAGTGCTAGAACCTTTCTTTGCAAATTCATATCATCTGAAATTGATGGAGAACAAGAGAAGTGCTAGTTTTGAAGCAACCACTGGTCTGTTTTCCCTCCACCATAAATCAACAGCCACTGATTCGATCGGCTGAAACTGGGTCACAAACTGCAGGCTGAAGCATGGCCTATGCAACAGTACAGAAACCAATACAGTAAAAGATACGGCTCCTCCATAGAAGCTAAACAAACAGGCCAATATCCTTAGGACACCCTGTACAGCAAATACCTACATATAAGAAGCTACAAATTTCATGTCAGCCAAACAAGGGCAGATTTTGTAATACAATTGCATGAGTTGCTTTAATTGACACTGCGATTCAAAGCCCTGCTGACAACGGAAATTCTCCTAACCAGCAAACCAAAACAAGCAAGGCCACAAAGGTTTCCTCGAAAGGAGCCCAACACTCGCCTTGTGCAAGTGAAATGTGTTTTTAAAGAGAAGTTATGTGCTTATAATGAACCAAGAAGGGTAAATCTAAAGTTTTGTCTCGCAGATTTCGCTTATTTGATTCAGGAGCTGTGTGGTAGTTGTTTCATTTAAACCCTAGAACCCGAGAATTTTAATGCCCTCTGCTCAGCATCTGGATCAAATGATCAAAATCCGTGAGACAGAACGTTAGATATACCATTCTTCTTTTGCTATACTCACGTAACATCCCTTAGACATCACCCATTTCTTGCATAAGGAGAGAGTTTACCGTACAGATTTCAGCTTTGCGTCTGTGTTTGTTTGTTTTGCGTCTGTGTTTGTTTGTTTTGCGTCTGTGTTTGTTTGTTTTGCGACTGTGTTTGCCTTTTTTACCCAGCCGGTACATTTACAGGCACTACACCGGTAAGAATATTGACACTAGACTTATGACGATGAGTCCCTTGTATCCCTGCGGCAATCCTTGCTCAAGAGGGACTCACGATGAAACAGTGAAAAATTTGACCCCGTTTTGTTCAATCATCGATGGAATTATGATAGAATCGCGACTTCGAATCTTAATCCTGTGGGCGACAGAGCAGAAACTGCGCACACATGCGCGAAAACTCGTAACTTTGAGCGCCCCTAGCTCCCAGCAACAGATCCCAAAATTCGGCAACACTTGATATTTTGTTCCTTGCGTTTTAAAGTCTTGATTTATCATTTCAAAAAGCTTATCTCTCCAAACACTCCCTTAACTCAGATTGCTTGATGACATCATTTTACGCAGTTTCTGCTCTGTCCCCGCGGGAGTGTTTTCAATTCTTCAATCGAATCGAAACTTCTATCACATACCGTAACAATTGTAATTCACAAATCTCGCAATCTGATTGATACTGTAGGAGTCGTGAAATTTCGGCCTAAATAGGGCCAGGTTTGTCAGAGAAATATTATGAGTCTCTGTTGACTGAAGCGCCATTATCAAGTCAAAGAGCAAAGGGAAACAAGAGACTCATCGTCATAAGTCTATAGTGACACTTACTGCTCTATATCTAACAGCATGCAGAGTATGCATTATGCCTTGGCTGTAATCTTGAGGCAATGGCTGTTGATTCTCTTTATCCAGAAGAACGGATACAAGGACCCATAAATTTTTCAAACCAAATGGTGGCTGTTGAAAGATAGAATAGAAGTTACAATTTTCTTAATAATGAAATAAGCAATTACATGCCATATTACTTGTTACAGTACTTACAAAATTACTGCACTTCATTAACACAAAACGATACCGCATATTTACGAAGCTATTTAGCATTTAATACTGGAACTAAAATAAGTAGACAACAACAACAACAACAACAACAACAACAACAGTAATAACAACAACAATACTGCATGGAGCACAAGGCTGTGTATACATTGCGGCCATTTGATATAAAGTTGAAACTACAAGTAAGTATGAAGCAAAGAGGAAAAGAAACCTTACAAACACATGATAACTCTACTATAAATTATATATACGAAATCCTGTACAGGCTGTGGCAGCTAAGTTTCAGCAGCATCATTCAATTCAAAACGTTGTGTTACACATATGCATCTTAAAGTTGCTTAGTTGAATAGAATTAACGGACAGTCTTTCATCACCAACCAGTATCATTTCAAGCAATACAGCATTTGAAAGATCTGGCAGACGGTATGATTGCAATGTTGAATTCATACTATCGAGATGGTATTGCCATTCCTATTGCAAAATACCAAACAAAACGAAGAAATTTCCTTGAAAATAAATGCTCCCTGACAACGAGAAAAATTGGTACCATAAACATCGATGGCTAAACTTTTGTGGATACAAGCTAGATCCAAAATTATCTTGAAAGGTATCTTGTGAAGAAAACTTTCAAAACTTTGTAAAGAGAACTTATAACAAAGACAGAAATCATTGGTGGTTTCAGCGATCAAGCATATAGGTTCCAAAATTCCTTCAATACGCCCTTCAATTAAAAGCAACGAATCATAGTATTTTAAACCAATCCTTTCAAACATTTGAAACCTATTCTTTTTATTCCTGCCTTAAGCATAAAATAAATATATTTTCATCAAAAATTGTGGCTACTTACAAACGGCAAATGAATGAATTACGATATGAAAAGAACTAACCAAAAATAATTGTGAATACAGCTTCGCAACTTTTCTGCAATTTTTGTTTGTTTCATGTTCAATTAAAGAATTAACATGACTTGAAAATGTCCCTGCTAGTCTCCATTTTTGTTGCACTTCAGGTTCTTCGTCTGCTTAAAGGATGAATAAACAGAATTAACACAGCAAGAACACATAAATAAGGAACCACTTTATATAAAAATGCAGGCTGAAATTTCGGTTGGGCCGAAAGATTGCTTATCTACTTTTGTTGCTGTTATATTTGTCATAATTATTACGACTAATTTATGAAAAGAAGGTCACATGTAGACAATAGCTATAAGCAAAAGCTAATTCGAGTGTACTATCTTAGAAAGTAAGTAAAATAAGGAAAAAAGGAAATAAAACACAAAATAAATAGTTACAAGGACCTTGGTTTTTACACTGTTCTAAATATTTACAATGTTTTCTTTTTCTACGTATTTACTGAGCAGCATATTCATGTCAGCTCAAAACCAAACCTAAGACACGACAGGCCTGCATAGTCAGGCTGGGTTCTTGAGCTGATACAAATCTGCTACCCCGTAAATACCGGGGAAAAACAACATTGTAAACATTGGAAACAGTGTAAAAAATATGAAAATTAGACTGCGTTCACACGATGCCGGTACGAATTTGAAAGCGGTAGGAAATTTGACGGCAAAAAGTCGTTGCAAGACTTTGATGCCATAGAAATGGAACTACACCTCAGAATCGATCAGTCTTGTTCCAAAAACGTCGGAAACTGTTCTGTTTCCATCATTTTCGAGTGTTCACAAGATCCTGCTTCTAAAGTGTGCCGGTTAGCGTTCCGTTTTCGAAATTTTCCAGCAAAAAATGTGCCCTTTTCGTGTGAATGAAAGGCCTATCCGTCACACGTTTCATTGTTTCAAAAATGCACCGACATCGTGTGAACACAGTCTCAGAGTCTTTTTACCTAATTATTCTGTGTTTTATTTCGTTTTTTAAACATTTTACTTGGTTAGGTAGTAGGCTTGAATTAGCTCTTACTTTATAGCTATTGTCTATATGTACACCTTCTTTACATAAATCAACAGAAATACAAAAAAGTAAAATTCTTCTTTACATAAATTCTTTAAATAACTTCTCCTTTACATAAATCAAAAATAATAATAACAAAAGTAAAATTGACCTTTGCAATATAGCGTTTAATTAAAAAATAGAACAAAGGATGGAGCGTGCAATAATTTGCCCAATTGATTTGATAGTAACTCGAGATCATCAAAGATAATGGAATAGAGTAGATTATATTTAGATGGCTCAAGCCCCTGATTTAAGTTGCCTTAGCTCCGCCATTTGTCTTTAATAGGAGAGATGCATATTGAAATAAAATCTTTGAGAGGACATACCAGTTGGATTGAGAATAATATCTGTCAACTGACTGCCACAAAGCAGACGCAAATATAATGACTTCGTAAAATAATCAAGGGCCCAGATTCTGACAGTCGAATCCCTTGATGATGATGCAAGGACGAACGGTCGCTGACGATGACAAGCTAAACCTACAAAAGAATAGTAAGCAAACGCTCTACAAAACAGTACTGTTCATCGTAATCTTATTGTTTAAAGAGCAGTGCAATGCAACCACAGCTACTAAGGGGTTGGAAAACTGAAGTTTCCAATATCTTCTGTGTATAAAAAGCAAGTGCAATGAAGCATAGGGCTCAAATCTTTAAAAAGGTGCGTGTAAAATTTTGTTAGATTTTCTTTGAGTTTAAGTGCTTGAAGGGAACTTTGGGTAATTGCTGTAAATCTGCCGTCTTAATTTCTTGATATCTCGCTGTTTTTAAAATGACAGCATTTATTGATTTTGAAGCGGTCAGGTCATCAGATTTGTAAATTCTTAACCGGAAAAGCTACAGGTTTCAGCTTGCCACCATATTGTTGACCTTCATAAACCATAGTTTTCTTGAAGACTGTATCAATTTTCCTCCAGTAATGTAAGACTTACGATGAATTAAAATTTTTTTAAATTTCTGAGGAACTTTCACAAATATAATCAAAATACAGCAATGCTGAAAATAATCGAGACATGAAAAATTGAAATGGAAGATTTACAGCAAATTACCCAAAGTTGCTTTCAAGCCATTCATTTCATAGAAAAATGTGATGCAATGTTACACTCACCTTGTTAAAAATTTGAAAGATTCGATCCCCATGCTGTGCAATGACTTACAGCACGGAGGGAACGTGAAATGGTAAGACAGAGAGGCAACGAAATTTTCTAAAAAGCTTGCTGGTTTATTGTAGAGAAAAGGCAAAATAAGTGGTTACTCAAAACAGCACTTCTATTTTGTAACAGCCAGTAATATCATATTTCTGCGAAACAAGGAAGCAATCAGATTTGGGAACGGCTATCATGTGATTAAATCTCGGGTTTTGCTTTGTTCTCTAAGCGGACTACATTAACAACATAATACCCTGGAAGTTTAAGTACCCTACGATCGACAATACATAGACGCAAAGTGGAAAGGGCCATTCAAACTGCTACTGAAATGAAATGCTGACTCATACAATACGCGATATTGAGCGGTGTTGCGCAGACTATACGTATTCCCTGAGTATTGTCTGCACGCAGGCTAGGCTTCTAGGGAACTGGACACAGGATATTTTGATATGAAACTCAACAATACAGTGAAGGTTGATTTTAAATGATCATCATACCATATACATCTGCAGCATGATCAGTGTTCTTCTCTATGCAATACCCAGTTCTGAAATGAAACATAATAATAACAATAATGCTACATTAAAGCTTTTAAAGAGCGAAACCCAATAAAAAGCATATCTATCTTTGCGCTTCACAATATCTAACGTCCAATGTCCCGTCTATCTAAAGTATCTAAAATACTTATGAGGCATTAAAAGCAAGTTTGAAATAATTTGTTTTAAGACGCTCTTTGAAAGTATAAACAGTTTCCAAAGTCCTAGCTTCTGATGGACGAGAGTTCCAAAGTTTAGGTGCACACACTGAAAGGCTCTATCTGTCTCCACAAGTGTTCAGATGAGATCGTCGTTCACTAAGATTCATACCATTAACCGTGCGTAGTGAATACTTTGACTGTTTCATGGTATTCACTACGCTCATTTGATAAAGAACTTTTAAACGTATCTTATATAACTTGTACTAAAAGGTTTGCCGAAATTTTTCAAATAGCACTGACTTATACACTAACTCAATGTAACTTCATGAAAAAAGGGGACATCATACATCTGAAAACAGCTGTAAGAGGATAAAAAAGCTTGGATTAAATTGCGTTTGTGTTCGTAGCTTTAGAAACAAGAAAGTTTGTTCCTCATCTTCCTAGTCACTGAAGTGAGCCATGCTTATATGATTTCACGCACTGGATAAATAATTTTCATTTCACTTCCCTCCTACGGGAATACTCCAGATCATTGTCTTGGTTTGAAGCTTTGATGGGGGCAACTGATGAGAAAACTTTAACTGACACAAACTCGGCTCAAACTAAAAATTTTCAGAAACACCGCTTACTTTACATTCCATATCCTCAAAGAATAATCCCAACTTCCTGAGATAAGAATTTCCGGAATCTCTGAATGCCAAAGCAAGCCTCGCACGGGTGCAGTATGTCCTTCCAGAACAGTCACACAACTTTCCTTTAATAAAGAAAGAACAACGTAGATACATTTCAGGTGAACTACAGTCAAAATTGACTAAAAACATAATTAATCTCATTTTGTGTTCACCGCGGGGCCTCCAATATGCTTTTGAGGACAATCAAATGCATTGCAAAGAAACTTTGGTGTTGCTCCCATTGTCGGGTTGGCTTACTAAATCAAAAGCAAAATTCTCATTGCTTTGGATATAACAGAAGTTAGTTGGATTTACAGCGTTTACGAAGGAATTTAAGTATCAAGATTTATCTCCAACTCAGCAGCAAGGAAGCAAAACTACAAGTGGCTGAAAGCATTCTAAAGTTTACATTACGGCACTTAGTGGCTGCTTGGTACTGAGGTTGTAACTGATTTCAATTGAGCCGACCAGTTTCGTGGATGAAACGTAAAGTCAATCGAGTACATTTCTGTTCACGTCATTAGAAAGGTCTTGATAACCATATAATAAAAACTGTGTCAAAGAATCATTCGAAAGATTGGTAATTTGTATAGATGACCGAATTAATTGAACAATTCCAACGAAAAGATCTCGATGCTGAGAATCAATAGAAGGGGGATGCAACAAAAGGTGCTCCGTATCCTCCGATTTCTTCTCGAGTTCTGCAGCAAAGGAACGTAACTAAAAGTAGTCGAAATATCAAACACATAGGCAATTTCAGTATGAATCTTACCTGACTGTAATCCCATATCCTTATCGTTCTAAAATGAGAGAAGTTTTTATGTTCAATTTGGAAGGATACAGTGAACATCAAGTTAGTCAAGATATAAGAAGAATTTTCAAAATAATATTCGTTCTCTTTGCCGATGTAGCTACCATTAAAATAGATATAAACCTGTCATGATACACATGAAGAGTTGAGACCTTTTTGCTGCAGAATTAAGTTTTGTTTGGTAAGTTAAACAAATTCTTTTGGTAAAGTGTTCTGCAGAAAAATTTCCTTGAACCAAATACGTTGACCATCGGATGTGGAATCTACAGGTTATCAATTTGTTGCAGTATGTGAAATCTCCTATAAAAACAAAAAATCTTATAATCTAATTCAGAAGGATTGTAGAGAACAATTTGTAAAGAAGTGGTTTTTGTTTGCACAATCGAATGATCGGAGTTTCTGCATTTTTGCCGCACAATCTGCTATTTCTGGATAATCGAAATTTTGTGAGACTCGAGACTGGCATACGCTTCCCCAATGTTGGATCATAACTTTGTGAGGTAGTACTTACAAATGAGATGTTATCTGCTTTAAAGTACATCAACGGGGTTAAAAGCAACTTGGCTAGGGGGACAGAGTCTATCTAAATATAACCTATTGTATTTGACGTTCGTCATCGATGAAACAACATGGAGATAAGTGGCGCCTGCCGTTCTTTATGCTATGCTTACACTATGCCGATGTATCTCCGTTCATTTATTTTAAAAAAGGAAGTAGTGAAAGAAAAAAGTAAAAGATGACCCAACTAACTTACCCATCATCAGATCCACTGCATAAAATTCCATCTCTCAATGGAGACCATTTTACGTGAAAAACTTTCGCCGTATGTCCTACGAAAGGTTAATCATGCTTAAAAGGTTGTTTGTAAAAAAATATTAAACAACAGTAGCCCTTTAAGGTTTCGCTCAAAGTTAAAAGGTGGCATTTTCAAAGAACAACAAAATCCACAAATATCCCATTCAAATTGCAAACGCACGGTGAACGATATATCGCCAAAGAAACAAAGCTATGTCTGGTCCAAGTGTTTTCTTTGTTCTACTCATAGTTCAAGAAATAAATGGCGTTAAAGAGCGTGGTTCAGCGTTACTACGTAAAATGCTTTTCCTTCTCAAAATGTGGTACTTACTTTGCTTTTCCTCCTCAAAATGTGGTACTTACTTTGTAAATGATTGCATGGACTTGCTACAAGTCTCTCTCTTGTCATCAAACGACATGGAGCAGAAAGAGGGAGAAAAGACTTGAAGCAAGTCCAATGATTGTGCAAAAGAGTGGAGGTGCGGGGTTTCGAACCCCGGGCCTCTCAAATACCAAGCGAGCGCTCTACCACTGAGCTTCACCCCCTCCGAAGGCGCTTAATCTTAACAGGTAACGAGAACTTTCCCAATAGGAAATCAAAAGCTTTGCTATAATCATCATTTCCTAAAGTAATTCAACAGTTGACCAAACAACATATTCTCTTTAAAATCGCAATCCCATGGTGTAAAGAAAGAAGCAAAGGGACTTACCTGCAAACGTCCTAATAGCTGAATCTCCTTTTGAAGGCAAATAGAAAATTCGCACTAATTTATCTTCACATCCAGTTGCTAAAATGTCTCTACAATAGAGGGAAAGAAGTGAGAGAAAACAAGCTGCCAGTAAGACATGAAAGGAATTCTATAAATGAGTTGAACTGAATTCTTTATGCGATAAACTTTTTTCACAGGCAGAAGAAACACAAAGGCCTGCGTTGATAAGTTGCGCTCTTCAGCATCCTTGCAAATCAGTTAAGAAGTGTACAATTGTTATACACGTACACGATACACGTACAGTACCACAAAAACTACTCTCAAGATATGAAGCGACACTTGTGTGATATTTTCCAGGATATCATGATATCCTGTTGCTTGAAGTGCTGAACTCCTTACAATTTGGTATCTTCTCGGTCTTAGTCATATTAACCATATTAGCGATTTAACAGGTAACTACGCTTTATTCGTTATCAATAAGCTTACGTCTTTGCATACTGAACTGTATGCCATTTCAATAGCTGACAAGCTCCTCTCTTAAACCGCAAATTATGATTTAAGAACAGTTTGTGGGCTACTCAAAACCATTTCGGTTATAAATAAGATTGCTGCAAATTATCAAACATACATTCCAGTTAAGAAATGACTTAGATACCTGTTATTAGGACTCCAATCACAGCCAAAGACTGAGCCAGGATGCTTGTACTTTTTGACAACAGTACCATCAACCATTCTTATAATACTGTCAATAAATAGTATTAGTTTAACCT
The DNA here is from genome assembly GCA_964019985.1 of Aurelia sp. 4 Dawson et al 2005. NCBI lineage: Eukaryota > Metazoa > Cnidaria > Scyphozoa > Semaeostomeae > Ulmaridae > Aurelia > Aurelia sp. 4 Dawson et al 2005. The sequence goes on along the minus strand of OZ026492.1, from coordinate 41,341,452 downwards.
TACTTTTACATTCTTCATAGTTGTACCATAACTAAGAAGAATATAAAAGTAATGTTATTAATGATGTTGTTTTTATAACAAATACTACTGATTAAACTCAGCTTTTATGTTCATGGCATTCATTTAGTTTCAATTCAAATGCATTTTTTGTCTGTTTATTTGTTTATTTGTTTGTTTGTCTGTCTCCAGGCTATATACTGTATTTAAAGGTATTTCATGAATTCTTATAAACTTGATTCTGGGTCAAAACTCTCCAGGAAGTGCATTAAGCTACTGAAATGAATTAGAAGTGGTCAGGAAAAGAGTGACGATGGTAGGCTATTTAGCTGTATAGAAACCATGGTGCTACTGATATAAAAAAAGGTTCGAACGATCAATGTGTAAGTTTCCATCCGAATTCTGTCATAAGAAATTTTCAATTTTTCCAGTTCTTTGGTTGAACAGCTAAAAGGTCTCGTTTTACGTAAATGCAGAGCAAACATAGCTGACAGTAATCAAAAGCACAAAACGAAACAAAACAACATACCAGTTACCATCGGCTCCTGCTGATGCAATATATTTTGAATCTCTCTGATTCCATGATGCAGTATAAACACTATTTTTACCATGTTCATTAAACCTCATAATAATCCTTTCCTTTTCAACATCCCAAACAAAGCAACCACTGCGTGAGGTAGCTGCTACCAAGCAATTTAGATCACCTGTTACGGATGAATGATTACAAAATTAGAATTTGGGGAGAAAATCTGTGTAAGATTGCATTCACACGATGTCGGCACATTTTGAAAACGGTGAAAAATGTGACAGATAGGCCTATCGTTCACACGATGGCCTCACATTTTGAAAACGGTGAAAAATGTGACAGATGGGCCTATCGTTCACACGATGCCGTCATATTTTGAAGTATTAACAATCTTTTATACCCTGAAATAAATCTAAGTACCTTTGAAATAAGAACCTTTTTCAACCTGGCTCTTGAAAAAGTAGGCTCTTATACGTGGGCATTTACTGTAGTCCGGCCTTATCAATGTGCACGAACGCACGAGCGCCACTCACAAGCACAACTTTCACGACATATTTTTGCTGGCGTCATTATTGTAATCAGAGTGTCTTGTATACAGTCACATTGTTTCCCAACTATAGGCTCGGTGGCACGGAATGTCTTCAATTAGGCCTGGAGTTAGTTAATGTTTCTCTCTTCTGTCGTAACTGGCTATACATTTTGACCAAAGGTAAAATACAATTTCTTTCTGTCATGAGTGTAGCATAACGAGACGGTTTAGCGATAACTACCGAGTGAGTCAGAAAAAACGTGGGGCGTTTGACGGAGTGTGGCGTCGCATTGAGCCACTCTATTACCGTAAACTAAATTTTACCGTGCAGCCAAGAGTCTAACTTAGATCATAAACCATTCCCAATCGAAATCGGTCATTTGATGCCTTTGTTAAAAATATTCTCCTCGTAAGACCCTGTATGGGAGTCTTGCAAGGTTGTGAAATCTTCGACCAAGCCCCTTCAGCCGTTTAGCCTTGCCAGAATTGCAGGTACACGTTGCATTGTCAGGGGAACTGAAAAGTTGAGCCTGGTTCACACTAGGTTGCTTAAGTCGCTAAGATCGTGCAGAAAGAACCAAAGACAAAGACTCAGAGTTTGAATCCCTTGTCTTTTGGTCTTTCTGCACGACTCTGTGAATCAGGCTTTAAGAAACAGTGTTGTTTGCATGAAGTCCCATTGCGACAGAGTATTTATCTGCGTGAAAGAAACCTCTTCACAAGACGAAGAAGTACGCATTATCAATGTCTTTCAAACGTATTCTCCAAGCATGGCAACTTATGATAAGGCATCCCAAGGGAGAAAATACTACCTCCTTATCATTTCATTCTCCCCTGAAAATACCACGTGTACCTGTAACTTTTACCGAGATAAAATGCGGAAGGGGCTCAGCAAAAGATTTCATCAGTTTGCAAGATTCCCGTACAAGGTCTTGCAAAGAAAATGTTTTTCTGAAAAATGCATTAAATGACTGTTTTTGATGGGGAAAGGTTTATGATCTAAGTTAGACTCTTGGCTGCCCGGAAAAACTTAGTTTATGACAATGGGGTGACTAAATGCGATATCACGGTCCGCCAAACACCTCACGTTTTTTCTGATTCACCCGGTATTTAAGATCGCTTATAACGAGGGTCTCTGTGTAAAGCGATTTGATTAGAGGTCCACACTTTAAATGAGTGCAGCAGAGATGAAAAAAATTCACAATGAGTAACTTGAATTGCAGTAATCGTGGAAAATAGACAAGGAGAGCAGTAAGTTCAAGAAAAGCTGCATGTTTCAAGGTAAATCAACGGAAGTTACCTGGTGCCCAAGAAATTGAGTAGATAGCTGTTTCGTTCCTGGCTGTTGACTTTACCTATGAATGGAGATAGAAATACAAATAGGTGCAATTCAAAGTAGGGGAGGACATTATTGTATATCCAAAAACTGGGTCATTGTTCATGTTCTGACTTGACACTGCAATCTTTGGCACTTTTCTGCTGATCGAGAACCCTCTTATCAAGGTATGGAAACCAGCAGAGTTTATCTTATATCAGGAACATGAAATGGCTGCCATGTGGTTCATCAATATTAGCATCGACAGAAAGACAGCTTCGCTATAATGCTCGAAAATTTACACCTCTCATTTCAATTCACCTTGGACCGTTGATATGCAAAGAAGCTATTCAGTGACATCGTATCTGTCTCGAGGAATAATCGTTTTTGAGGACATGTTGATGCAATGACACACCTTTCAGCTTGTCCACATAAGAGTCTGGATCGAGCGATTTATTTATACATTTTACACGAAAATGTTCGATTAAGTGGCGTCACAGCGTCTATCATTTCGGCTCAGTCTACAATTCATAAAAACATTGTTCGATCTAGATTCTTTTGTAGAATAGCTAAAAAGTCCATTGAAAGGATGGATAAAGGTAATAAATAGAGAATTGCGTAGGAGACTTTCGCGAGGACTGGGACTAGCCCAGTTCTATCTGTTGTTGTTGTTGCCAGTTAATTTCGTTTATAGTCGCCCATCATTCCGTTCGTTGGTGTTTGAATAAAGTCATTTTAACGATTGAATAGATGGACACTTATTTAATAAATTTCCATGAGGACATTTCATACAATGATCTTTCCGACTTAAAAAGAATTTTAATTTATCTGATTAGTTGACTTATCATGAGACGCAAAGGATCATGGTAAATAATCAAGTGATACCATCTTTAAAGTAATCGTCTGTAGAACTTTCAGCTTTTCTACAATAGAATCCTACGGAACAATATCTTTACATATACAGTAATAGATATCTCATTAGAGAAAGAATCATTTTCAAATATGGGACTCTTCTGCCACACGGACTTAACAAACATTCTTCTTGTATATCCTAGCATCTTTGATACCTTCATTATGAACAGTATCTCTTTTCCACTCCTCTGCTCTTTCAAATGCGCCGCATTCTTGCGTCGGATTCTATTGTGCATTCCACTTATCAGCTGTTATATCAATCACTCTTTTGCTATTCTAACGACCTAATCGTATTCCACTTCGTTATCACTGATGAAGGTATACGTCTTACTGTAACATTCTAGGCTATTTGCATTACTCATAATCAAATCTTCGTGAAATACTTGATGTAGTCCGTAAAATCTTGAATGTGTACAATAGAGATGGAAGCTCTAACGTCACTCGATCCAGCTCCGAGTATAAAAATGTACAAAATATCGCTCGATCTAGACTCTTTGGAACACCCAAAGGTACATCGCCCGTAACATAAGCTAGGCTTAAAAACTGAAATCTTAACTTACAGCTTCCATTGTTTGTATATTCCAAACTTTGATAGTACCATCAAAAGAGCATGTTGCAAGTAGATCAGGATCATCTGGGTGGAATTTGCAATCGAATATAGTCTCGATGTGTCCCTAAAAATGCAACATGAACTAATCACTTCAACATTCAAAGAAAGTTAAAAAAATCCTGAAATTTCTTATTTCATGAAGATTCTTGAGTTAAGTTTTCCAGCCACAAACAAAGTTTCTCGTGCAAAATTGAGCAGTGAAGCAAAAACTAATGGATTAACCTTGTGTCTTCTTCACCATCTTATTATACCACATTTTTATATATTTTGATTACGATATTATATTTACATATTACATTGCATTGTGTATCACAACACTCATTACATTATATTACAGAACATTCTTCTTGTTTATTTGATGTCACCAATAGCAAATAAAAATCACCGAAGCATAATGATGACAACTCATTTCTACCATAAAAATTAAAGAATAGACTCCTGCATAAAGGCTGCCACAAGAAAGCAAGGCCCTCAAGTAAGAATTGTATTTTTAAAAGGAAATACAATATCAAGATTTTAACCGTCTCAGGACTCAATGATTCTCTTGCCTTTATACGAGAATAAAGCCTTTGATGTATCGTAAACTTGCCTCAAGTCTTTTCCCTCCATCCGTCGGTCTGTTCCCTTTTTTGCTATTCCTGGATAAGCCACTCCAACATTCCGTCAAGGCACAACGAGAGGGAGGAATGTTGGAATGGCGGAGCCAGGAACTACCGTAAATGGAATGGTCAGACAGACGGAAGAAACAGACTTGGGACAAGTCTAGATGCATCGCTGCGTTGCATTAACGCAAGAGATAGCAAAATTGCACAAAGCAATGGCATTATTTACTAAAAATTTTCTCACATCAAATCATCACATAAGATAAACGAAAAGAATTAGGGATCAGTACCATGCATTATATTCGCCAGTCAGAAAGCCAGAGCTGAAAATCAATGGTGTGTTTGAACGGTAATTCCAAACATGCCAAATTCTAAAAACAGTAGCTTTCGCAGAAACGTAAATATATTTCCAAATCAAACATGAGGGCTTTAAAATAGCAGGTTCGGATTCACCACGGACAACTTGGAAATTCGCCGAGGAAAAACGAGTATCTTCCCAAAGTCTATCGACTTTCTACCATATGGAGTAAAAGGTTTAGAAGGCCTTTTACACCTGCTAGACCTAAACTGCTTGAGAATTTTGGTATCAATCAAACAAACACAGATTCCAAGTCTACCAAGTCTCCCATTTTCAGGATTGATACCAATCAAACACACCCCAAACATTGTCAATGGAAATGGGCAATGTGCAAACACATTCTTGTTGTCTGCGAGGAACAGCACTTTCTCCAACATTTAGCAAGTTGTTCCGTCCTTCAACGTAAACTCGAGTTTCGTTCTAAAGAAGACTTGTCAACTTTGGACCGAATAAGCAAGAAATGCGAATCATGACTTTCACAATGACAATATGAATCTATGACGGAAACTGCCTGTAAATTTTGGTCTGGCATCAGATATATACACTCTACTTACGTAATCTCGAAGAAAATCCCATCTTTCTTTGCCAATATCATACAGTCCAATACCCCCGTCTAAGAACGTACATACGACATGTGCAGGGGGGATTTGATAAAGACTACTCTGAGATGATGATGAAGACTTTCCTGTTGATAACGATGTGGAGGAGGCTACATTGCTTGAATTGCTGCTCAGCAGTGACGCATTTGTTGTGGAATGTGATTCGGGTATAACAGAGATAGAATGGAACCCAGTCTCTTTTACTTTGATATTCAATATTGGTGACTCTTTTGAAACACTCCATACTCGTAATACTCCGCTTTGTGAGTCTATATAAAAAGGAAAGGAAAGCCAGATATAGTTAATATCATAATTTTTATCAAAACTTTAATACAACCATTTTGCTTTGAGTTGGGAAGCACAGTGAAACCCTGGAAAAAGGCCTGAGCAAATTGGAATATATCACTCTCAAATCACTTTGAAAAAACCCTACACTTTCAGTGAAACATTTTACAATTCATGGTTTCGCTAAAGATGGCGGCAAGTGCCAACATGGATTGCGTGTTTCGTCAGAGTCGTCGACTCATCAGAGATTCTTGACTGGAATTCAATGCACCTTAGTAAAACGTTACTCGCCATCATCTTTAGCGTAATCGTCTGTTCAAGGAAACCTTGTTAATCAAAGGAGTGAGTGATCTTGGTTCGACCATATGAATTTTGGTTCGATTTCCAAGCTTTTGACAACAGCATGACACTGGATGCTAAAACTTAAGCATTGACAAATGGGATGGAAGATACTGTTAATTCAGAGCGGCGGGATGAAAGTCGAGTCAAAATGTAACCAAAACATTGCTTTCTCAACACAATATGGAAAGAACTGGGCTTGATGAGGAGCAAATCTCCCAAGGGAAAAGTCTTGCCACAAGAGATAAAGTACGCCAAATCTGTCTGGTTGCAAGTGATACGTATATTTGTACATTTGCCAATAAGAAATTCAACTCTCAGATCGCCAAAAGATTAAGAAACTCCAGAACTAGGAAAATATAACTTAGATATTATTTAGTTCAATAAAGGAAAGACTTATTTGCATATTTTTACTCTATTCTCAATGTTTTCTCGTATGATGTTACTCAGAAGGTACTTGAGTATGTCTAAAACATAAGAAAAGCTTCAAAGAACTTTCTTTTGAATGTTCATGAGAGCACCGGTGGTAAACAAGAAGCCCGGGGGGGGGGTAACTTCCATATATGGAGCAACGGGTACGTGCCACCCATAAGGATGGGTTTAGAACCTCGAAAATCCTTAAATATGGGTATCAGAATTTACATTTTCCACTGGAAATGGGTGCCTCTTTGACTTGCAACGAAAAAGATTGCCGAGTTTAATATTTGCAACGTTGGATTTTTATCTTTATAGCTATGAAACGTGGTTGGTTGCAACTTTACCTTCATATTGTAAATTCAAAGTGACATGAAATTTGATTTCTGGGATCTTCAACAGGCTCACAATAATACATAAAAAATGGGTATGGAAATTGACCAAAAATCCTTAAATAAGGGTCTTCCTCCAAAATGCTGGGCGGCACGTCCCCGTCATCCCAAGATTCGAGTTATCCCCCATCTCCCCGGGACACGAAGATTGTTGCCTTTAAGAAATTCGTAGATACTTTTAAGTATTTAAGATCTGAATATTTAAAGGAACTTCATTCCTAGCTCAAATCGTTACATTATCATGACAAAATATGTGTATACCAGTCCTTTAGGCTGAGAGAGCAAATTGTGCTTTGTGGTACAGTAATGCGTGGCAATTACTGTATTCCATGCTAATTTCCCATTTACTGTACAGCTGTTTTCGCTATTAATTCCTTCCGATTTACAACTTCTTGTAACTTTATACAGCTTGCATGCTACGTTTACACTTTACAATTTTCTTCTTTGATACTTCCAGAAACTATATTGGTTTTGGTGTTATGCAGGTGGTCTATTGCAACAGCTGCTGCGGACATTCAGCTATCGAGATATTGTAAAAACGGTCCGATTGATTACTGTTATGGTGTATCTGAAACAAGTTTCGCAACTTTAAGAAGTCATCTGCCGAGTTTATTATGTGTCCTACTTGGCATATGTTCCATAACTTTAAATGGGTGTAAATAGGTGGGAGTGAAATTCTACGACCTACAGTAAAAACCCGCGTATAAGAACCTAGGGATTAAGAGCCTACAGGAGCTAAAATTCTGAAATTGGGGACAGAGAAAAGTTTATTTTATAACATGGCCGGTGCGAAACATAACGGGGCAACTACTTTCATTGAGCATATCAGAGGTGGTCAAAATATTTTTGAGGCAAATATCAACGGGACAGAAGCTTTTTACGAGCTCAAGATGAAATTTGAAATGTAAAATGTCTCATTATGAGTGCTAAGCTGTGAATTATGCAAGCAGAGAAATTCTTGGAAGGATATATATTTTAGATGACGGAAAATTTCCTTGTCTGTTACTTGCGTCTCAGTCTTATCTCATTGTCTTCAAAGTGAATTTTTCATTGAACAACATTCGTAAGTACAAGAATTGATTTTGTTATGGTCCTTGGCTACTTCATCGGTGATACGAACTGAAAAACAACTGTTGTTCATGAATACATGGCAGATACAATCTTAAGGACTTTAAGGAAAGGGCGATAATAAATTTTGCACTGTCCCTTAAGAAAGCATTCAGCCTGAAATAGATTCTTACTCGTAGTGATTATCACATTACATTAGATTTCAGTTGGATTAGTCATCGAACCTATACGAACTGATAATAGCAAATGTGCATTTTGCAAAGAACCCTGAAAATCCGTTGAAAGCTTTTCATTGGATTCCATAAAATTTCTGATTCTTCAACGAACTCTTATTGTGAAGAACACGTCCGGTGCTGTGGACTAAGAGTATATAATTGGCTTTAAGTTAGAATCTGAACATAAGAAATACCTGAAAGCCGTGAATAAAATAAGAACCAATCAAGGAACCTGAAAAGCCTCAATTTCAACTAAATATCCCAGATATAAGAACATAATCAGGTTGACCTGCAAAATTATAGGCTCTTATACGCGGGATTTTACTACACTTCATTTATTTAAACGGCTTGAACGAGACTTTGACCACTTAATCTGTAATTCTACCGTTGGACTTTTCTGAACTCTTGAATACTTTCAAATTAAAGCATATTTCATACTTCAAATCATCCAAGGATGTCATCAAATTTCTAAATTGTAAGTCATATCATGAAGATCAAATAAGGTTATAAAGATCAGAACAAACAAAGCCAACAACTTGAGTTCCATGTCATGTAAAATTTTAGTGACACCTATATGTGAGAGCCTTTCTGCAGAGCCAAATAAACTATTCTTTTCTTCTAGGCTCAAACACATTGGATAGGAATGATGATACCAATTTAGAAGTCCATCCCACCAGGCAATGTTTTAAAACGGGAAAATACAAAGAAACAAAAACAAAGACCACGTTTACACCGCAGCAGTGCAGTTTGTATCTGTCACATGAATAATGGAAAAAGTGTTAACAATTAGCAGCAATGGTGTAAATGGGAGGCTGATCTTTTACTAAGAGAAATGAATGAAATTGAAGAAAACATGTTCAAAATTCAAATTGTTCGCCACAGCACGACACGGCATGGGACAGCATTGCACAACACAGCACCACACAGCAAAACCTTCCTCTTACGAAACAGAGACAATCTTTGTTAAACCAAGGTCAAACTAAAATTCAACTGGTTCAACACAGTGGGGCATAGCATATAACTACCATTATCGTTCAGAACATTTGGCTTCTCAAACGGCTGTGGCAATATACACATTGCTCTTCAATTTCTCTCTGTCTTGGGCTGTTGTAATGACCTCAGTCATAGTCAGTCCTGGTTTCTCTTTAACCGTATTTGCAATTCTGGTTTTCTGGCGTCCTCTTGATCTTACAAAACAGGCCTAAATGTGGTCTTAAACTTAAAAAAGCAATGAAAAATTCTTACCTCCACTGACAAACATCCCAGGTGCATTGTCAATCCAAGAAAATCCAGAAATCTTTGCAGCTGCACTTGGTAATTTAAAATTCATGATAATCTGTATAGATTCTGTATCAATTAGCCTAATTCCAGTCCGTTTTTTATATGCAACTAACAAAAAGTCAGGAGACAAAGAATCCCATTGGAGAACTTGTACAGAATCTTCATCCCCCTCTTCATCTAAATTCTCTGGCCGCAAAACTTGTTTATGTGGTTTGTGTCCATGATTCAAAAATGATAGAGATCCATCTTTATGTCCAAATGCTATTTTACCAATCCGTTTTTGGTTCCAAGAAAATTGTGTGACATCTGAGTAAAAGTTAAAAGACTCCTTATGAGACGTTACCTCTAGATTTAAAACACTGTTCCACAGAAAGAGTGGGCCACAGCCATAAATAAAACTGACAACATCCTTCTCATGAGGGCACCATTCTATGCAAACTGGTGTCTCTTTTATCTGCTTCATACGATAAGAAACTCTTTGATCGGAAATGTCCCAAAGGATAATTTCTTTTTCTGTGCTAGCACTAGCGATGACATTTGGGTCCCTTGGGTTCCAACTGATGCAAGTAATTGTTTTCTTGTGAGCTGAAACCACTGAATGGAGATTAAATTTTTTGAGGTCAGAGTCCCACTAAAAGGCAATAAGACAATGGAGATTATTTCGGCATAAGAAAAGTCCAAGTCTGATCATTTCAAAGTGAGTGAGTACTATTGAGGTATGCAAATGTTTTGTCGTACATGCAAACAATCTTGTTGTAATTAGCCAAGAATGGAAATGATGCAATGATGCAAAATGCCTTACTTATAACAGCTTCTTCAAGAAGTTTCACAGAATTCCACACTTGTACACAATTTCAAAACTACTGTATGTATACTATACCAGCCTACTTAAACATGCATACTTTTCTGTCTATTTATGTTACAAAGCATGAAAACATCAATGGCACCTTTCTCAGTTTTCCAGCATGTGCCATAGCTTGTGCAAGATGCTCTACAGGTGCAAATAATGCAATTGTGCACCATTTCTCTCATGATAAGGACTGTTGGTTATGATTCTGAATATTTCAAACTTGAAACTACACATGAATGGAAGAAAACATTGAAAATATAAGATGTTTTGCTATTGGAATGTGACTAATTGATTCCTTAAACATAAGATACACTTTTGTGGGGGAAAGCTCTGGCTTTGTTGTTGGAGAAATGGAATCACGTTTGTTTAGAATTCCTATCATGTTCAAATTGTTTGGTATCATGTGAATGCCAGCTACAGTAGAATTCTAGTGTCATCACATTTTTGCTGTTTTCAAATCACCTGAATGTGGTCTAAGTCGACAGAGCAGAAACTGCACACGCATGCGTGAAAACTCGCAACTTTAAGTAGCCCTAGCTCTCTGCAACAGATCCCAAAATTTGGCAACACTTGATATGTTGTTCCTTTGGCCTTGAACTCTTGATTTATCATTTCAAAAAGTTTATCTGTCCAAACACTTCCTTATCTCAGATTGGTGGATGACATCATTTTACGCAGTTTCTGCTCTGTCGTCCAAGTCATAAATCTTACAATTAACTTGATGCATGATTCTTTATTGCCTGTTAAAAGTACAAATATTATATAAATTTTTCTTGGCACACCAGATGACATCATCAAATTGATAGTTCTAGATTGAATTTGCTGATGTCAGGATGCTGCACTCTCTGAATTGACTTCAGCACCATTACTACTCAGTGGCCAACAGAACTTTGGTATAGCCTTCATTATCTGCATTACTATTTGCTATGATCAGTATGGGTTGACATGCCTATCATGCTACCAATGGTATCATCTTTTGTAAATATGTCTGTGTTAAATTGTACACTTTTAGATCACCAAACCAGTAGGACCAGTAGGAATCCATTTATTCACAAACAAGCATTTACTGTGACACGAAACATGACAGCATTACCTCATAAATGTAGATAGCCAACGTTGAACAATATGCAAATCGGTTTCCACTGGCAGAACACATCCTTGGGCTCCATGGTTGAGCTCCAGCAGTCAACAGACCAACTTGTCTCAATGACATTTTGCCTTTATTTCAATTCCATGTGAATGTCCTCATTTGATCACGCTCCTCATTTGTATCTGTAAACACGAGGAAAAATGTTGAATTTCCTGTTGATGGACACTTCTTACTCTATTTTGTAGGTCAAAGATAGAATCACCAAAAGATCTAAATCTTTTAAAAAAATGCTGTAAGCATATATACAGTCAGTTAATGCATCTTTGTTAACTTCAATGGCTCAAAAGTAACTCTCCTGGGGGGGGGGACTTCAGGCTCAATTGTACAGGGGTATGCACCCCAAGAAATAATTTGTTCACCTGGCTTTGGAATCTTTCCCTCGTATGATAGCCGAATTCAGAAAAAATTGGCAAAAAGCACACTCAAAAAATTTAAAAATTTCATAGGAAAACAATGAAATAACACTTTTTGACAGCTGGCTTTTGGAGAATTGCCTTCTTTTCATACCCAGTTTTAGAAAAAAGGGGTGAAAACGCTATCCGTGAAGAAGTGCACATCCCATCCGCAAAATAGTAAGTATAACACCCAGGGGAATCTCAGGCATTTGGTTTTATGAGGTCATTGGCAATCTTTCCTATCTTATCTGCAGAATTAGAGCAACTTGGTTCCAAACATCAACTTTCAAAATTGCAAAATCATAAACCACAAAAGGGTATGGGTTTCTGCTTACCACTGCGTAATAGACCTTTGAAAACCATCCATTTTCATCAAAATAAACTTCACAAAAAATTCAATTTTTTCAAAGATTTTTGCACTCTTTTGGTAAATTCTTTCGACCACAAAAATTTTGAGGATAATCAAAATATCCAAGATTGCAAATGAACACTGATATTGGCAAAAATGAGCCTATGTGTAGACCTGTTATTCAAACGAAGAAAGGTCCTACAAAACAATGAGCAAAAGCTTGCTTCAGTAAAGTGAGTTCCAGATTTCTAGAACTTGATTCATGCAGGCTTTGTTGAGACGTGCTTCATACATCATTTGAATATCAGATTAGGACAAAAAGATAACTACTCAAGTGGTCATAGCAAACTTTTGCTCTTTGTTTTGTAGACCCTTTCTTCTTTTGAATAACAGCCCTACTCTTGGGCTAGGCAAAAGTATACCTACCTTTAGATCCTTTTGAGCCATTAAATCAAACAAAAAATGAATCAACCAATTGTGTGATGTTCTTTAGGGGTCAATGACAAAAGACTTTCATCCCTGCTAACAGGTTTTGTCCCTTAAGATCTGAACTCCCTCACCCTTAGTTAACACAGGTAACAATGGCCAAACTTTTTTGCCTCTGGTCATTTTCTCATTGCTAGCCCAAATCAACCAAAATTTTCAAGAAAGGTGAGTATAAATCAAACTATCAAAACTTCAAGCAAAACTAGATGATGAAAGCAGCATACTTATGACCTTAAACTCTTAGGAACTTTTCTTATCAAGATTATGTCACCAAAACAACAATCTCAATTGATTCTAATGAGACTCCCTCCCCCCTGACGGACAAAATTATTCATTAATAGGGATGAAAATCTTTTTCATCGATGATCCCTTAAGTATTCAATGAAGGTGAAGGTGAAGCGGCATTTTCAATGTCAAGTACTGGGATTGCAGAAATAGAGCAGACCTGATCAAATCTGTGATTCCCTGTCATGATGTTAAAGTGGCGGGTTCCTATTGGCTATCAAACCCACTTTGCCTTACTGCTTTGGCTGCAAAGTCAGAGGATTACACCACTGTGCCACAACACCTTGGCACAACACTGCACCACAACACCAATAACATCTTCAGTCCTCGTGCACTGAAATCTGCAACCTGAAACCAGCTCCTATTTTTGCTAGGTTCCTTATTTTCTGACACCCAAGTATGCAGTGCTACCATCACATCAGGAGACAGCAAGTCTCCTTATAATTTTTGTAAAAAGTTAACACCATTTTGTGTCTCAAAATCTGACAAAAGTCACAAGACCCTTGCTATTATTGATACAAACCATGTGCCAGTATGAAAAGTATGGCACTTTTCAACGGGATCTTGGGTGTGTTTGGAATAATTTGAAATGCACAGTGTGTAATGGTTAGCAAGTGTACACTTCAAGTGTGCACATCTTGAATCTTTACAAAAAGAAAGTCCTCCAGCAATTTGTAAAATTCTTGTTCCATATCAGTATGAATTATGGCACTCTTATTCTTCTCTTTTTTGCTCAAATCTTTGGTCAATCTATGCATCTTTGCTATTCTTGTGTAACCTGTGTAAATGATCAATTGAGCTAGGGCTCAAGGTTGCGAATTTTCACGCATGCGCATAAAGATTTTGCTCTGTTGCTTTGTTGTAAGTCACTCAGGTGTGCAACCAGCAATGCATCAAAAATCTTGCGTGCGCATCTGCCATAATTTCCATACTGGAGTCCCTGTGCAACAATCAAGCAACTTTACTGTTCTACTGTATAAAATATGACTTCTATCATTGGTACCTACATACATACATACATACATACATACATTATTTATTTGATTACGCAGGTCATCTAATTTAGGCCACACTAAGTGCAGATGTGGACCTGCGGCTAAAAACTAAAACTTAATTGACTATAATAATTCCAAATAAAAAAGCTCTAAGTTAGAAACCTATTGTAAAATATACTTAATGTTCATATGGTAAAAGGTTGGTAAACTAGTAGTAATAAAAATAATCATCCTTATTAATAATCATGCAACTATCTTTATCAAATGAGATTCTATTTATTAACGACTTTTCTAAATTAATTTTGACTTTAAAAGCTTGAGTGTTACCAATAGATTTGAGATCCACTGGTAGACTGTTCCACGCTAATGCCGCTCTATGTTTGAATGTTAATCTACCCATCTCTGTCCTTGGTCTGGTGACTTTAACACTTCTCAGGTTGTAATTTGAGGGATTGCGCTCAACAAGATGATTTATATCTGCATGATTGCGCTCAAAGTACGCACTATGAACCAGTGATAAAATTCTCTTTTTGTAGAAGTACTGTAAGGGCTGCCAATTTGCTGCCGCTAGAATATCACCATTGTTTTGCTGGGCTGAACCTCCATGAATGAGCTTTGCTGCTCTGAGGTGTATTTCTTCAAGATTATTGAACAGAGATGGACTACAAGATCCCCAGACTGCCAAGCCATATAAAATACTTGGAAGCACTGTTTTGAAGTAAATTGCCTCAAGAATATGTTTTTGGAGAAAACGGATATGTTTCAGAGCTTTAATCTTGCCATTAAAAGACAGGCATATTTTCTTTATTTGGCTTTCCCATGACAGCCTATTATCTAAACGCAGGCCAAGGCAGTCACTTTTAGCTTTGTACTCAATAACTGCATTTCCACATGTAAGGGGCTGCATTGGTCCAACGAATGGCCTCCTTGAAACGATCATAGCCTCGGTTTTTCCATTATGAATTGATAACCGATTCTGACTGCACCAAGAGTAAACTTCATTTAAGATCTTTTGGAGTTTAATGTGAATGTCATCAGTGTTCTTTCCTATTGCGTAAATAGTGGTGTCATCTGCAAACAAATAGGCTTTTCCACTTTTTATGCTTTCAGGAAAGTCATTCACATATATTGAATACAGCCTTGGACCAAGTAGAGAGCCCTGAGGTACACCAACTGTCACTGGCCTCTTCTCTGAGTCGACACCATTTATTCTTGTAAATTGACTCCGATTTGATAAATAATCCTCAACGAGTGAATAAAGGTTACCACATATACCAACTGCTTTAAGTTTTTCCTTCAAAATGGCTAAATTGACGGTATCGAATGCTTTTCGAAAGTCCAAAAAGATGATGCCTACCATATTTCCTTTGTCTAATTCTTCCTTCCAAGTTTCAGTTAAATGTAACAACAAAGTTTCTGAGGAGCGGCCTTCCTTGAAGCCCCACTGTTGATCACTTGAAATTTGAAACTTAGTTAGATGGTTATCTATTGCCATACATGGGATGTTCTCCAGCAGTTTCCCAGGGATACTTAACAAGGAGATGGGCCTAAAATTTGATCTGTCCATAATAGCTCCTGCCTTGAAAATGGGTTTTAAGCAAGATGTTTTCCATTGGTTAGGATATTTCCCACAATCTAAGCTTTTTTTGAAGATGTAAAATAGCCCATGGATTATACTTTCCCCTGCCAGATGAAGGTCTTTAGCTGCAATGTTGTCAGGGCCTATAGCTTTTCTAGGATTTAGTTTCTTTCTTAGGGTTTCGGATAACATTTCATAGGTAACAGTGTGTTCAGCTGTAGTTGGAGTTACTCTTACGATGAACTGATTGCTGGTTTCTTCCTGAAAGTCTCCATGTATTGCAGCTAGGTCTTCCCCAATTTCAGTGAAGAATTTATTAAACAGTTGGGCTTTATCCACTGTTGGGCTTTATACACTGTACCAATCCAATCAAAATAGTAAAAATTGAGAACAACAAGGCTCAGAAGATATTAGTATCTCCTAAAAGGCTACAAGCTGCCTGTATACATCATTAGATAAGTCATTATACTCGAAAGTCCCAGACACAACACTATCAATAGTTAAAGATCTGCAACAAAACAACAGGTTCAATGAGAAGTCTTTCTCCCAACCCAGGTCACAGAAGCTTGTGTATATATAAAACATATATCCTACAGTTTTCCTCTGTTAAACTACCAAACTCTATTTGAGTGGAATTGAATGCATAATGAATGCAAAGGGTGTAACTTTATGTGCATCTTACATCCTTGTTGTATTGTGTATTTCATGTATTTGAAAGAGAAGGAAGTATTCAATTTCTATGAAAGAACATTAGAGCACGGGTGATGGGCCTAAATCAGGCAGGCACGAACGAGTCGAAGTTTCCCTTGCATTACACTTTGCAAGTGATTTCTATCATGTTATCGGTCTAACAGATATGCAGAATTAAGTATCATATGCATATCAATACTCACCTCGCTTGATGGTATAAAACGGGAAGGGTTTCTGCTATTACGTTGCTGTTTACATCTGCATTTGTTGCGCGCTGTTTCTCATCCAGTCTTGCACTGCCATCTCTTATCTTCTGTTGTGTGAGAAAGAAAAGAACGGCGATGGGTGTCATGTTCCTTAGGTCGTTGTTCTGAAGGTGTCAAATCTTCAAGGTCGGTGGTTGGTGTAAAATTCGATGTGTATTTTGTTTGCTACTTATCTTTAGAATTCTTTCCACAGCCTATTTCTTATCTCTTGTTATTCGCTGTTATTTCACATGTTCAAGGAAAGTTATCCTCAAGTCGATAGCAATGCTGATTTTAAAGGGCCTTCAGCTCGACAAATGACCACTTCTCCGTCGCAGTCGCAGAGGCTGTTTGTTTGTGCCTGTTTGTGCTGACAGAAACCATAGTCACCTATTGTGACTATGCAGAAACAGCCTTTGCGACAGAGAGTGCACGGGAGATGAGATTCTTTACCAAAAAATTTCAATTATATAAGAATTTAACAAGAAACAAAGTCCGATGGTTTTACGAAACTATAATTGGCCAACTTTGCATGGTGGTCCTAGAGGTGTACTCTCGAGCACCGAATAATCGTCCCCCCCCCGCTTGTTAATTTTTGAAAATTTTTCCAACCCCCCCGCTCTTATTCCAACCCCCCTTTTATTAATTTTTGGAAAAATGAAATGATATTAGACATAATTTCTGTATAAACGCAAGAGAAAGTCTCAAGAAGTGCATTCAACTGAACCAGAGTTCAAAAGTATATGCATCGGTAACATCACGATGCACATAGATATATAACAGATACGTGTTTACCTAAGAAAAGGGCTATTTTCTATTTCTCCAAGCACCCCCCCCCCCGATTATTCCAAACCCCCCGATTATTGTTATATCGAACCATTTCCATCCCCCCGATTATTCTCACCCCCCCCCGTTTATTCGGTACTCGAGAGTATAACAATAGGTATTTGGGGTATCCGAAACCTTACGCTCAATATTTGGGGTCCAGTAAAGAGCTAGAGGGGTATGGAATGAAAAATGAATGTGAAAGAAGAAAATCTAAGGAATATGACAATTTTCAAAATTTTATGATGCGGAACAATGCTCCTCCAGGATAGACCTCAAACCACGCGATAAAATGGTTGCCATGGTGCGTTGTATTGCTTCGTGGGATCCTTTCCAAACAATCAAAACATTCTGTTCAATTCTCTTTTAAAAACACAATCAGATACGACAATAGCTGTCAGATAAACAAAATAATCAACAGACTTAGATGATCATCTTGGATCAGGCCACAGTACTGAAAGATTTTTTATGCAACATGAAGGTTTTGCATTAGTACACAGAGTTTCTTTTTGATGAAAAAAGAATCATCAAAATGCCAGAAGTGCTGTTTCCTGACATACAAATCCAAATCATGATTTGCAGCAAGAGAGGGGGTTTCATTTGCCTTAAAACATAACATTATAAAAATACCACTAAAGAACGAAATTTGCTCACTTGTAAATTTCTGACTTGTTGATTGAATGTAAAAGTCGTAATTAGTATATTTGTGTAGAAACCATTACTTATGACAACTGTCTCTTATTTGCAAGTCATCTTACGTAAATCTAAATATTTTCACTTCTTATGTTACACGTTTTTTTTATAAGAAACTGGTTCATAAGAAACTAGTACTAAGATGGCCAAAATTTTAAGAAACTCTAGTACTATGTCTGAGAAGTAATAAGAAACTTTTCAAAGTTAAAAGCATAAATATCACAGCAAATAGATCGTTGAACCCTTGAGCAATATTATCAAACCATTTGTGTTTTCAACATAACAGAACACTGTTTATTCCTTTATGAACCATGAAATTCGTCAACAAAGAGACCTTCAATGCCCTTTACAAAAGCCTAGTTAGGCCAATCCTTGAATACTGTGCGCCAGTTTGGAATCCATGTAAAGTAAAACAAATTAAGACATTAGAATCGGTGCAAAGACGAGCAACAAAGTTAGTGAAGGAACTCAAAAACAAATCGTACACGGAACGCTTACTTTTCCTCGATCTCCCAACGCTAAGCTATAGAAGAAGACGTGGAGATATGATTACAACTTTCAAAATGTTACACGGCATGATCGATACTGATAGTAAAGTATTTTTTGAACGAAGTACTTCAGTTACGAGAGGACACAATCTGTAGCTTTTCAAGTTTGCTTCATCGTCGAGCCTGAGGAAGAACTATTTCTCAAACAGAGTAATAAACGAATGGAACAATTTGCCAGCAACCATAGTCAATGCGAAGTCAGTTATAGAATTTGAGAAATTATATGACAATTTTTGCGGCAACGAGAAGTACAACTATGAATGCGCTTAAAAACGAACACTAAAGGGTTTAATAGGCCAATGGCCTCCTTATCCCTCATCATATCATATTATTATTATATTATTATTATGATGTTTTAAATGTCAAGAAACATATCTGCCACAGTGTTAGCAACCACATTGCTAATTCTGCATTCAAAAAATAAGAAACCAATTAAGAAACTTTTAGTACTAAAATGGACAAAATTTCATGCGAAATTAAGAAACTTTTAGTACTATGGCCTGATCCTAGTTTCTTATAAAAAACGTGTAACTGTCCATTATAACCCCTCATTTTGTTTCCTGGTCTCTTTTTGCGAAGCAATGACTTCCTGCTGGTGTTAAATGTGGACAACTGAACTCTACCAGTTCGTTCTTTTATGAAACATAAGATCCTTGTGGATGATTACAAAGTCTGCCTTGGGCTAAGCAAGCAAGGGCTTATGAACATTAATTAGTTCATAACCCCAAATGATCGTTGATGCTCCGCGGTGTTCCATGTTCAGTGTGGTCGCGTTTCTTTCCCAATGAATAGCGCCATTGTTTGCAGAGATTCTGCAACTTCACCTGCGATGTTTGCATCTGTAGCCGTGTTGAAGTGGTCCTCCTACCTTTGGTGATGCTGCGAACGCTAACTTCTGTACAGGCCAGTTACATCATCCTCTAAAGTTGACTTATTCATAATGAGTGCCATTAATGGCTGGCTAATGATGCGATCATTCTAGAAAACGACTTTTTCAGCTGAGTTCCCTGGCACTGCACCTTAGGACGATATTCATTTGAAGCATTATTTCAATTTCTTCGACCCCTGTGTACGTTTCCTTCCATGGAAACAATTTCCCAAAAGTAATTACTTTGTCCCAATCCAGCCCCTCCTCTGCTGTAAACCTAAATTCAATGGGACAAACAGGGTCGTAGTTTAAACTTGGTAGCCTGAGTGCAGACTTTGGTTACTGGGGAGGAGAGAAAAGCGCAGTCAGTTGAAGGGGCAGTCCCTTGAGGGCAGTCAAAACAGCACATTTGCACAAAGCACACTATTGGTGAGAGCAAATCTTTCGTTTCTTTTTGCTCATGACAGAACATTGAGAAACAAACTGACGAAGACCTGCCAAAAGAAACGCTAATGAGAGAGATCGCTCAACTTTCAACGTGCTTTAAGCTTAATTTAGTTGCTAACAAGGGATATAACTATCCGATGATTTGCGCTCTGGTCAAATTCAATTTTAGATATGAATTTGAATCACTGCACAAAAATCGCCACTTAGAAGTGAAAACTACGGTTTAGTGCTTTTCTTTACAGACGTTACTATGTATAGGCTGGCGAGCTGATTTTGATGAAATAGGTTGTATGTCTTACACGCTATTTCCTTCTACAAAGAAACAAACATAGGAAAACTTCCAATGGTTTGTAAAAAGACACTGTATCAAGCTACAATAGTCAATGGAATACGTGATAATCTGGCTTTACTCGCAAAGGGGTTGCAAAATCTTTGTGGACTGTCGTTCCGTGTTTCCGATGTTTACGTTCATTGAATCGAAATGCGTGACAAATCAGTATGTTGGCTTTCAGGCGTATAACAACAGGAGCTATTGGCAGTCTGCAAACCACGGAATCATCATGTTCTTCTTATTTCTTATTTAATCACGACATCCATTCAGTATAAAAAAGTATAAAAAAATAGTATGCTTAATAATAGATATAAAAGCCAGTACTGTTCTCCCATGGATTCGTGCGAAAACATATTTTTCTTCAGCTTAGAAAATGACTTTTTAGCCCATTCTTAAACCGGGTGAGTGTGCCAGACTCTCCTGTGTGTGTTGGAATAGAATTCCAAGTTTTTAGACCAGTATAATTGAAACTTTTTCTACTGAAGTCTAGATTTAGCCTTGGGATTTGGAGATCAGTTTTATTTCTTGTATCCATCATGAAATGACGGAACAGCATGACGAAATGCCGGAATAAATTACGGAATCATACAAGGGTGTAAGATATCTATTTCGTAAGCTCCTACTGAACATACATAAACGACATACGAATGCTACAAGTTGCCTTTTTTCTCGATGGAAAACCAAAACTTTGTTAACACCCTGGGAAACACCTAAGGGGTCAAATTCTTCCGACTTAAAGAGACTCTTAGTCTGCTCCCAAAAATCAATGAAACTTAATCCTCACCAAAAACTGATTTGTAAATCTTTAAATTCTTCTGCTTGTCTTCGCAAAAGGGGGGCTTTATCTCCTATTCAAGTCTAGATGCCCTTATTTTCAACATATCAAACTGCACTTAATAGATTTCATCACGAATTCACGAGTAGATGGTATCAAAGTCATGTCAATGCGTGCATAAATAAGCCAAATAACGCTCCGCATACTGATATAGGGACAGGAGTTTCTTCGTGCCGTGCCGAACGCACCTTTCCATTCAGAAGAAAAGAAAATTGGGGCACTCGTATCGTGTTAATACGTTTAGGAGGAGCCTACTAATAGAAATATTACACTCTTATGTGACACCGTCACATTATTCCATCATTTCCTCATTTCGTTCCGCCGTTTCGTGATTCCGTGGTTTACAAACTGCCAGCGCTATTGGCTTTGACGCATTACACTCCGGTTGACGTAGCAATGTTTGTTCCATTGTTCATAGGGCTCAATTCAATTGGCTATAACAGCAATCGTTATTATCTGAAGAGCTACATAAAACCTGTACGTTACATCTAGCCTGTAAAAAGCTATCTTCCAATCAACTACCTCGAAATTGGACTCTGGTTCACTGATTTCGAGCCTTACAGCGCAAATTCGTGCCGAGTCAGGTTTCTATCAGTAAAACATCATAGCCATAAGTCAATCTTGTGGTGTCAGATCTGTCCTACATGAAATAAGCCGACGTCAAATTTTGCTATAGGATCGCAGGAAACTTGTTTCTCGTATGCGCTTTCCGCGCGCTTTTTATTTCACTACCAATTAGCAGAGATAAAACGCTAATCAATTGCATTAACGAGCGTGACTGACTTTCTTACTTACTGACCTGGAGTCCCCTCTTTGATTACAAAGTTGGACTTTGTAATAAAAAATGATCAATTTACTGGGTAAGTAAAAAGAAACACGCCATGTTTCAAAATATTGCTCCTTGGATATCAGAGGAAATTCGCTCTGCTCATCATATAGGCATCGTAACACAGTAACACGGGGACCGACTTGAGGTTACCGATGAAAAGGTCATCCAATGGCCAGAAATGTTTCTCTTATAGAGGTGCTAAACTATGGAATAGCCTGCCAGCCGAGTCAAAGCAGGCAACCTCTCTGTATAGTTGCAAAAAAAAACCATTTAGAAACAGAAACTTTTTCCTTTGCTTTTACTGTAAATTTTGAACATTATTGTACGTAAGTTTTAGATATTGTAAATAAGGTTTTATAGTTTAATTTAATTATTAGCTTTCTTCCTTTTATATTATATTGTAATTAATGTTTTTACCGGAGGGCCCCTTGAAAATCAACTTGTTGAAGGGCAACCCTCCTTAAAAGAAATAAAAAATATGAAATGAATATAATGAAATATGAAGAGTAATAATGATACAAACTGTCTAGTTTCGCAGCCGATATGTCCAGTTAAATTTAGAAATTCACCCGGCTTCAATCCGTCGTTCAGTCATTTGGATATGGGAGATTTTCTACAAAAAAGCCTTTTCAAATGCAAGCAAACAAATGTGAAAACAGCGATCAAGATTTCCTTGGTTTTCCTTCCTAACAATAATGACACTTACGTGTATCATCATATCTTGTGCAGGGGCGGATCCAGCCCGAGGTTGAAGGGGGGGCAATTTGGAAAGGGGGCGCCAAAAAGAAAATGAAAAATGAGCGCGCCGAAGGCGCGCGAAACTTTTTGGGCTTCGTTCAATAAAGTTCTCTGGTTTTTCTTCTGAATAACGCCTTAATTTAAGTGTTTCCCCGCATTCAAAACGAAACATTGAAAAGAGTGCATTTGGGTCAGGATAAGGGGCGCTTTTCTTGCCAAAAAGGGGGCGCCAAAGCTTAGTTTTCATCGTGAAGGGGGGCAGTTGCCCCCATTTGCCCCCTAAATCCGCCACTGATCTTGTGTCCTATTGGTAGAATGGAATCCGAGTGCCCTTTTCATTCATTCATTCATTCATTCATTCATTCATTCATTCATTCATTCATTCATTCATTCATTCATTCATTCATTCATTCTTTTCAAATATTTAACGAGGGTAGCCCTTCAACAATGTTGATTTTCACGGGGCCCTCACATGAACAGACTCGGACCGGTCTGAGTTTCAGATTGGTTTGAGACTCCTTTCGGTCTGCAGTCGAAGCTCCAATGACGCAGGCAAAATCAAACTCAGGTGGACATAAAACTCATTTCGGCTTCTCAGGTCGGTCTCAGTCGTAAAGTCGACCTGAAATATTCATTAGGAGCGAAATGACTTTTCAAAACAGGTGTGATTGGCATTCCTCGCATTCTTTTGGCAATCAAAACAATCAAAATTCCATTCAAAGTCAGCCAACTGAAAATATTTTTCTTCTACTCACTGTATATTCGATACAACTGCAACAACAAAACACAACGTATGGCCGAAAATGAAGATGGGAGGCTGGGAGACAGAAACTTGACAGTATAAATAGCGTTCTCGTGGCCAATATAAACTTATTTTCAATAAGAAACAGAAGTTGTCTTTTAATCCTTATTGAAATTAAACCAAATAAATTCCTAAGATAATGCAAGGATAAAGCAGTGTTTGGTCTCTACTGCTAATGATTTTAGCACTATTGTGCGACATCAAAGGGCCATCAGCAGTTTGTCAGTAAAAATTGCTAACGCTAAGTATCTACATGGACTCAATTCCTTTAACTGGCAGGTATGATTGAAATTTTGGTACATTTTCAAGTATTACTGAATTGTACAAATATTACTGAACGATTCTCCGCCACCTTTGGGCAACTTAGCACCAGACATAGCCAAATTTAAAATCTATCTGAAAGTCAGATCGGTGTGAGTTTTCTCATGTGAGGCTAGTCTTAGAAATAAAGTCTAAAGTTAATAATTTCCATGCTGAAATTCCCGAGTACTATCAAGCAGGCAGAGAATAAACACATCTTGTGGGAAGGCAATTTATCACGATTATGGAAAACATACACAAAATTAGTCGGTTGTTTCTTTGAATCAACCCTGTCAAGGACTTGACAAATTTTGACAAACATACGCCTTCTAAAAATCACATCTCAGCTTCCTAAAACCGCAGTACCTTACCTCTTGAAATGACAGAATTATCATTACATTTCAACTATGAGAAATTTGTAAGAAATACCTAGTGTAGATTCTGCTGGGGGGTAAAAAAAAAAAGTAAGCTGGGGGCATGATCAATAGGACACAAAATCTGGTTAAATTTTGCCAAAATCTTAGCTCAGGGTTTTTCTCTAGCTAGAAGCACTCGAAGTAGCCTCCTTGACATAGGGAATGTTGACTTGTCAGTTCCCCGCCAATTTTTTCCAGCAATCAACACTACCTACAGGGTGTCTCAAAAAAATTGTTCGACGTTTGATTAAATACTAAAAAATTAAGAATACGCTGAATGCACTCTTGGTTAGTCACCCTTTTCCTGAGATTTTAGATTAATTTTTGACACAAGAATCTTGCAAATCCGCTTAAAATTCATGGAGTTACATGCATTTGAAGTTCAAATTTGTGCGAATGCTGAAACCAGAGGCCTCGAAATGGCATTTTTGGTTAAAGCTCTACAGGCCGTCGTTTCTGGTATTTCTCAATTGTTTCAGGGCGAACCAAGTTGGATTCAAACAGGTTTTCGATAACCTAGCTGTCAAGCAAATAGATGCTTTGAGGAAACAGAGTCAGACTCTCGCCGATTATGTTCTGAAACACTGTTTTTGGACTTATGCAATGTAGGGAAATTTAGAGAATGATCGCAAGAAATAATTTACTTCAGAAGTCCCTTTTGGTTTGCTCTGATATCAACGAGAGGTATGACATTGGATAAGCTTCTCTTACCTCCATCTTCGAGCTTTATGCAATACCAGTAATCTGGGGGGTCTCTGGTTTCAGCTATCGCATATTTTTGATCTTCGAGAGCTTGTAACTCAGTGAATTTTCAACCGATTTGCACGATTTTAGTCTCTAAAATTATTTCATAATCTTAGGAACAGGTTTATCTTCCCATGAGCTTGTTCACGTTGTCCTAATTTTTCAATATTTTATCAAACGTCGAACAATTTTTTTGAGACACCCTGTATTTTACCCCCAGCAGACTCTATCTCCCTATCCAAGCTTGGAAAACTACAAATTTAAAACGATAAAGTAGCTAGCGTTGATATCAACACACAACATCGGCCTGTGTTTGTTTACACCTATGTTAAGTCAAGTGATCATTCTGTTGATGAAACTTTTTTGGAATTGTCTGACATACTACGAGCCATGAAAACTTGTGCCATGAATGCAAAAAGTAGCGTAATACTGAGGCCCTGTTTACACAATCTACCATTTTCATTTCATACCGGATTGGGGTTTTGTTTACACCAGAACGCTTCGCTGTGCATTGCAACGGTTTTACTATATGCTTTTCCCATCCACTTCGCATTCTGCGCAGCACCAAAGATAAATTGGGGGCCCCTAGAAGTGATAATGAGATTCCATATTGAGTTGAGTTGATACCGGATTCAACCGTTTACACGATATTGGATTGGTTTCATGCCACTTCCAGTGCGTTCTCGTGTAAACAGAAGGCCAATAAGATAAAAAATGAAAACGGTATCGTGTAAACAGAAAGACGAACAGACATGAAATGAAAAGAGCATCGTGTAGGCAGGGCCTGAAACTTCCGAAGAGTAATCAGATGACTTAAAATGGGTAAAACAAACCTTACCTAATTTTCAGTCATAAAGGGCGTCCAAAAAGTCTATAGATTTGGTTAGGTCTAGCAATGTGAATCTAAATTTGACTCAAAATATTCCTCGATGGTCAACTTAAACATAGATACCTCTTCTTTGACATTCAATCGCGTGACTTAACCCGACGAGGTCACACGAAGCCACTCGCCCCAGACCCTTGTCATCCAAACGCTCCCTTTTCAAACGCGAAAAATTGCAACTTCCCTCCCCCAAAAATAGATTCAAATCTTTCAAATTGTTATCCAAAAAGATTGATCTTTTCAAATCAAAAATAAAAACCGGTTGGATATCCTCACTGCGCTGGCACTTTAAGTCAGTTGGCGCTCAATGCATTGTTGGGGCCATTACCAGAGCACGCCACCGTTCTCGGTCCACAGCCTGATGAACTGGATCAGCCAAATTTCCTCTAAACAATTTTACAATGTCACTTGCCCATGATGTCAGTGGCCTTCCTTTTCTTCTCTTCCCCTCAACCTTTCCCTCTATAATGCACCTTTCCATGCCTCTATAATGCACATATTTCTTATGTGACTGAAGGGGCGCACCTACCTCAAGATCATGTTTTCCGCAGTACAAGAGTGGTTCCAATGTTCTCTAGCACCCCACCCACCAGCACCCACTGGTCTGTCCTTTTATCTGTCCACGATATCTCATTCGTTGGCATTGGTGCTCTGAGAGCAGAAATATTAATCCTGACGACGCCAATCTACATCGACCTGCAAACCAGGGCTGTTGCCTTTTGGCCTAAGCAAGCTCTTGACGAATAACTAAGGAACTGCACAGTGGATTACTGGGGGGGGGGCTGACTTTTGGCAAACAGAATATCATAAGATCTAATGTTATTCACTCAAATTTTCACTAAGGTTATTGCTGGTTTATTCCCTGCGCCTCAAGAATTTGTTTATGCCGATGCAAATTTGAGCTTTTCAACACTATTATGTCTGGCATCAAAAATCAGGCCCGTAGGAAGCGGGGGCTTAGGTAGGGTTGTAGCCCCCCATAATTTTGGAAACAATGGTGCTACGTCATAAGCATTAGTAAGATCCATTGTTCTCCAACCTCGTCCCCAGGGCCTTTGTCATATTTGACAAAAGGCCCTGGGGACGAGGTTGATTGTTTTCCATTGTTTTAAGAACCATTGCTCCCCCCGATCAGCAGCTGTTTCCTACGGCCCTGTGTCAAAGCACCTCTATCAACAACCGACGAGGCATCTATGTCATGACGATTATCCAAGGGCATTTTGCATAGTGACTAGCCATTGATTGTAGCTCAAGTCACATCACTGGAGCAAACCGAATCCAGTGAGTCAAAACAACATTTAGGCGTTTGAAGGGCTGTGGAATAAAAAGTGTGAGACCAATATTAAAAACTGAAATGTTTATCTATCAGTCAAAGATCAATTTAGATGAGAAAATTTTGTTTGGTAGTATCCCTCATCTTACAGACCCAGAAATTAGGAAAATGCTGGTAAAGGGCATGTTTGGGAACAAAAATTCCACATTCTATTCTGGTCCATGATTTACCTTCTATTGAAATTCGAATTCAGCATCTCAAACTGGCAATGCAAACTTCAATCCAACATAAATCATGGACCAGAATGGAATGTGGAATTCTCGATTCCCATACAAACCCCTTACAAGCATTTTAATTATTGTGGGGTCCTAAAGATGTTTGATTTTACCCAACAAAATTTTGTCGTCTAAGTCAGCCTTTGAGTGATAGATTAACACTTAAGCTTTGAACATTAAATGGCTAAACTTTTTTTGACTCACCCGCTACTATTTTTTGAGAAACCGGTTTAAAAACATCGTAACTACTAAGGTCATTGTAGGTGCATGTGATGTGCTTGTGAGATGCATATTATTACATATTTGGATTGAGTTAAGATACTTCATTCAAATTTTCTTGCTTCTTGTCAATTCCAAGTTGTTGTTTCTTCTTTCTCCTTCTCGTCTTTTTCACAATTTCCTTTGTGATGAAGAAGCCTACAGCTATGGCTAAGACTGCACTGAGAAGAATCATGCCATGTGTAAAGGTAAACGAACTTTTGACATCCTTCTGCTTGCCTGAATCTAAAATGATTGAATGTGACATGATTTCAAAATTTGTGTCAAATTGCATTTTGCAATTTGCATAAAATTTGTGTCAATGGGGAAGGGAACACAACCCACATGGGATTTGCATAAAGTTTGAGCCAATTCTCATGTCTGCTTCTCTGCAGATCAATTTTAATTTGAGTGACGACGATCGTAAGCTCTGCACAAAACACTGTTTTCTTCTGTCAGTTCTCTCTGTTGTGCATCCTAGCCCATAAATAAACTCACAGACGAGATGCGAAAGTATCCACATGTGCACCATTGTGAATTTACTGATCTTTCTTACTCAAAAGAAGAGGCAAACAATGGTTGAGAGATTCTTTAATTCTTGCGTTCCCTTCCCGAGGAATCGGTGGATCATCGCTAGCATCTAGACAATTCAGTGTAACCAATTTCAGATTAATAATTTTGTTGATTAACTCAACGACTTACCGGTAGGCTTATCTTTGCTTTCTACAAAGGGTCCAATATTGAGATTGTATGTTTTTGACGGAGAATAATTCTTTACTTCTTGCTCCTCACTTTCTCTCCTCCTCAGTGATCTCAATCCTATTTCCTCTGATTCCAACAGTACCGATCTTCGAACTCTCTTGATATTGTTTCCTTGACAGCCAGATGAGCAGCGAGCGTCAGTTGACTGCTTGTGACACATGAAAATTTGACAATGGAGATAAACTTGTGTATACCCGTAGAACTTGAATGACATGAAGCTGAATCTCATCTTCTGTGATTGTGTCACAGAAATGAATTGAACTGTTGTATCAGTAGCACATCTGTAAAGGAAATAGAAGCATAGGTGACACAAGGGTCAATATTTTTGGCAACGTTTCCTTGCAAACGCTTTATCGTGTGTACTTGTTTGCATACTGTTTCCAAAATGTCTCCAACGTACACTCAGAGAGGGCTAACAAATTCGTTAATTTCATCAGTGGTGGTGAATGGAATTGAGCCAATCAAGGGAGGTCTTTCCCAGTCTTTCCCTTGCCTCACAAGTGTAAACCAACCATTTTCAGCTGTCTGTTGATACATGTTTGACTCATTGAATTGTCCTTTTAATTCGCTTTTAACACTGTTCTACGCTATATATCTATAACACGTATCACGAGCTTTGTCAATTTGCAGGGGCATTACCATGATTATCAAATGTAATGTGATTTGGAAACAACTTACCTGTCTTTTATAAGATCATAGCTTGATGCATGATTTCTATCGGTTGTTGGTGTTGCAGAACATTTCTCAATCAAAAGAACAAGAAAAGTGTCCCTTGTGCCAACCTGCACTTCGAAGTAAAGTCTTTGGTCTAATTTAACAGCGGCAGGGAAAATACTTTGTTGTGTTGTGAACGTACTGTCTTTGTACATGGACAATGATACTGTAAATGTTCCAAAACCAACTAAAAGGAAGAAAAGGATTGCTACGTGAAACAAGTCAGAAAATTTCCTCATCTAAGTTTAAAGGGTTTCAAATATAAGCAGCCTCGTTTTGAAAATTTTTCAAAATTCCTTCCCATTGTTCTTATGAAAATTTCGAGCCCAGATTCGGATTTAGCACCAAAACATTAGTCTAATTATGTGTTTAAACTGCTGATTTGTGATGTAGATTTTATGACAATGTAAAGTTCAAAGATTTATAAAGGATTTGACCGTCAAAAAGCGTTGGGGGTGAAACTTTACACCCCGAGTCATTTTTACAGTCAAATCCCTTACAGATTTTCAAACATTAAGTCGCCATAAACTTAACACCACGACTGCTAGCAACATGAAAACTTGTTGTTAGGCTAAAGTTTGGATGCTAAATCCGAATGTGGCCTCCAAACTTTCATATGAAAAAATTTTGAATAATTTCCAAAACGAGGCTGTTAATCGAAGTGGTGTATGGTATTACTTGAGGTATTGGCGATCAATCAAAGTTGTATTCATCTATAGAAGGCTATTGTATTTTTGTGATCTTTGTTCTCTTTTGCTGAGAATTTCATGAAAAGTCCCTTAATTCCATTTACACGAACACAGGACAAAACAACTGGATCAAAATCATCAATACACTGTTCATTCAAATATATTTCACTCAGCCAAAGAGCTAAGAATCAAATTCTTGTACAAGCAATATGGCATATGACATGATAACTTTGTAAAGATCACTCTTTGAGCCTTTAGGGGAAATCATATCAATTCGCATGTTGCTGTATACCGTTACAAATCATACCAATGAATTCTATTGTAAAAAGGTACAGTAGTGTCCTGCATATAAGAAGCATGAATTTAAGAAACATCAGACCCTGATTTTTAAAATGATACTGCCTGTTGTAAGAAACTGGCGCAGGTCTGAAAAGAGGCTTGTTTCTTATTCAAAAACTATGCATATATTAGAGATCTGAAAAGCATAACAAATTCAGCTTTGCAGTTGAATCAGACCGTACAGATTCAAATCAAAACAAAAATTTGTCATGCAAATGAAGCAATAAGCACTTTCCAGGAGTAATGGTACCTTTTCTTGGTGGTGAAAATTTATAAATACACATCAAAATAGTGTAGTTTATATGACAATGGAGCTTGTATCTCAGTAGTTCATTGATAGTACATGATTTTTCTAAAAAGAAACATAAGAAACTTTACCCTGATTTGAACTTTATATCTCATTTTATAAGAAACAAATCAGATCTCAAATTGAAAATATTGTTTCTTATATGCGGGACACTAATTTATCCCAAAAAATGGCACATCTCCGTACCATAGGGTACGTAGGTAACCCCCCTCCCGGACAAATTACCAAATAATGATACCTTCTGTGGCAGTGATAAATGTCTTCACGGACTCTACGTTAGCAGTTGATGTATTTTGGCTACGTTCAAGTGAACAACTGAATTTGATTTTTTTGCCAGTTGCTGTGACAACTGCTGAAGAAGTATTTCCAAATGTCCACGTTACTTCATTTTCATAAACAATATGCGTCGATGTCTCTGTTATTGTTGTACCACATTTATCATACGCAGTAATAAGTCCATATTCATTATTTGGAGGATACTGTTTGGCAGTACAACTTGTGTCATTCAAAGTTATCGATGAACCATTGTAAATCTGTGTCCGGTTATCCAAGTAGATTGCCATTGAAGTTTCATTGCAAACGACTCTATTTGATCCACCTATGATGAAAACAGAAGCAACTGCGTACTATCTTAGACTTGGTTGATCTGCTCTAAGGGTAGAGTAAAAATGTATGGAACTGACCATGGACCTCTGATGGATTTTGAGAGCATTCCAATGTATCAACGCGTGAAATGAAAGAAACAATTGTCCGTATGTAAGACCAATTTGTCTTTTATTTTGGTGACATTCTAATTTGAACACAAATTGATCTTGTACCGGGTGACCCTCTTGCCAACTTTTTGTCATGAGTTTTGGATATTATGCAAAGAAGTCAGGAAAGTGAATTCAGCATGGATCGATGTAAAATCTACATGGGTAACACTTTTTTTGGTCCAGCCCACTTTTTTTGGGTCCAGCCCCTTGTCGGCAAAATAACTAGCTATAATTGCCTAAAATTTCTAAAAACTCAATCGTGATATCATAGGGTAGTAGTACAAATAAAAGTAAATTTCAAAATTCGGAATCCAAATGGAAATGGAAATTGATCTGATATAGATAATTCCACGAAAATAGATAGGCTGAGCATAGAATTTGATTTCGCTGAGTCGACAAATGTTAAACACAATGTATCTGTAACAGTGTTTGCGTTATTGACATAGATACAGAAAAGGAAAGCTTTAACTGTTGGCAATATCATCAAATCGTAGAGACTCTGCCAAAAGCTAAACTTGTTATTGGGCGACACAGAAGACGTACACCGACCCGAGCTGGATGTTCTCACATTGCAATTTTAGGTTTCTTACCGTCACACGTTGTTCCATTTCCAAAATAGCCTAATTTGCATTGACATGCATAAGATCCAATGGTATTCGTACAATCAGCATTTTCAATGCATTGATGTTGTCCATTTGTACATTCGTCAATGTCAGTGCAATGGTAACTACCACTAAATCCAATCTTACATGAGCAATCGTATACGCCAGGACTCGTTTGCAGGCAAAGTGAATTATTACTGCAGCTGCTTACACCGCTGTTTGGTGGACACGCTAGGAAGAAAATTAAAGAGGTCAGAGGCTTTATTTGGGATTTGTACTGCTCACGGGTATGAAATTGAGACATAATTCCTGACATTCATCTTTTGTTAGATCTAGGCCTTTGTTGCTATGCTATGAGAGACAATAGTTGGTACTTTTCGCATCAGATTTTCCAAATTCTTTTCATTGCAGTTTCCCAATTTCTGGGTCTGAAGGATGGGTGATTTATTAAACAAAATTGTCATATCTTGGTTAGCCCTTGACTGATAAATAAGCATTTCAGTACTAAACCAGCAGCTACAACGAACAGCTATAGGTACAAAGTTTGCCCCCTCATATGCAATTTTGTTCATGGCGGCGCTTGAAGATAAGTTGCTGTGTGACGCGCAATATAAGCCATGGCTTTGGTGGCGGTTTATTGATGACATATTTTTGACTTGGTGACATGGGGAGGGAAAATTAAAACAGTTCATAGATTTTTTAAACCAAGCACATGAGTCAATAAGATTTACGGAAGAATGGTCTAAGGAGACGATGAGTTTTCTCAATTGGGGTCCCCCCGTCTTAAACCCAAGGTGATAAAGTATCGTGATTATAAGAATTTCGAACCAGTTAAGTTTCTTGCTGATGTTCGTAGAACTAATTTTGATGCCTTGGAGGACCCTGATGATTTCTATGATAATCTTACCAACAGTTTCCGAGCTGTAGTGGAAAAACATGCCCCTTTAAAGACCAAACTTGCGCGAGGAAATAGTACACCTTTCATGACTCGTGAACTAAAAAAGGCAATTTATACCAGAACGAGGTTGAAAAATAGACTAAACAAATATCCAACAAATCAAAACGAAAAAAATTATAAAAAGAAGCGTAACAAATATGCGTTTCCCTACGAAAGAAGGCAATCAAACAACATTTTAAAGAAGCAACTGCGGGCGGTTCAATTTCTAATCAAGACTTTTGGAAACTGGTTAAACCTTTTCTTTCTAATAAAGGTGGTTTGGTTGGTGATGATATTTCCTTGGTCCATAACAATCAAATTGTAACCTGACTGAGATTTTCAATAATCATTACATTAATATACTCGAATATACAAGTGGACAGAAACCTTGTAACATTGCAGACACAGGTTGAAACTGATGATGATCGACAAATCGTTAAGACTTATTCTCGACAGGTATAAAGATCACCCTAGTGTTCATGCCATAAGAGAAAGTAATGATATCTTATCTTAAATTCTTTCTCGTTTCATGAGGTACAACACCATGAGGTCTAGGCTCTACTTAGATCCTTGGATGGCAAAAAATCTACTGGTGGAGATCAAATTCCGCCAAGACTAGTACATTTGGCTGCAGATGAGCTTACCGCTCCCCTAACCTTTGCCATAAATAGCTGTTTACAAAACTATGGATTTCCAGACAGAGGAAAGCGTGCAGCAGTTTGCCCTTTGGACAAGGGAGAGGCAAATCGCACAGTCGAGAAAAATTTCCGCCCAGTCAGTGTTTTAAATACTTTCTCCAAAATATATGAAAAGATTATGAAACGGCAATTAATCGTCCATCTTGATGCTACGCTTTCGGTTTTTATAGGTGCGTACAGAAAAGCATACGGTACGCAACATGTTTTGATAAGACCCCTTGAAGACTGGAAGACCAAACTTGACAACAATTATATTGTTGGTGCTGTATTAACGGATTTGTCAAAAGCATTTGATTGCATTCCACACGATCTGCTGATTGCGAAATTAAATGCGTATGGTATCTAGGAAAATGCCTTGGTACAAATCTATTCATATCTTAAACGGCGTGAGCAGTCCGTTGTAATAAACAAATACATAAAGCTCCTTTCAAACAATCTTATCTGGTGTCCCCCAGGGTTCGGTGCTAGGCCCTATTCTTTTAAATGTATATATAAATGATCTTGTTTTGTTTATTAAACAGGCAGTACTATGTAACTATGCTGATGATAACACGCTTGCTTGTTTCTCTAGGACTCTGCCAAATCTGATGCAAGATTAAAAAAGCTGAACTTGCAGAAGCATTACAAGAAGCATCAACCTTGGTTGAGCTTGCAGTGACAACACCGTTGACTAGCGTTCACTGTGAGCGTGTGTTTAGCAGAATGAAAATAATCGTATCGCCAGCAAGGTCCACAATGACACAAAAGAGGAAAGAGATGCTCGTGTTCCTACAAGTTGAACATAAGACCTTAAGATGGCTTGCAAAGCAGCAGTCGTTCAAAGACAGCGTTGTGAATAGGTTTAAGTCTTATAATCGCCGTAGGCATGAGAGATTCTCTAGAAAGTAGATTTGAGTTCGGCAATATCCCGTGGAGGAATAAATTTACTTGATAGCTTTATGAACACATTTCTGGAAATCCAGTAATTAAGTTAGTTAGATTAATGTTCCAAATTCAAATTTATCAGTTTTCTGAGTCCACAAATGATTTTCTTGTAGAATAAAAGGGTCCTTATTTCATATAAGGTTCTCACTGCATGCAAAAGCCTTTTTATACTTCGAAAAACAAAAAGATCTTGTGAGATTTTGCAATGAGATCTTGCTCCCATTTAGAGAAAATCTGGTGTTGAATTTCTTGCAAAAAGCTTCGCGAATAAATTGTTAAGGTTTTGTTTTGCGCCAAATCTGGGAACTACCTAAACTTTTTAGCTCCCAGCCGCCCCTGATATTGGAAGTGTGTATCAGAGTTTATTTTTAAGAAATTCGTTGTCTTTGTTTGAAAATATTCGAAAACGGCAAATCCATGGCACAGAAAGAGAGAGGGTTTCAGCCCTTCTTCGAGGCTTGGTTTGTTTACAGCGATCCGCCATCTTTAAAAATAGCGTGATCTGATTGGTCAATCTCCAAATCAAAACAAACTCAGCGGTCTATTGAAAACGAAATGTTGCCCTGTTTCAGAACTACAGGATGCCTTAAACAAACGAAGAGAGGTGGGTACCCTTGAAATTTCTTACTGAAAGCGAAGCAAGAAAAGGGTCCCCAACCCCACTGTATCGACTTTATAGTAATTAGTGATGTTTCAGGTACGTTTTAGAACACTTTTTAGGAATAAACTGAGAACTAAGAATGCTAGAAGCTCAGAAATGCTGAAAACGAACAAAGGTCACGAGTTTGAGGCGTCATAACTCCTTGGAATCGGGAGATATTTTGACCGGCATCCAAACTTGAATGCCCAAACGTATGGAGAGTAGAATTCTTTGAAAAAATTCGGGAAATTTCAAACAATTTTTGTCCTGGTTGCGTTTTATGAGGGTAGGTAAAATCTAAAAAAATCTTCACACGTTGCTTTTCCTCACTTATTCCTCACTTATTTTGTCTTCCTCACTTATTCGCCATTTGATTGGTCCGTAAAAATGAGGTTTTGGCGATCTCCGGTCATAGGCCACGAGCAAAATTCGGCTAAAACATTTGATTCCTATCTTGGGCACACTTGAAATTTCTGAGCCAAAAACACGATGTAGCACATTTTAGAGCTAAGCCATATTTCGGACACCAAAGACTGCAGGTCAGATTTCCTCATCTCCGAAGCAAGAGCAGGCCCCCAACCCCACTGTATCGACTTTATGGTAATCAGTGATGTTTCAGGTACGCTTTAGAACACTTTTTAGGAATGAATTGTGTACTAAGAATGCTGCAAGCCCAGAAATGCTGAAAATGAACAAAGGTCATGACTTTGAGGTGTCATAACTCCTTGGAATCGGGAGATATCTTGACCGGCATCCAAACTTGTATACCCAAACGCATGGAGAGTAGATTTCTTCAAACAATTCGGGAAATTTCAAGCAGTTTTTTGCAGTTTTTCAGCAAGGGCAGTTCGGACACTATTGTTGTGCTTTCTAAACTAACGAAGAAACAATAATGATTCAATACTCACCCGAGCCTCCCCAAGCACTGTTTGTATTCCGTTCCAACATCGCATCGCTGCGAAGGCATTTCGCTAGGGTAAGCTAGGGAGGCGAAATGTTGTTGCAGTTGGGTTGAAGCCAGGGCCTAACCAAAGCACAAGCGATGTTGGAACGGAATACAAAAATTGCTTGGGGAGGCTCGGGTAAGCATTGAATCACTATTGTTTCTTCGTTAGTTTAGAAAGAACAACAATAGTGTCCGAACTGCCCATGGGTACAGTATATAAATAAACATAAAGTAAAAACATGCAAAAGATTTCTTTGCCGAAATGAATAGCTTATATAAGTTTTTTCCATTATTGACTAGAGTTTCTTAATTTTTGGAGTTCTAATACCTAAGTTTCTCATTAGCAGTTTCCAAAAAAACACGCAAGAAATACGTGTGAAGTGTCATGGATGGAATTAGGCCCTTGGGAGCAAGGGAGCACCACTGACCCCTCATTATAAGAGCTTCACTAAGCAGTATCATCATGTCTGTTCTTTTCCCAATCATACCTTTTAAAGATACTCTACCGGGGGAAATAAAAAACAAATGCCCGGCGTTTGAAAGCCTACTTCTCCCTGAGTATATGAGCAATTATATTTTGCAATATTTGATTGAATAGCTAACACGCTCCATTATGTTTAGAAATTTTCCTGGCTAAGATTGGTTACTCCGTTCAGATTCTGTAAGCGAATTTCTAAAATGAATCACTTCAAGAAACCGGAAAAGACGTCCTAAAATTACAAGCAAAAATCCCTAATGTGTAACCTCGCAGTGATGACTTTAACCACACTTTAGCACCTGCTTTCCTTTTGGCTGATTGAAAAGTCTTTCCCTTAGTATGAATAACTTTTTTGGAGGGATTCCATTCTCCCATGAGGACAAAATACATGAACAAATCCAAGAGTCATTATTGTTAGGAAGGAGAACAAAAGAAAATATTGCTTGGTGTTTCACTCGTTTTTGCAAGTTTTCAAAAGGGGCTTTCTGCAGAAAATCTCGTATTCCGACAAGACGGAATGACTGATTAAAGCCGGATAAATTACTGAACCTAATTTGACATATCAGGGATAAAACAAGACAGTTTTCAACATCATTGCTTTGATATTGAGGAATCAGGATTTTTCAAACGCCGGGTGTTTTTATTGACTCACCCGATATAAATCGAAGTTGTAAAATTGGACTTTGGAATAAACTTGGATTGGACATTGGAAAATGTTGTAAATGTATTTGTAACAAGAAAATCACTTACGTGTACAAAATTCACAAAATTTCTTACACTCGTTGCCAAATACATGAAAAAGTCTGCTTTTTTCAAAATATTTGCAATATTTCCTGTCGTCGCAGAACGTTGGACCAAATCGATCTTCACATGTCACTAATTCTGTAATAGAAAGGAAGGATTTGAATTGATACTAGAGCTAGAACTAACAATACATCACAGGTAGCGGGGGGAAATTAATAAAAACAACAAGTACCTCTCCTTTTACTTTAGTGTTTGCCAAATTTGCCAACTTTGTCTGCTTGTATGATAAACATTGTCGTCGTTGGACTTATCTAGACAAAGTTGGCAAATTTGGCAAACACTAAAGTAAAAAGAGAGGTCTTGTTGTTTTTATTAACTTTTCCCTGCTACTTGTGAATACATTAATGAATGCATGCATGCATTAATTTCAGGAATTTTCATCACTGCACAAAACTGCGTAAACTGCAGTTTTTGGTCAAAAGGGATGCGGCGAAAGGGTGTGGGAATTGGTTTTGTCAAGTCCTTGAGGACAGAGACTGTATGAAATGTAATATTTTTCACTGATTGCCAAGCACCATTATTCGTCTCTGAAGAGGTTGTGCAGCAAAATGCCAGAGAAGAAGATGCATAAATATAGTGGGTCCAGGAGCATGCCCCCTGGAAAATTTTTGAGAATATGACCTCTGGGATGGCTAGAATGCACTTGGTTCTTCTTGTTATAAAGCAATTTGACTTGCAGCTAATTCCCTAAAATTTGATCGTGCCTTCTGATTCCAATCTCTGACTTCTTTCCAAAAAGTTCAACTCTTCCAAGCTGGCTTTGACAATATTCTTACTTTCTTCCTAAAAAATGCCTGGATTGTATATTTTTTCTTGAAAGAGGCAAATTTCCTGTTAACTTAACAGGCGCTGCCAATCAGACTTTCATTGAAGAGGAGTATTCATTGGTTTTTATTCTGAAGATATTAAGAAATGCAGTAGTCAAATATTTAAAGTAAAATGTGACAAAATCATCACTGCACAATATTCAATTCATCGCTGCACATTTTCGATTCATCACCACGTCATCACTGCACCTTGAATTAACCCTTGAATGCATGAGCTGGAGGAAAGCAAAAGAGAAAAGCTATCAATAATCCACCCACCCCTGTCGATGAATTTCTCTTTGGTCTTGGGAGGCTAAACATCTAAGCACAACATTAGGAATACAGTACATCCCGGCATATAAGAACCTACAAAAATAAGAACCTGCAGGCTGTATTCACCGAATGATGCACCTTCTAATTGCAGGGTAGCTGCATTATATTTCAAAACAATCAGCAGGTTACAATACATCCATTGAAACAAGTCGTTTTCCCGACTCATGGAAAGTTACTAGAGTTACTCCGATTTTCAAGGAAGGAGATAAGGCTGAGAAGTCTATTGAAAGGCTCTTTGAATTAGTAACAAATCAGCTGTACCAGTATGTGAATGATAATGGACACTTTTCATCTGGCCAATTCGGGTTTTTGCGCCTTCATTCAACAGTGACATGCTTTCTTAAAAATACTGACGACTGGTACAATAGAATAGATCTTGGAAAGCTTGTGGGACTGGTGTTCATTGACCTTAAAAAGGCATTCGATATTGTTGATCATAACATTCTCTGCAAAAGCTCGAGCTTTACGGCGTACAGCAACGTGAACTCTCTTGGTTTAAATCCTGCCTTTCCAACCGGAAACAACTTTGCTGGGTTAATGGTGTGGATTTAAAAATTGGGGACATAGAAGTTGGTGTTCCACAAGGTTCATGTTTCGGCCCTCTTCTCTTCCTCATCTACATCAATGATCTCTCACAAGCTGTCCAGGATTCTACCGTGTCCATGTATGCTGATGACACCAGTTTGTGCTACCAGTCTCACGACTTGACTCGGCTGAACGAGGCTATTAATAGCGACCTCAAAAAGCTGGATACTTGGCTACAAGCCAGTGGCGTGCTGGCCCGGGGGGGGAGGGGGCAGGGGGCAACTGCCCCCCTGCGAGTGAAGTATAAGGGGCGCCAAAACGGCATGTTTTGTCCAAGGGTTCTTCTTCAAACTTGAAACGTTTTTTCAGGAACACACAAACTGAAACGTGGAGATGCCTGAAAGTATCAAACTTGGGGAACAGGACAAGAATAGAGGCCGATGGGCGACTTTTGTCAGATAGTGAGTGATTTTGTGCTACCCTCAAAAACTTCGAAACGGGAATGAAACGGGGGATAAACTTTTTTCCAGTCTTAGAAAAAGGAAAATGAAAAGGAAATCATTTCCTTGATTGGAGGAAAAGTGATAAATGTCAACCCCATGCTTGAAAACAAAATTATAGCTCGTTTCAGCTTAGTAAATTGTGCTAAGTTTTCTTATCATTTGTAAACAATGCCAAAAACAGCTTCCACGACAAAAAGCTCACAAGTTCTGTCCATGTGTTAGAATTCAACTCAAAAAATTCTTGGTGATGCTAAACTATATTATAAAATTGTTACAAAATATATTTTAGGACTGGAAAACATGGTGGTTTGGAGACGTTTTGAGAAAAATTAGAAGGTGCGCCCTCAAAGATTTTCCCGGGGACTGCGCCCCCAGACCCCTCCATTTTACATTTCCCTTGCCATTTTCCTGCAAATTTACTAGCATCTTATAACGTGACTTTTAACTTGATGTATCTCTACTGCAGTAAAGAGCATAGAAGGCTACTAAATCCACGGGAAACATGCGGTAGGAGAGCTATGCAGTATGCATCAAAGTGGGAATATTTTGAGCATGTCTTGAGCAACAACTAATAAGGGGGCGCCATTTTCACACTTTGCCCCCCTTGCTGAATGAGCCCCAGCACGCCACAGCAAGGCAACAAGCTTTCCCTGAATATTGCGACAACCCATTCCATGCTTATCTCCACCAAGCAAAAACGGAACAGTCTCAAAAGTCAAAATAAAGACCTGGATCTGAAACTTCGCGACAATGATCTTGAAGTAGTCAAAAAGACAAAATACTTTGGTGTGCAAATCGACTGCTCCTTGAACTGGAAAGAACAAATGAAAGCAGTTTTCTAGCAAGGTCTCCTGGGCAGTTGGCTTTTTAAGACATGCGAAGTCTTTGCTCCCGAAAGAAACTTTGCAGATTCTCTACACAGGCATTGTGGAGCCACACTTTCGATACTGCTGTTCCGTCTGGGGCTGCGCCGCTTTAACCGTGCTGCTAGGATAATATCAAATAGCAGCTTTGATGCCCCAGTCGGACCTTTTATCGAAGAGATGGGGTGGAAGACCATGGTCTTTAAGTCCCTGAATCAACTGGCTCCAGAATACCTTTGTGGCCTTTTCACTCGAATTTCGCTCTGTTCATCATATAGCCTTCATAATACGGGGACCAACCTAAAGTTACCGAAGAAAAGGTCATCAAATGGCCAGAGATGTTTTTCATATAGAGGTTCAAAATTATGGAAGGGCCTGTCAGCCGAGTCAAAGCAGGCAACCTGCTTGTATAGTTTCAAGAAAAATATTTAAAAAGTGTTCCCTTTCACTTTGATTTTAGTTTAGGTTTGAATCTTTCACTTCATTGCAAATAGGTTTTGAACATTGTAAATAAGGTTTTATAGTTTCATTTATTTAATAGCTTTTTACTTTCTTTTTTAAATTGTAATTAAACGTTTTTATCGGAGGGCCCCTTAAGCCCTGGCAAAACGACTGGACATTTGCACTGAACATTGACTGAACATTGCTCATCGTGTCCAGTGTGTGAACACATGAAAAATCTTTGGGGGTGGCAAAACGACTAAACATTGTCCAGTGAACATTTTCTCCGCGGTCAAAGGCGCGCGACTTTTGGGGTCTGGAATTTAGTTTTAGAAGCCTGGGGTAAACTGATCTAAGGATGCTAAGGGGATGGAAACATAAAATCTGCCGCCAAAATTTTGACGTTAATAATCATCGATTTCAAGAGAAAAGCTGAAGATCGATGCTGCTAGACCCATCAACATGATCGTATTCTGTTCTCTGCGATCGCTTTGGTCATCAAAACTGCAATTGATCTCGTCAGAGGAATCCTCGTTACTGCTTAAATATTTTTCCCTGCTTTTCATGAAACAAATTGATGCTGATGACTCCATTTCTTCCCTGTAATCCCGAAACTCTCCTTTCTTGAATTTGCAATGCGCTTGCGCCAACTGGGCAATGTTTAGTGGGGTTGCAAAACGACTGAACATTTTCTTCAAACAAAAGAAATTTAATCTTGTCCACTGAACATTTTTGACTGCCTTCAAAATCGACTGAACAACCCTCAACATTGATTTGATTTGATTTGATTAAATATCTTTAATGAGGATACCCCAATCACCAAGAGGTTCTTTTCATGGGGGTCCTCAAAAGTAAAAAGTTACAATGAAGGTATAAAATACAGAAATTAATAGTTAACTACCTAAACCTAATAAAATCTTACACAGTTAAAGGCGATTACAGTCCTTCTTTACAATTCAAATTGTTCATTCTGTTCTTTAAAAAAATAATATGAAGATCTTTGCTTCCCCCAATTAGTTCTACAATTCGGTAATCTTTTTTTTATATCACTATAAAAAAATTTTACAATACATGCTACAATCTACTATACTCTAACTACTTTGCAACACTACGATGACGATACCATGAGGAGCAAGAGACAATGTCTACCCCATGGCCAACACATAAAGATATATAATTAAGTAGACAACTAAATAAACACGTACAAAAAAAGGTACACATACGATACGATACCATAAATGGTGGAAACTGTTTCACATTGGTTGCTAGGTCAGTGGAGGTGAAAATTTCACTGCTCAAGACATCACCTCTAAGTTTTTAGGGTTTATAGATCACAGAAAACGCAGGTAAAAAATTTTTGAAATTTTGTGTGGAAGAAATTCAGGCCTTACATCCAATGTGAAACAGAAATTAAAGACGGGAATAACAAATAAAAGGGAAAAAGAGGCTTTGCGATCGGGGGCGGGAGGTATAGCAGCTTCTTCAAAACCACTTCAATTGAACCGGCCTCTGTTGTGAATGAAGTTTAGGGTTAATTTGAGTACATTTTTATTAACATCAATAGGAAAGTCTTTATCACCATACAGTAAAATTTGGACCAGCACGTTGTTTGGAAGGCTGTTCATTCGAACACATGGTCGTAATAATTCCGAAACTCCAGCGAGAAGATCTCGTCGTTGAATGTCATATGAAGGGCAGAGCAACAAAAAGTGCTCCGTATCCTCAATGCCATCGTTCGTTGGGCAGATTGGGTCAATTGTATCTCGGAAATTATGACTGAATTTGAGAAAATTTAATTTACTGAGACCAACCCTTATTTGGGTAAGATACAATAAGCCTAATGGGTCATGAATACCGAATACAGATTTTGCAGGGGGACGAATTATTGACAAAAGCTTTTTGTTAAAGATAGCAACAGACGGTGCAAGCCTGATTTCTGGATCGAGCTTGTTCCATTCAGATATGCAGTTTGGATAAAAACCGGATTGAAATTGTTCGGTTCTTGCCCTCATCCGCCCAACAGCATCCTGGTTGCGAAGAAAGTAATTTGTCTGATGAGGTTGTGGGATTGGCTCCTTTGTGTACAGGGGTGCGAGATTATTCATAATCTTATAGAACAAAATAAGGCGTCTGCCGGTTCAGTAATCTAAAGTTCCCCTTGTTTCGAGTATTATAGGTATGTATTTCATTACCCCTCACGTTGGATGTGTTCACATTATTGAGTAAAGTTTTCTTTACAAATGAACTCCTGTGTGCCTTCCTTCTTTTTTCAAGTGATTCCCATTTCAAAGTAGCAAGTGCATCAGAGATTGATGACCTGTTTGGGCGGTCCAGTATGACTTTTGCAACCTTATTCTGCAGAATCTGAAGTGACTTCATTAATACTTTATTGTCACGTTCTCCCCATACAATATCAGCATAATCAAAAAGAGGCAGCATCATTGAGTTGTACACCGTCTCTCTTTGAGCTCTTGGTAGTAGGTGCTTTATTCATCTCAAGACACCTATTCTTTGAGACACTTTTCTGGCAACTGACTCTACATGATCCGTCTTGGAGAGATTTTCACCGATGATAACTCCCAGGTATTTATAGTTACTGACTTTTTCTAATCCCTTGCCTTCAATGCTCAGCGTCACATTTCCAAAATCTTTGACTCGTTTATTCCCTCCAATCATCATATATTTTGACTTTTCTATATTGAGTGTTAATCTGTTATCCACAAGCCAGTTCCTCGCATTATTTAGATCTTCATTTAATGCTACTGTAAGATGATCAGATGTAGATTAAGAACAAGAGCGGTCCCAACACCGATCCCCGGAGGACTCCTATAGAAACATAGCTTGGTGTGGAGGTAAGATTACCAACACTAGTGCGTTGCGAACGATTACTGAGATATGACGTAAACCAGCCCACTGACTTTTCATCAACACCATGAGCAGCTAATTTTTTCAGCAGGATGGAGTGTTCGACTGTGTCGAAAGCCTTCTTTAAGTCAAGGTAACAAGCTCCTGTTACTTTAGAGTTATCCATATTTTCAAGAATGTCATCACAAAATTTTAAAAGGGCATGCACAGAACACGACTGAACAAGATTGGACAAGGTGGCAAAACGACTGGACATTTTGCACTGGACAAATGTCCAGTCGTTTTGCCAGGGCTTCAAATCCATAAAATGAAACGCAAAATGAAATGAAAGGTGCGATATCTTTCGCGGCATACCGGAAAAAGCAGACCCTATGACCCTAAGACCCCT
The DNA here is from genome assembly GCA_964019985.1 of Aurelia sp. 4 Dawson et al 2005. NCBI lineage: Eukaryota > Metazoa > Cnidaria > Scyphozoa > Semaeostomeae > Ulmaridae > Aurelia > Aurelia sp. 4 Dawson et al 2005. The sequence continues at coordinate 41,297,602 of OZ026492.1, read as the reverse complement.
ATGACCCCTAGGACCCTTCAGCACTGAGTATTGAAAGGACCATTAACATAGCGGGTCATCTCCTAAGACGGCCTCAGAGAACATGGCAGTTTTCTTACGAGAATGCCACCAACTGTCAGTTTTAAAACAGGCAGGTCAAAGTTTCACTTGATGTTTTTAATATGGTTTCAATTATCATTGACGTATCTATTGTTGTTTTCATCTGCTCTTTTCCTAATCAAAGGTAGTAAAAGCCTACCTGACTGATTGCGCTTTGCAGATATTTGTATTTTGCTACTTATCTTGGCCTAACGCAAAATAGTTTTAGATAGCTTACGAATGACCGATGGCCCATTCCTCCTGTTTTGTTTCACGAAAGATGCCTCGATGAATGCCAACGATGATGACTGGATTTAAAGGGAATAGACATAGCTGTATCTCGAAGCCGCTATAAATAGGCTAGAGAAACGCCCACAAATCCTTTGTTTCTTTAGCTACACAATGAAACCGGATGCATCGAAGTTGTTGAGTACAATAGATTATATTTTTGACCTGGGCCGGGCCAGCTTTTAACTATGTTGATTCCCTTTAAAATGGTGTACACGGATTCTACATAATTGATGGGAAACTGACATACCTACTGTGTTTGTAAAAGCCTGAAAAAAGAACAGAAACTGCTATGAATTATATGATGATGTAAACACCGGCAGACAAGAGACATTTAATTATTTGGCAACACAAGGGCACTTCCATTGCCGGGGGAAAAATCCCTTGTTCTGCAATTCCAAGAATGAAATCTTTTTATCTGTACTTACCAATGTGATGTCTCTTCTCACCCCCAGGCTGCAATGGACCGTATTGGCACTAAATTTGAACAATTACAGCAGGAGTAACCTGATTGGGGTCATAGGGGTCTCCGGGTCACTGGTCTGGTTTTTCCGGTATGCCCTTTCAAACGCCGGGCGTTTTTTGACTCAACCGGTACTATACTACAGGAACGATACAAGGGGAGCGAAAAGATAATGACTACCCCATAGCCAATAGAAAAGACAAGCAAAATTAAACTAACATACGACTACAGGGTGTCTCAAAAAAATTGTCTGACGTTTGATAAAATGTTGAAAAATAAGGGCAACATGAACAGGCTCATGAAAAGAAAACCCTGTTCCAAAGATTATGAAATAATTTTAGAGACCAGAATCAAGCAAATCGGTTGAAAATTCACTGAGTTACGAGCTCTCGAAGATCAAAAATATGTGATAGCTGAAACCAGAGACCCCCCAGATGACTTGCATTGCAAAAAGCTCGAAGACGTAGGTAAGAGAAGCTTATCCAATGTCATACCTCTCGTTGATATCAGAGAAAACCAAATAGGACTTCTAAAGTAAATTATTTCTTGCGATCATTCTCAAAATTTCCTTAACATTTCGTAATTCAAAAACAGTGGCTCAAAACAAAATCGGCGAGAGAATGAATCTGTTTCCTCAAAGCATCCACATGCTTGACAGTTAGGTTATCGAAAGCCTGTTTGAATCCTACTTGGTTCACCCTGAAACAATTGAGGAATAACGGAAACGACGGCCTATGGGGCTTTTACCAAAATTGCCATTTCGAGGCCTCTGGTTTCAGCTATCGCACAAACTTGAACTTCAAAAGCTTGTAACTCCATGAATTTTTAGCGGATTTGCAAGATTCTTGTGTCAAGAATTAATTTAAAATCTCAAGAAAAAGGGTGACTTGACCAAGGATGCATTTAGCGTATCGTTATCTTTTAGCATTTAATCAAACGTCGAACAATGTTTTTGAGACACCCTGTACACTACTCACGATTTGAAAACAAACTGATTCTGTGCTAGATTCTGTTTGACATTAGATGTCAAGTCAGGATTCCAAGGAAAAAATGCAGTCACGAGCGCAACCTGCTCGTGAAGATGAAAATGGTTAAAGTGAATCACCTGAGATATATAGCGCTTTTCTAAAAATAGGACAAAGAGACACCTAATCCAAGCTTGTTTTTTTCGCCACGAGCTAGATTACCAAATACAATAGGCTATTTATAAACCTATGCGATCTCATCGTTTTACTCAGGTTATTCACTTTAACTGCCTGACATCTAACGTTAAACAGAATTACGTGGAACATTTATGTTAAGCAGTGGCGAAGACAGCTGAAAATAGTCATTCATGCTCATATGGAGCGCGGGGGTCCCGGGGCGGAGCCGCCGGAAAATTTTTTTGAACCACGCCCTATTTTCCACCTGGAAACGCCTTTTTAGACCTGGAAACGCCCCTTTTTGAAAGAAGATAAAAGAACTCCAATTGCTGCAGAGAGGAAAATGCACCTGTAAAAGCAAAGAAAACTTTTTGTTTTCACAAATTGCAGGGAAAAATGCTTTCCTAAATTCATTCTTTCAAATTTGACATTTCAGTAAAAACTTTGTGTATATAACTGTTTATTATAGATTTAGCAGGCACTACAGTAAGGCTCCACATTTAAGAAACCACCTACAAGAAACTTTAGGCTGCTGAAAAATGATTAGGCCCCTCTACTTATAAGAAACTCTTGAGGGTCACACCAAAAATAGTTTCTTGTATATTGACTGACTGAAATTATTGTCTGATGATGTGAGGGCATTCCATTTCATGCAAGGTTGACAAGAAATTGCTAGCAAGATATCTTGGATTTTAACAGTTTTTTACCTTAATTTTATTGATGTTCTTGACAATCAGTGATAACATACACATAGGCTAACATATCTATATAAATAACCCCATTCTGCCTTAACATGATTTTCTAAGATTTTCCAGAAAAAATTAGAAACTAAAGTAACTTGAGCCTAAAAATTGAAAAAAATCATATTGCAAGGCCTTACTGTATATGTGTATATTTAGTCCCCAAGATCACTGAGTTAAGCTCAAGCCCTGCGTCACGGGTATGCCCATTGCTTGAGTTTTCCATTTTTAAGCAGAAGGAACCCCACCAGCTCATTGGCACCAGTAAAACTGGGGGTAATCAAATTGCATTACCACTGGCTCTGCAAGAAGATTTGGCTGTTGTTGGAGAAAGTTCTTCTGTTCTGTGGCAAATTATGATAATACTCTACAACTGGAAAGTTCTCCTGGAAAGTTCTGTCGGGGAAACCCCACCCTTGCGCCATCATGCATTTGCAAGCACATGGTAGTAGAGTAACACTTTAGTTATTTGGACTATTTTCATTGATTCTTGTCGGCACTTTAGTGATTCATGTTATTTTTTCTTTTGCGTTATATTTGAAGCCATTATACGTAATAGCCTCGGTTCCATGCAGACTCATGTGAGGTTCCGGATACTGACTAATTTACAATGTATTTTTAGTGTAAGAGGCTTACGCAAATGAACTTGATAAAAAACATACTAACTTGAGTTGTCAATATTTGATTGGCTATTATTTTTGAACTATTGCTAAAGTAATTTCCTTGTCGAAACCGCATGACTTCAAAGAAATAGTGTTGAAGATTCAGCATTGCTCAGATTGATAGATTGCTTGTAGAGATTGCATACGTAACGTAGAGTGCAGATTGAATGAAAGTGGATTCACAAGGATACATGTCTTCTGTTTGAGTGCAATTCTGCAAAGTTATTTTCGCCCTTTCGAACGAGCGTGCTTGGAGTGTAAAAGCTCCAACATTATGGTCCACCAAGCCAAGGGATGATGATAATTTCAGTTGCAGAATTATAGAGAAATTTTAGAATGGAGAACGTCGATAAAGTGAAGAAGAAACGAACGACGCATCGAAGAAACGTGACGAAGATCGTGAACAAAGTCGATGAGCTTCTCAAGACTGACCCTGTGGATAAGAGAAAGCTCAAACATTATCAGAATGAACTTATCGAAAAACGGAGTGACTTGAAAGATTTGGACAATGAGATTTTAGAATTATTAACTGAACATGCAGACGAACAAACCGCGGATAAAGAAATGGACGATGCTCTGGAGTATAAGGAAAAACTGTCGTGCGCTTTAATTTCGATCGAAGAAGCCCTTGAAAAATTGAAATTGCCGAATCTTCAGAGAAGTGATTCAAGGGAAAGCCTTGCTTCAATCGGTTCATTGTCGTCAATCGGATCCCAAGGAAAAAGAGTGAATGTTAAATTGCCAAAATTAGAGTTGAGAAAATTTAATGGAAAAATCTACGAGTGGCAGGAATTCTGGGATGGGTTTTGTTCGGCTATACACGAAAACGAAGAGTTGGCCAACGTGGATAAATTCAAATATCTCAAGAGTTTCTTGGAAGAGCCTGCCAGAAGCGTCATCGCGGGAATGCCCATAACTGATGCAGAATACGGTACGGCCATTGATTTGTTGAAGAAAAGATACGCAAGACCCCTCGTGATTGAGAGAACACACATCAATGAGCTCACTTCCTTGTCACCAGTCTTCAGCGAGAAAAATGTTGCTAGGCTACGAGCGTTGCATGATCAGATCGAGACACATTTTCGCGGTCTCGAGGCTTTGGGTGTTGACAAGTACACATATTCGAGTTACGTTGTGCCTCTCTTGATGGAGAAAGTTCCAGAGAATATTCGAATAAACATGATTCGTTTCAGTGATAAGGAACAAATGGAGTGGATGCTGGACGACATGCTGGTTGCCTTAGAGAAGGAAGTATCCGTGAGAGAGAGCCATATGCCATTGATTGTGACGAAAGGGAATGGCAAAGCCGGCAACGAAGAGAGAGGTTCAAGGCCTAAACAGAATCAAGAAACCGGAACTGCAAACATGCTGTTCGCTGGAAATGGAAAAAGAAAATGTGTATTTTGCCTGGAAGAACATTCACCAGAAACTTGTATTACGGTGAAGGACCCTGAGGAACGTAAGAAGATTTTACGTAAATATGCTAAATGTTATGTTTGCCTTAATTCAGCCCATAGGGCTTTTGATTGCCGTTCTAGGATCAGGTGTAGAATCTGCAATGGTAAACATCATGTTGCTATTTGCAGTGGGCCTAAGTCCAAGGAAAACCCTGTAGGACAAGATGCGAATAAGGAAGCGCAACCCAAACCCAGTTCACCCCCACTTAATGCAAATGCCACTTCCTGGGTGGGCAGTACTTATTGTGGGGAGAGTGTAGCCTTGCAGACAGCCTTGGCAAAAGTAGATGGAAAAAGAGAGAGCAAAGTGAGAGTGTTATTTGACACTGGTTCACACCAGTCCTTTATCACTGCCAAGGCTGTAGGTAGGATAGGTTTAAGGCCAACAAGGAGTGAAAGTTTGGGAATACAGGCTTTTGGGAAGAGTGAAGCAGAGGTGAAGATGAGGGATATTGTGGAGTTTTCCTTGGTTCCTTTGCATGGTGGGAAGCCTGTGAAATTGGAATGTTTTGTTGTTGATGAAATTGCCAGCATTCCAAATGAGCATGTTGAGTTGATTAAGGGCAATTACCACCACTTGCATAAGATATATTTCTCAGATGTTTGCAGGAATGAAGAAACATTGCAGGTGGATATTCTCATTGGTTCTAACTTTGTCTGGGAGTTTCAGCAAGGGGAAACAGTACGAGGGGGGCCTCAAGAGCCAGTAGCTGTCAAAACAACACTTGGTTGGGTACTTTCTGGCCCATTGAAAGGAGGTAAGACTTCAGATTCTACTTACAAAACTAATGTGAATTTTATTTCCAGCCATTCTAAGTCAGACAAACAGCAGATTGAGGAAAGAGTGCATACACTTTGGGATTTAGACAGCCTTGGAATCAGAGAGAAGAATGAAGTTCATGAAACCCTCATTGATAATATCTTTTTTACAGGAAAGCGGTACCAAGTTGGTTTACCATGGAAAGTTGGACATGGTGATTTACCCCCTAATTTTGAAATTAGCCTAATGCGTCTCAACAACCTACTAAGAAAGCTTAGGAAAGACCCCTCTACCCTTCAGAAATACAATGACATAATTCTTGAGCAGGAGCAATCTGGAATTATAGAAAGAGTTTCAGAATTGGAAAGTGCAAAAAATGTGCATTATTTGGCACACCAAGCAGTCATCAGGGAAGAGGCAGAGACCACAAAGGTAAGAGTTGTATTTGATGCCTCATGTAAAGCCAGAAAGTCAGGTGTGTCTCTAAATGATTGCCTTCATGTTGGTCCTCCCATGACACCCCTTCTTTTTGAAATCCTTTTGAGGTTTAGGGAGAACAAGGTTGCATTGGTAGGGGATATAGAGAAGGCATTTTTGAACATTGAGATTATTCCAGAAGACAGAGACTGCTTGAGATTCCTTTGGGTGGATGATGTACAGGCAGAGGATCCAAAGATTGTAGTGTTCCGGTATCAGACCGTGGTATTTGGAGTTAATGCTTCCCCATTCATTTTAAATGCAGTTTTGAGACATCACATAGAGCATTACAAAGAGATTGACCCCAATTTTGTCACTAAGTTAGTCGAAGGCTTCTATGTTGATGACTTAGTATCAGGTTGCAGCAATACTCATGAAGCTTTTGCTCTTTTCCAGAAAGCAAAAGGAAGATTACAGGAGGGTGGTTTTAAGCTTCGAAAATGGAAGACGAATGACCCTGATCTGCAATTAAAGATTCATCAGAATGAGAGTGAGAATGTATTGAAAGAATTGAAAGCCACCACAGATGACAGCACATTTGCTAAGGAGACTTTAGGTCAAGTTAAGGAAGCTGGTGAGAAGACCAAAGTGCTAGGGATAACATGGGATACCCAGAAAGACCTTTTAGAGTTTGATTTGAGAAAATTGTTGAATGAAGGCAAAGAAAGAGTGACAAAAAGGGGTATTCTCAGCACACTTGCCACCTTATTTGACCCTCAGGGAATCATAAGCCCAGTAGCAGTCAAGGCTAAGGTCCTATTTCAAGAGTTGTGTGTGGAAAAGTTAGGTTGGGATGACCCCCTCCCTGCAGATAAAGCTTCAATTTGGGAAATGTGGCTGAATGATCTTTATCAGGTTGGTACAATATCTATACCAAGGTGTGTGTATGATGAAAGTGAAGGGGAGATTTTGTCTTGCCAATTGCATGGATTTGGTGATGCCAGTAAGAAGGCATACAGTGCAGTCATTTATCTAGTGTATGAAACAAGCAAGGGTATATTCACCAAACTGTTATGCTCTAAGACCAGAGTAGCCCCACTTAAGAGTCTCACCATACCCCGTTTAGAGTTGATGTCTGCCAGGATTTTAGCAGTTCTGATGAATACAGTTAGAAGTGCACTCAGCTCACAGGTGAAAATTGATTCAGTCAAGTACTGGCTTGATAGCAAGACTGCCCTGTACTGGATTTACAATAATGGCCAATGGAAACAATTTGTCCAGCACAGGGTAAATGAGATTTTGAGACTTTCTAGGAGCGATGAATGGGGACACGTGAGTGGGGTAGACAACCCAGCGGATCTAGGTTCTAGAGGGGTAACCGCAAGCCAGTTAAGGGATAGCAAACTGTGGTGGGAAGGTCCACATTGGCTCAGGAAGGGAAAGGCACATTGGCCTAAAGACATACTAGTGACAGATTCAGATGAGGTAAAGGAAGAGAGAAAAAAGACCAATGTTTTGAGTGTAGTGACAGAAAAGCAGGCCAGACTGAGTCAAAGTATCACAGTCAACGATTTCAGTTCGCTAAAGAAGCTTTTGAAAGTGACAGCTTGGGTGAAACGCTTCATTGAGAATCTGAAGCTTAAAAAAGAAGGAAAGGAGATAAATGTAGGATTGCTAAGTGTAAATGAGATAGAGGGTGCAGAAAAGATGTTGATTAAAGATGCTCAGGAAGAGCTGAAGCAGAGTCCAAATTTTAAGAAACTTTGCACGAATCTTGATCTCAGGGATAGAGAAGGGATTCTAGTCTGTCATGGCAGACTAGAGAATGCAGACTTGGAGACAGAAGCTAAGTTTCCCATCATTTTGCCTAGAGATCATAAGATAACAGAACTGATAGTTTTAGATTGCCATAACCGGGTTCACCACTGCAAGTTAAGAGCCACCCTTTCAGAACTGAGGTCCAGATTTTGGGTCACTAGGGGTAGACAGTATGTGAAAAAGATCTTAACACGTTGTTTCATTTGCAGGAAACTTGAAGGAAAAGCGTTTTCTTCTCCACCAGCAGCTCCGCTTCCAGAATTCAGAGTGTCAGAGGCAGCACCATTCAGCAGTGTGGGAATAGATTTTGCAGGGCCATTGTACTACAAGGCGAATGGAGGTATGAGCAAATGTTACATTGCATTATTCTCTTGCAGCATTACCAGAGCATTGCATCTTGAATTAATCAACGACTTAGCCACGCCTACCTTTATTTGCTGTTTACGTCGCTTTTGTGCCAGAAGAGGCACCCCTGCAATGATTGTGTCTGATAATGCCAAGACTTTTAAGTCTGCTGCAAAGTTGCTCAAGAAACTGCAGAAAGATCAAGTTTTTGCAGACTTCTTGGAGTCCAAACGTATTCATTGGAAATTCAATTTGGAGCTTTCCCCGTGGTGGGGTGGCCAATATGAACGGATGGTGGGGCTGGTCAAAAGATGCCTTAGGAAGGTTTTAGGAAATGCAAAGCTCTCATTTGATGAATTGAACACTGTCTTGACTGAAATTGAGAACACTTTGAACTTACGACCCCTCACATACCAGTATGAAGAACTGGGAGTAGAAGTTTTGACCCCTTCTCATTTATTGTTTGGGCGACGATTGTCACCATTGTCTGAGGGTATTGATCCTATTGTTGATGATGATGATGAAAACAATTCTAGCTTGTCTAGAAGGTTTTTGTATTTAACCCGCAAATTGAGTCACTTTTGGAACAGGTGGCGAAAGGAGTATCTTGTAGGTTTGAGAGAAGCGCATAAGTTAGGATCAAAGAAGCTTCCATGTGTCAACAAAGGAGACCTAGTCTTGGTTCACGAAGACAATGTCAAAAGAGGAATGTGGAAGACTGCAGTTGTGGAAGAATTGATTGTGGGAAAGGATGGTGTGGTCAGAGGTGCAAAGGTACGCAGAGCAGGAAAGGGTAAGTCAGAAACTTTAGGTAGACCTCTTCAGAAACTTTACCCTTTAGAGACTGCAGGAAAGAAAACATGCCAGGAAGGACAGAAAGGTCAGGAAGGACTGAATGAAGTGGAAAAAAGTGAGAAGAATAGGAATCCCAAGGGCGGGCGTCCAAGCAGGGCCGCAGCTAAGGATGCGCAATGGAGGGTTCGCCTTATGCTTGACTCCTAATGAGTCAAGGAGGGAGGAGTGTCGGGGAAACCCCACCCTTGCGCCATCATGCATTTGCAAGCACATGGTAGTAGAGTAACACTTTAGTTATTTGGACTATTTTCATTGATTCTTGTCGGCACTTTAGTGATTCATGTTATTTTTTCTTTTGCGTTATATTTGAAGCCATTATACGTAATAGCCTCGGTTCCATGCAGACTCATGTGAGGTTCCGGATACTGACTAATTTACAATGTATTTTTAGTGTAAGAGGCTTACGCAAATGAACTTGATAAAAAACATACTAACTTGAGTTGTCAATATTTGATTGGCTATTATTTTTGAACTATTGCTAAAGTAATTTCCTTGTCGAAACCGCATGACTTCAAAGAAATAGTGTTGAAGATTCAGCATTGCTCAGATTGATAGATTGCTTGTAGAGATTGCATACGTAACGTAGAGTGCAGATTGAATGAAAGTGGATTCACAAGGATACATGTCTTCTGTTTGAGTGCAATTCTGCAAAGTTATTTTCGCCCTTTCGAACGAGCGTGCTTGGAGTGTAAAAGCTCCAACAAGTTCCTTTAATCAGCAACAAATTATGAGCTGCATAGTTCCTTTGCCAGTGTGGAAAGTTCGTCTTTGTTATGCCAAAGGTTTATGCCACACCAATTGTCTAAAAAATAGACCTATTGTTCCTCCATTGTTCTTGTTGTTGCTCCACTCCAAAATTATTTGGTGTAACATGCATGTTTTACAGTTTACAGTGTGGTTCCTTTGCAAAAGTTTCTTTGCAAGTACAAACAAGAACCTTCTCTTGGAAAGTTCCTTTAATCAGCAAGAATTGAAAGAGTCAAATAATGATCTGATTGAATGCATAGATATGATCTTCAACCAGCAACAAAATAATGATAATACTGCAAAAAGTTCTCTTGGAAAGCTTCTTTAATCAGCAACAAAGTTATGATAAAACTCACAAGCAGGACAATGGACCACTTTCACAATGACATCACTTCTTTTGAAATTCTTCCAGGAACATCACTTTCCTAAATTCAATGTGGATCTAAATCTCAACAGCCTGCATTGCTCTCAGCAATGCACAACATTTGCTATTTGCTTTGTACATGTAGTTGCAACGTAATGGTATAATGTAGATTTCTTGCTGTACAGGGGTCACATCCTTTGCCTGGAATTGAATTTGATAGTGAAATAAGTCTATTCTCTTGGAAAGTTCCTTTTTCAGAATCAGCAAACCTCCCATGAAAGCGGCGCTCAAAGAAAGAATCAAATTTTGCCAGGCATTTTATCATAGCCCCTAAAAGGAAAAGTTCCTGCTTGGCTAGACAAAGAACATATCTCTGTTCTGCCTCACCTCTTCGTTGTGCCGTTCAATCTCCTCTCTTTTGGCTCTCGAAAATAGGATATCCACCCTCTCCGACACATGAAAGGTTTTCCACATCTTGTAGGCCTAAGGCCTGCATATAAGACCTGGCTCTCTCGTGCCCTCGTCTGTCAGTCAGACAGGAAACCTTGCATGTTGCTGTAGCCTGTTTCAACTCGAGTTTGGGAAGCTCGAAGGGGTCGAAATAGCAGGCATGGCCAACAGAAGAGGCGTTTCATTCCTTGGCTCCCACACAGCCAATCTTTCTTTGTGAACCAGGCTTCCTGGATTGATCTGTCCTTCGTCTTCAGCTAAAGCTTCGGCTCATTGGCATTTCTTGCTGCAAAAGAGTTCTTCAACAGCTGGGTGATTATGTCCCCTTCAGGAAGGGTTGCAAATGACTCTTCATACTCCATGGTAATCAAAATTCGAATGATAATTCTCCGAACTGCAATGTAGACTTTGCTTGAGCTGTGTCTAGGCCTGTCAGTCTGACTGTGCGAAACAGAAGACAAAGTTTGTTTTGTCATCATTTCTATTGTTTCAACACAGGTCTTGCTCTAAAAATAGAGCATGCCTTGGAGTTGAAAACTGGCGCAATGAGCACGCGTAAGATCAGCCCTAGCCAATCAAATCGTTGCTAGCATTATTATTATTATGACTTAGGTCCAACTTTCTCAGATGAGCATGATGTAACATAGGGAACCAGTATGGGAAACAGAAAAATTAGACGATCACTGCAAAATGGAAGCTGCAAAATGCTGCAGAGTTAGTATAGAAACCCTATGATAGGTCTTGCTTTCGAAAGCCAGCAAGACTTAGCACAGGGGACCAAGGTATCAATCTGCATGGAAGCGAAGGCTATGTGATGTGCAATGATATAAATGTTGCTATTTATGTTGCGATTTCTGCGAAACTTTTTGCAAAAACATGTTTTTTTGGTTGAAAAATATTCATATCTCTGAAAATTGTTACTCATGCTGAGCATGACCAGCATGACCGCTAGCTTCGCCACTGATGTTAAGGAGCTTGGTGTTACAAAAGATTTTAATCAAAACGACCAGTTTCGCAAATGAAACGTAAAGTCACTTCAAGTATCAAGTACTCACTTCAAATTGGAAGGGAAAAAATTGTCCATGCAAGCTGCGTCGCACTTTTATTCCGAACTTGGGCTTTTTATGATGTTTTTAAATATTTGTTTTATTGTATACTTTGATGAATTGTAAATAGATTTAATAACTTTGTATCTTTTATCCACACTTTGTAATATATATTTTTAGCGTTGGAATTAATTAGCTAAATATTTTAGCTATCAGTTATTTTGTAGCCAACGATAAAAAAGTATCTTTCTGTTCAAGTCATTAGAAAGGTCTTGATCACCATATGATAAAAGCTGTGTCAAAGAATCATTTGGAAGATCGGTAATTTCTATAAATGGTCGTATTAACTCAATGATTCAAGCGAAAAGATCTCGACGTTGAGCATGAAAAGAAGGGCAGAGCAACAAAGGGTGCTCTGCATCCTCAATGCCATCGCTTGTTGGGCACATTGGGTTTATGGTATCCCTAAAATTATGCCCGAATTCGTGGAAGTTTAATTTGCTGAGACCAACCCTCAGTTGAGTAAGATAGGACAGTCCTTTGGGGTCATGAATTCTAAAGACAGATTTTGCAGGAGGGCGGATTTTCGACTTGAGTAAGATAGGACAGTCCTTTAGGGTCGTGAATTCCAAAGACAGATAGGAGGGCGGATTTTCGATAAGAGCTTTTTCTTAAAAACAGCAACAGAAGTTGAAAGTCTCAATTCAGGCTCAAGCTTATTCCATTCAGATAAACAGTTTGAATAGAAGCTAGACTTGAATTTTTCTGTCCTTGCCTTTAATCGCCCAATGACATCCTGGTCATGAAGAAGGTATTGCGACTGATGAAAAGGGGAAATCGGATCTACTGTGTGCTCAGGGCTAAGATTTTTTACAAACTTATAGAACAAGGTGAGGCGCCTACTCTGTCTTCGGGAGCTTAATGACTCCCAGCAAAGGTCTGTGTACAGCTTCTCCCGAGATGTTCCCCTCCATGTTCCTGTTACTGTCAAAGCAGCTGAATACTGAAGAGACTCCAGTTTTTCCATCAGACTTGGTAAAGTGAGATCCTGACTGAATTCACAAACTTTAGCAGGAATATGGTAAATAATATCACCATAGTCCAGGTGGGGTCGAACACAGTGCTTATATAATTCGTTTAAAGTATGCCTGGGCAGATACTTGTAGAGATATCTCAGCAGACCAATGCCCTTTCTTGTTTTAGAGATGACTGATTTTATGTGAGCTGAGAAAGATAGCTTTGAGTCCAAGGTAATTCCTAAATGTTTATGTTCATCTACTTTCTTCACAGGTATGTCGTTGAAACGGATCACTGAATGATCAATTTCAATTTTCTTCCTTGAAAATGTTAATTCGACAGCCTGTTTCTGCGGGTCAGGATTAAAGGACATTCTCCAAGCGTGAGAACACTGACTTATCAAATCCAAGTCATGGTTCATGTCATTGGCTGCTGTATTGGAATCTTCAACTACTGTGAACAACGATGTATCATCAGCAATTAACTTAACATTGTATTTTAAGCCTACGGAAGATGATTTATATACACACGGAAAAACAAAGGCCCTAGAATTGAGCCCTAGGGAACTCCCGCCGAGATATCTCCCACTTAGAACTCTGTCCATTCAGTACGGTCCTTTGTTTCCGATTCTTGAGACTTTAGAGATGTCTAGATACACAGTACGAACATCGAGAGGAGGATTACAGTCAAAAGCTTTAAATATGGTATGTGTTATTGAGAGTAACTGACTGACTGTTGAGTCTCCTGGACGAAAACCTGATTGATTTGGGTTTAGCAGTTCATGTGATACAAGATGCGAGTAAAAAGGTCGCATATGAGTTTTTCAAGTATTTTCCCAAATATTAGCAAAAGAGAAATAGGACGGTAATTCCTACTTTTTGTACTGTAATGCACTGCTGTCTGCATGCATAGAAATGGTTTGAAGGGCAAGTGCACCAAGTTTCCAAGCATTCGAGATGAAATTACGTAGTTGTATTTGGCAACAAATATTTTCAGACAGAAAGCCTGGAGAAGTTAAAAGGGTTTGCTGGGGGAAATTGTCAGTCGTCAATGCCAGAAAATTGTAAATCACAAACTGATCATCTCTCACCAAGTCAATGACTGAGTAGTTATCTCAGTCACCTAGACTGCTATGAACTTTCCAAATTTTTACCATATCTACAGAATATACCCTAAACTAATATTACTATTAATCATGTATTATCGTTTATCACGTTGCCACATTATTTTTAATCATGTTTTTTACACAAGTTTCTGTAGTTTTATAGTCGTTAGTTAAGTTGATATTTTCTAATTTTTAATCAGCTCTGTTTTCTTTCAGCAGTCAATTCATTTCTTCAACACTTTAACAAATGAGGAGGGTATAAAAACAATGCTTCCCGCATCTATGTACAAAAACTTCATCAACAAGAAGTCTGCAACTCCCCTACAAAACCATGGCAGCATTCATTTAACAATGTTAACACCTAGTTTTAGTCTAATTGCAAACTTTCATGATCTTAGTGTTCGCGATTTTAATTCTATGAGGATAACAAATTTGAAAATTTATAAGGGATTCGACCGTGAATAATATGGTAGAGGATGTTAAGTTACACCCCGAAAGATTTTAAGTTACACCACAGGGAGCCCAAGAATAATTGGCAAACTCAAAACATAAATTGTCTAGAATAGGAGCTCCGTAGGAAACTGCGAAGGATTTGCGAAATTGTTTAGAATAGGAGCCCCGTAGGAAACTGCGAAGGATTTGCGAAGCCTTGAAATGAATGCTGCGAAGGACTCGTAGCGCGTTGAGCTGCGAAGAAACTGTGAAAAACGGAACTGCGAAGGAGAGAAAAGCGAGAAGGAGAGAAGAAAAAGACAAGGGACGAATCACAGCCGACCACCGCCTCATCTTCTCCGCATCAGCCTAGGACTCGGGAATCGTTGTCATCTTCGCCTCAAATTAAATCACCGAGAATTTGTCGGTACGACCGGAGCGAAGTGGCAATGAAAAAAAGAGATAACTCACCTTCGTGAGGTTCCTCCCCTCCATTCTTCATTATTGCGTTTGATGTCAATAACGTTGGTCAAATTTTGAAGTGGAAAAGTCATTTTGTCGTCTGAAACAAGGAATTTAGGCAAGAAACATTAGCAGTGGCTGTTTTCCACCATTTCTTTTCATTGCCACTTCGCTCCGGTCGTACCGACAAATTCTCGGTGATTTAATTTGAGGCGAAGATGATAACGATTCCCGAGTCCTAGGCTGATGCGGAGAAGATGAGACGGTGGTCGGCTGTAATTCGTCCCTTGTCTTTTTCTTCTCTCCTTCTCGCTTTTCTCTCCTTCGCAGTTCCGTTTTTCACAGTTTCTTCGCAGCTCAACGCGCTACGAGTCCTTTGCAGCATTCATTTCAAGGCTTCGTAAATCCTTCGCAGTTTCCTACGGAGCTCCTATTCTAGACAATTTCGCAAATCCTTCGCAGTTTCCTACGCAGCTCCTATTGTAGACAATTTATGTTTTGAGTCTTCGCAGCTCAACGCGCTACGAGTCCTTTGCAGCATTCATTTCAAGGCTTCGTAAATCCTTCGCAGTTTCCTACGGAGCTCCTATTCTAGACAATTTCGCAAATCCTTCGCAGTTTCCTACGCAGCTCCTATTGTAGACAATTTATGTTTTGAGTTTGCCAATTATTCCTGGGTTCCCTGTGATTACACTGTCAAATCCCATATAAATTCTCAAATTTATTATTGCTATAAATCGAAATTGCAAACTCTAGGGATGTGGAAATTTGCTATGAGAATAAACTTGGGATCCTGGATCCAAATCTGTGGTCAGAAATGTCGTATCAAGAAATTTTCAAAAATTTCCAAAACGAGGCCGTTAGTTGAAAAGGTGTGGCTATTGATCAAGATCTGAAAATGTATACAACGACAATAAAAAATAAACACTTTCAAAATGTTCGTGTAACCATGGGCGGTAGGAGACTACTAAAAGTGCTTAAGGTTACTGTAACCCTTCAGACAAAAAAATTCTCGTTTTTTCGTTTTCGACATAATCTGATGGTATAAGCATTTGAGTACCATTCAAACCAACTCACTTCCAGAAATAGCCACATTATTTGGAAATTTGAGCATTTTAAAAGAAGCAGTCCTGTTTCTTGAAAATTGCGGGAAAAAAATTAGGGGATTGAAGTAACCTTGCTTGACCTTGCAGCTGCATCCATAACATCCCGTGCTGCTATTTGATGGCATAACTCTTAACAAGACCGCGCATAAGCTTTATTGCTTGACCTTTGCGGGTTTTTGTGTAAACTTTCATGCATAATCGTTTCTCCCGCCCTTTGTGCTTCATTTTGATAAAGCCTGATTTCTCGAAATAGGATTCTGGGGTACTGGTGGGTACTAAAAAATCTTTGTGTACCCAACGGGCCAACCAAATCGCTTGAAACTTGGTCAACAGGGTCACAAGGCATGTAACTACGAAACCGTGTCAGCGATTTTCAATAGATCCACTGGCCTGATTTTTACAAAGGCTTGAAACTTAAAAAAGACATTTCAGACATTGACACAAAATTAAAATAGCATCATTTCTAGACAGTAAAATTCATCAAAATATCGTTACACGGTTTTGCAAATCAGGACCTTTAGTTATTGGTAAATAAATGGTTATGGTCCTACAGCGCTCGCTGGGGTACACAAAGATATTTTCGCTAGAGTCGTCCATTTTGTTTAAGATCTGATTTAAATCATTCTTGCTTTTACTAAATCAATTGCATATATTTTCTATGATATTCTACATTTAATTATGCATCGAATGATATATAATCTTGTTTGGTATATCTTGACGAACGGTCGTGACGAACAGAGTTTCTTTTAGTCACTGCCGGAAGGGTTACAGTAACCTTAAATCGCCTCATAAAGAAATATATTCATTCAAACTTACGATGCTGTGGTTGTCTCTTTTTTCTTCATTGTCTTCTGCCAAATGTTTCCGCCAATGCAGTATGCACACCACAACGGTGGACATGTGGGCACCCGCGCCATGTTGCATTGATTCTACGCATGCGCATGTAGTACTGGGGCGATCCCAATCCCTTCTCGTGTTCGCGTTTGGGGACTTCCCAGAACAACCAGAACCTCATATCGAGGCAGTGTTGAATCAATGCAATATGGCGCTGGCACCCACTAGGCCACAGTTGTGGTGTGCATACTGTATTGGAGGAAATATTTGGCAGAAGACAATGAAGAAGAAAGAGACAACCACAGCATCGTAAGTTTGAATGAATGAATGAATGAATGAATGAATGAATGAATGAATTTCTTTGAGGCGATTTAAGCACTCTTAGGCTAATACAGTAGTCTCCTACCGCCCATGGTGTAACTGACATTCAACGACTCTTGTTTCCTTGTTTCCTTGTTTCCTTTCTACTGACTATGGTGCCATGCTTTCTTTCTCAGCTATCTCGCTCATGTTTAGATTCTCTTTCAAGCAAAAAAAGTTAGTGTGTCGATGTTGAAGCTCACACGTCCATCGCTCAAGCGGTCAGCCAAGCGATTTATGAGCCCCAGGGGCACTCAGGACATTCGCATACGGGGGGAGGGGGGTTCAGTTCAAGAAATTTTCAGGCAACCCAAAAATATCACTTCAGCTTCATTGCAACCCAAAAATATCAGCTCAATTCATCCTTAGAAACCTGTACATGAACATGAAATATCCCGAAACAAAGCAAATAGAAGTGAGGATTGCCTCTGTCGAACCCAGAAACATAAGTATAACGATCGTTGGTGTAAAAAAATATCATGAACATGGTTTCAGTTTTATTTCAACCCAAAATATCACTTTTGGCAATATTCTGATCCAAAAATATCGGACTCAATGTGCATGTGCCGAGTGCCCCCTGGGTTATGAGCATTCTTACCACAGGGCGCTGAATCGGCTGAATCCTACAAGTGTTTAGGTTTTACACTGGATGAACATCTTGAATATACCCTTCATCTCAAGGAGGCATGCAGAAAGCTAAATTATGGATTGCAAATCATCAGGCGAGTAAGATCATTTCTCCCACAAGCATCGCTTGCCTCACTGGCTAACTCCGTTTTCCTGGCTTTCCTGAGCCGTCTTGACTATTGTTCTCCACTTTTACGTAATATTAACAATGGTCAATTAAATGTCCTACTCAAATTGCAAAAACAATATGCGCGTGCTATATTTTCCAGCAATCGAACATCAAGAAGCAAGCCTCTTTTCATAAAGCTGAACTGGCTGCCACTGCATCAAAGAATTGAGTTTAACTGTATTCTAATGTACAAAGTTATGAATGGTATGGTTCCACCTTATTTGTCATGGATCCTTGCAAAAGCAACCAAGTCCATCATTCATGCAAACTAGGTTCGCTACAAATAACTGTTTGTATAGCAGTAGAGGCCATAGTAAGTCATCCCAACACTACGGAGTGAAAATGTGGGACTATTTGCCGGCATCATTAAAAAATTGCGACTCGACCGAAATTTTCAAAAAGAGATATTTTTTCATATATTTCATATTTGAATCTTTTTAGGAGGGTAGCCCTTCGGCAGAAGCCGTTTTTCAAGGGGCCCTCCATTAAAAACTTACATACTATAAATAATTAAAATAAATCACAACTAAAATCAGAAACCATAATCTAAAAGCCTATTTACAATTATACAATATATATAATAAACAAAGAAATTAACCCTTTACATTATCTTAAAACCATCCAGGGAGGATGCTGTCTTTGACTCAGCAGGGAGGCTATTCCATATTTTAGCTCCTCGGTACGAAAAAAATTTTTGCCCATTCGCTGACTTTTTCTTTGGCAACCTTAAATCAGTCTCAGTGTTCCGGAGGTTGTGGGAGGAGCATGCTGAGTTTTTCGTGAAGAGATTACACAGGTATTGTGGAGCCAAATCGTCGAGCGACTTGAAGACCATTATTTTAGACTCATTATCAATGAGTTCTTCAATGGTCTGCCAGCCCAACTCTACAATAAGTGGTCTGCTTGGGGTATCAAAGCTGCTATTTGTGATGATTCTAGCAGCACGATTTTGGAGCTTTTGCAGCTGGTTGATGACTGTAGATCCAGCACAACCCCAGACAGAACAACACACAGTATCGAAAGCGAGGCTCGACAATACCAGTGTAAAGAGTTTTTAAACTTGCCTGCGGCAGCAAGGATTTAGCATTTATATGAGGCAGCAAGGATTTAGGATTTAGAGATGTAAAGAACACTTTATGAATATCGTTTCATCAGAAAATTTTATATATGCATACATACAAGCCAGCTGCTCTATGGGCTCTGTATCTTTTTAATACGAATGCACTACCTCCATATGAGGTATGGCAGCAATATGAGAACGATAGCATAAGGAGAACAAGTATCATTATCAAAAGACAAAGATTAGCAGCAATTAACTAACAGGAACGAAATAAAAACTTTTATTAAAAGTTTCGTGACGAAAAAGAAAAGGACCTACCGTAACTGGCTGGCAAGGTCACTCCAATCAGCATCAAGCAACAGAACAGGAATATCAACATCTTCAGATTATTCCAACTGTAGTCAGACATGTTGAGAATCTACAAGGCAAGGAAATGATAACATCTGGTTGCGCTCTTTATATTCATCTTATTTTCGGTGACATGTGGAAGACAAGAGCCTGGGCCGGAGGGGCACTCAGAGTTGCAAAATGTCCTCGACCTTCTTCCAAACCTGGACTTCAAATCGGGCCTTCCTCATTTCAAGGTTTTGTGAAAGTAAGAAAAAACGAGCCTTTATATCAAGAAAGGTATTGATTGATCTTTTCATGGTATATCAGAATTTTAAATGTGTTAGAAACTATTACCTGCAAAGAAATTCAAAAAGTGGTTCGTACACCCAGTCAAAGCTTTAACTCGAACGATTTTTGAATTATTTTATCAATGTCAGTCAGTCGTACAATGGCATAGAAATGGAAGGTCCTTGCCCTTCTTAGGAAAATTTTTGATGACACGCTTCCTACCTTAGCTTAGAACGCCCCTCGTGATTCAATATTTCCCAGTGTTAGCATGGAAACTTTGACAAAATGGTAATAGTTTCATATGAATACAGTAAAACACTCCTTGCCTCGGAATGCATCTCTCGATCCAATGTTTGTCAATGAGGAGACAATGGAACCTGTTACCATTATTTGACAGTTCTTCTATGCATAAAAGTTAGTAAGAAAACTGCTGAGGAAGACAACCTCTACATTGTATTAGAATGACTCTTCCAACCTTGCAGATTCAATTTGCCCCTATGAGGACACAGGATAACTATGAATTCTCATCTTTTTACATAACCTTCCTCAATTTTTTGCTCGAAACTTCCTCCAAACCAGTGTGTAGTGTTTTTGCGTCTCTGGGGCACTCCCCTCTGTAGGCACTCCCCTCCTTGAAACTGTAGGCGGCACACCCCAACCCGAAATTTAGCCGAGAACTCCCCCTGTGGCCTTTCCTAAAGAATGAATGGCCCAGGGGAGCATTCAGCACATACGCATATGGGGGCTTGGGTGTCAGTCTGAAAAATTTTCTGGTAACCCAAAAATATCAGTTCAGCTTCACTACAATCCAAACATATCCGCCAATTCTATACAAATTGAGGCCAGGATTGCGCAGAACAAGCGTGTCCCTGCGAAGGTGAATGCGCATGTGACCATGAGCAACCTCGTCCCCAGGGCCTTTTGTCATATTGGCTCCGTCCCAAAATGACAAAGGCCCTGGGGACGAGGTTGGACCATGAGCAATGGGACACCCAGTGTGTAGCAGTTTAAATTTATGTCAGTAGCGACCACCTTAACTTATTGCTGTTGTGTTTTTTGTGTCTTGAACTTGTTTTTACTTCGTACACAACCACCTTTCAATGTTTCGTGATTTTGAAATTTTCAGTAGTGAGTCACCTTAAGTGAAGGTGGATCTTCACTTAATTCCAGTTTCACTTAATTCCAACGTAATTTTTCATTGAGAAAGACTAATGAAGACAAGGACTGATTTTGATGGTCTCTGGCCAATTCATGGGTATTACTAAAGTACTTGAATACGGGGCACATACATTTTTTGTGGAAAGGGCGACAAGGCGGATTATTTTTGCAGTAATTCTCCACCAGACATGTGACATAATACATTCATTTTAAACAAAGATTTATTAGTACCTGTACTTGAAAGTTAGACTCACGATTTTGTCCCAGTTATCGCAGCAATAATAACAGCACCAACAACAATGACAACAACGACAACATTCATATTTTGCTCAAACTGGAACTTCTAGACTTTCATATAAAATTGGAGACGGAAATGAACAGGCTCAGGTGTGCGCTCTGACACAACCTCTTTTAACATACAAACTAGGGGGTAAAAGCCCCCAGTCCTGCTTGCTTGCCCCTCCAGTTACAATTTTTCCCAGCGTTTTGCACCCCTAGTATATGGTCTCTTTTTTCTTTTTGCTGTTCTTAAGCCCCTTTTCACGCATGAAATCGAATTTGCATATCTTTCCAGTGCAGTATTCATAAAAAACAGAAGAAACTTGTAGAAATGCTTCAATTTTCTCGGCTCTCGGCTATCAAGCAAATATCGATGCATCAGACACTCTTGGTGCTATGAATTTTCGAGCGTGGCGAATCTTTTTTTTGGCTCACCCAGCTCGCTGGTCTATGATTTTATCCAAGAAATGCCTTTCTTGGCCTACATGTTCTTTATAAGAAACTGGTTTATAAGAAATTAGTACTAAGATGGCCAATATTTTAAGAAACTCTAGGACTATGTCTAAGAAGTACAAAGAAACGTTTCAAAGTTAAAAGCATAAATATCACAGCAAATGGAATCTATGAATGCGCTTAAAAACGAACACTAAAGGGTTTAATAGGCCAATGGCCTCAATATCCCTCATCATATCATGTTATTATTATCATTATCATCATTATTATTATTATTATTATTATTATTATTATTATTATTATTATTATTATAAATAGATCGTTGAACCTTTATTCTTTTGCAATATTAACTAACGATTTGTGTTTTCAACGTAACAGAACACTGTTTACTCCTATATGATGTTTTAAATGTGAAGAAACATATCTGCAGCAGTGTTAACGACCACATTGATAATCCATGCATTCAAAATACTAAGAAACCAATGAAGAAACATTTAAACTAAAATGGACAACATTTCGTGTTAAATTGAGAAACTTTTAGCACTATGGCCTGATCCAAGTTTCTTATAAAAAACGTGTTTATGTGACAGTAGATTGACTGTTACTACAGTTTGTGCATAATGGATGACCAGTTTGATGTGATAACTGGGTTAGAGGCGAAAAAATGGCTACCAAAGCGATTCTAGCATCAAAGATTTTAAAAATTTTCCCAGGAGAGCATGCCCCTGGACCCCACTAGATGGACGCGCCTTTGGCGTACATTTCAAACCTTACTTTGCAAAAGGCCCATGTTTTTTCTGACCCCGGGCCATCCATAAATCCTCTCCTCGTCCTGATCACAAAAATGAACGGCATAATAGTAGTCATAGACCCACTACCATAATTTATGCCTTGTAAGAAATACAGGCTTTCCTAAGGAGTTCCTAAAGAGACATATTTCTTGTATCAAAAATGAGGTTCCCTTTTCGAAACTTGCCCCCCCCCAGTCACGATTACTTCTGACACGCGAGGCTTATGTATTGTCCTAGATGCGAGGCGAGCCACCCTCGACGGTTGGAAATTCTCATTGCTGCAGTCCTGGCTCACATTTGAGGAAAAATTCATCTGGATACTTGTGCCCCTATTGTTCTTAGCTTTTGTCACTGAAAACTTGAATTTTGAGGTGTTTTAGCATCGGAGGTTCATTCAAGCCGGCAACTGAGGCCTATCCGCCATTGCCTGGAGCACTGAACAGTTGCTATGGCTTCCATACTAGTCATGATTTTGATGGGGGAAAACTCCGTCACAATATTCAATGTAAAATCCATGAGTCGCAGTTTGAGCGTCCATCACACCGTCAATGGCGATAACTACGTATATGCAATCAGTCTAGCACTGCAGACCGTTCAGTCATAAACACAACACTGCACCAGAATGTGGGGAATGTAGGGGTTTTGATGTGGTCGATTTGTGCGAACAAATTTTTCTCAAATAGCGTGCAAGGCAGACGTTTCAACCTTACTTGGGGCAGCACTCACTTAACAATGCTAACAGCAAGTAGTAAATCATCTAATTACTTTGTTATTTGATGGGCAGTTCGGAAATCACAAGTGTCCGAAGTGCCCATGATAATGATATCATAATAGAAAATTAAAACTGAAGCGAAAATGAATAAAAAAGCAACATACCTTCTGCAGCAGATACAAGGAAGTCTTCTCCTCTCACTTCGCTGCTGAAAATGTCTGTTTGTCTTTCAAACGACAATAGCTCATTGTTCCATGTTATGTCTGCTTTTGTTCCTCGTCAGGCAAGGTCTTGGCATCAAAGCAACATTGTCCTGAGCAAATGCGGAAATTGATTTCGAACAAATGCTTGCTTTATGCATAGATTTATGGTCTTTCTTGCATTTCTATCACGTGTAATGAATATGTTTGATTGTCAAGGCAACTGATCTGTGGAAAGGAGCATACCAGAAGTGCAACAACAACAACAGTCGTCACCGCTTGAGTTCTTCAATAAGATTCAAATTCAGCTGCACGCAATAAAACAGCCATCACAAAAAAAAAAACTCAACATGCACGCTTAAATCCATATTCAACTGTCGATACATATTTCAAATATCTTTCGGCACTGTCCTATGGAAATGTTCCTTTTCTTCCATTTTATTTTCCATTGCAAGGATTAGAATAAACGACTGGCTTTTTCTTCGTGTAGAATCCACCATGCAATCATATTTATCAACATTTATCAAAACGATGGTCTGAATGTGTGCTGTTTGTTGTAAAAATGATTTCCTTTTGACGCAGATAAGTTACCGATGGTGCGGCAAATGTCATGGCTTATTGTCGCTGTGTATGTAGACTTGCTCCAAGTCTATTCTGAGGTATATCAGCACTAAGGAACATAGTTACTTCTGCGGGGGCGTAAACCACGAAGGGGACGCTGCGAAGGAAAAGCGAGGGAGAGGGTCGCACTCGCTTTTCCTTCGCAGCGTCCTTTTCGTGGTTTACGCCCCTGCAGAAGTAACTATGTTCCTTAGTGCTGATATTCATCGGAATAGACTTGGAGCAAGTCCACTGTGTATGAAGCTATTTTCAGAAACGAAACGGCTGAAATTTAGTGACTTGAAACTGGCAACCGTCAACAAAAAATTGAATTGTTTCTATCAGAAAAATTCGATGGTAAGATCCTTTTAAGTTTATATCTTTAAGCG
Source organism: Aurelia sp. 4 Dawson et al 2005 (assembly GCA_964019985.1). Taxonomy (NCBI): domain Eukaryota; kingdom Metazoa; phylum Cnidaria; class Scyphozoa; order Semaeostomeae; family Ulmaridae; genus Aurelia; species Aurelia sp. 4 Dawson et al 2005. Next base: position 41,273,598 of record OZ026492.1, on the reverse strand, counting down.
TAACATTGGGTCATTTTATTGTTAATTGAATTGATGATAAATATTTCCTCGGTTGTATAGCCTAAAGAAGCATGCCATGAACAAACGATTTAGGCTGGTCTAGCTCGTTTAAGCTTTAATTCTCGGCTTGTGTAACCGAGAGAGTTGTGCGAAGCAAAGTTTCTCAGATTTCCTGCACGGCACATAATTTATTAGGCCTAAGATAATGCAAAGAAACTGTCAATACATTTAGACAAGGAGGAGCTTGATGAAAAATTGGTACCTCTTCTTGATACAGCTGTACCTTTGTTGTTGCAATTTTTGCCAAAATTTCTTGACTTAATGTTTGCGATTTCAAGGGAGAAAAATATTATCGACCTCTGATAAATGTTTTTATGCCTTGTAGAAACATGTGCCTGTTCTCCTGTTATCTTGACGAGTGCTTCATACCTCTATCAAAACACGTTGATGCACGTCAAAGGACTCTTCGTGGATATCCTTTGGAATCTCGTGCAATTACAGCAACTACTACATCAAACTACAATAACGGTAATCGACAATTGATTTTTAAACTAATGGTAGAAAATGCCTGGGCGCAGACGAAATCAATAAAGGAAACGAGAAATGATAAAGGAAAGCAAGATGTTGGACATACCAATAGCAGCTTACCCATCTTTGGAGATACATACAGTACAAAATACCAAAGCCATGCGTTTGTGCCCGTTGCACCGCATCCCGGGATGGTACATTTTAATATCAAATAAAAGTGGACAAACCAAGCGATGGAAATTACTGTTAAAGTACAGGAGACTTGGCCGCTCTTCTTCATCAAGTTCATATGCGTTCATACGCGTTCATATCATCAAGTTCATATCAAGTTCATATGCGTTCATATACAGGAGGTTCATATGCGTTCTTGCAAGTGCGTGACAACGACGGACGTGTTAATTTCAGCTTCAACACACTAACTTACTTTTTGCTTGAAAGTCTAAATATGAGCGAGATAACTGATAAAGAAAGCATGGCACTAAGTGTTGCGGAATTGAAAGTCGAGTTATCGAAGAGAGGCCTTACAACCAAAGGCAAGAAAGACGAATTGATCGCTAGACTCCTTACTTACAAGAAGGGCCTAGACAAAACCAGTGAGTCGACCGAAGATGAAGGAGATTCAGATTCATTGATCCTAGATTCATTACAGAAAGCCAATGGCATTGATGATTGTAATGCAGCTACAGAACCAAACCCGACGAATGTACCGCTGAGCAACACAACAGACCATAGTGCCGATCTTCGCAGTGATTTTCAGGATTTCAAGAAACACGTTTTCGACAAAATTTCCGCTTTTGAAGCGGACATGCAAAGCCTTAAGGAAAATGAAAAGTTGATGCGAAATCAGGAAAATAAGCCCATCGACTACGAAAGATGTTTCATCCGCAGTTTGGAACATAGAATCATATCTTTGGAAAGGCAGTTAGCACAAAAACAAGCCATAATTGAAAAGCTTTTGACAGCCCCTAAAGAGGAAGGGAGGCCATTTTGTGCTAGCGAAGTGCAAAACCTCATGGGAAGCGAGAAAAAGGCACAAACAGGTGTTATTGAAATCAAAGAAAGCTATAACAATGGCAACATTGTCGAAGAAAGTATAATTCCTGAGAACATTGTTACAAACAAAAAGAAAACTCGATCAAGCAAAAAGAAACGAGATCGATTGAAAACAACAACAAACAACGCTGGAAACACTTTGGCGAGCAATAAACAAGAAGCTACGGAAAATACCAAAGGTAACAGCACTAATGCAACAGTAAACAGACAGGAAAAAAATTTGGAAAATAAATCCGACTCCACGGTAATAATTGGCGACTCGATGGTGAAGAATCTCGACGGAAGGCGTATGAGAACCAAGTATGGCGAAAAAGTATTCGTGAAAAGTTTCTCGGGAGCGACGACCGATGATATGTCTTTCCATGCAGTCCCATCGATGAAGACACAGCCAGATCGTGTAGTGCTGCATACAGGAGCAAATGATTTCAGAGAAGAGAAAGAAGACGCAAAAATTGCACAGAACATTTACGCATTGGCGCGAACGCTGAAAACCGAGGATAACACAGTTTTTGTATCCGGCATTATCAGCAGAGAAGATGAATTTATAAATGAAAGAACCGCAAATGTTAACAGGATTCTTGAAGAACTCTGCAAGAAAAACAAGTTTCCTTTTATTGATAACAGTAACATTAACATTCGCACACATTTGAATCGCAGTGGCCTGCACTTGAATCACACTGGAGATGGTAAGCTTGCTTTAAATATTATATCTGCGTTGCGGGATTGACCTACAGCCAGTAGTAGCTGTGAATCGAATGAGAACTTTAATGGACAAAACAAAAAATTTCAAAAAAGAGCTTTGCAGCCTAATGAAGTAGTTACTAATACTGTATTAGATAGCCCTCATGATGAGGAGGAGGATGTAGATGCAAGTGTGATTCTAAAAAAGTTGCGACTATCTAATAAAAACAGTTTACTAATTGCACACCTGAATATCAATTCAATTAGAAACAAATTAGAAGCATTGAAATGCCTGATTTCTAAAAATATCGATATTTTGATAACAGCGATGAAAGGAAGCTTTCGTAAATTGAAATGCCTGATTTCTAAAAATATCGATCCGCTTTGAAAGGAAGCTTTCGTAAAAGAGGCCCTAGAATTATAACATACAGGGATTATGATAAATTTAATAACTCAGTTTTTAGAGCGGAACTGCAGGAAGAGCTTACCTCTAATTCTGATGGCAATCAAGATTTTACGAATGTTAATAGAATTACTAAAAAAGTGCTAGATAAGCATGCTCCATGCAAGAAGAAGTACGTTCGAGCCAATGATGGCCCTTTTATGACCAAAGAACTTAGAAAAGCAAACATGAAGCGTACTAGACTAAAGAATAGGTTTAACAAAAATAGGACAAAGGAGAACTGGACTACTTTTAAAAAGCAAAGAAACTTTTGCGTCAAATTGCTCCGTCAAAACAAAAGGTCATATTATAATCGACTGGACCCAAAAGTTGTGAGTGACAACAAAAAGTTTTGGAAAACAGTAAAGCCCCTTTTTTCGAACAAGATTCAAGGAAGTGCTAGTATTACACTTCTTGAGAACGATGTCGTTGAATCAGACGATACTAGGGTTGCGGAAATCTTGAATGACTATTTTGTTGATATTACCAAAACTCTGGGTGTAGCCTGTGAAGAGGACTCTACAAACCTGGATATTCCTTCGCAGGATACCTTACAAACGACTATTCAACGTTTCCAGTGCCACCCTAGTATTGTTAAGATTAGGGCTAGTGTGAATAGCGCTCAAAGTTTCTCATTCCACCAAATTTCAGTCCAGGAAATGTTCAACCAGCTGATGAAATTGGATCCTAAAAAAGCGTCGCCGCAAGAAGCCATTCCAGCAAAAATACTTCAAACAAACGCGGATCTGTTTTCATCACCACTGACTGAAATTTTCAACAACCTCGTCGTTGACTGTGCTTTCCCAGATGATCTAAAACTTGCTGACATTTCTTCGCTTTACAAGAAAGACGATAACATGAGAAAACAAAATTACAGGCCTATAAGTCTACTTCCAGCTGTTTCAAAGGTTTTTGAACGCATTATGTATAATCAGCTTTTTGATTACATAGGCACTTTTTTCTCTCCACTTTTGGGTGGCTTTCGAAAAGGATATAACACGCAGCACGTTTTGTTGAATTTTCTGCAAAAATGTAAAGCAAGTCTTGACAATAAGGAACTAGCTGGGGCAATCCTGATGGATCTTTCTAAAGCATTCGATTGTATAAATCATGATCTTTTGATTGCAAAATTAGCTGCGTATGGTCTTGGCTGGGATGCTCTCAAGCTTATCAAAAACTATTTATCAAAGAGGAAACAAAGAGTCAAAATAAATGGCTCATATAGTAGTTGGAGAGATGTTACGATAGGGGTACCGCAAGGATCAGTTCTGGGGCCTCTTTTATTCAATATTTTCATAAATGACATTTTCTTCTTTGTAAATAATACTGACATTTGTAACTATGCTGACGACACCACTATCTATGCATGCAATTCAGATCTCAATACCATAATTAATAGATTAGAAATAGACTGTGCAGTACTCGCAAGGTGGTTTTCAAAGAACTACATGAAACTTAACGAAGACAAATGTCACCTTATGATATTTGGTAACAAAAGTAAAGACTCAGTAGTCAACATTGGTAAGTCCATAATTAAAGAAAGTGATTATGAAAAACTCTTGGGAGTTACTTTTGACAAAAAATTAAATTTCACAAAACATGTCGAAGACCTATGCAAAAAGGCAAACCAAAAATTGCATGCACTTGCTCGCCTCTCTAACTATATGGACCCTGTCAAATTAAAATTGCTGATGGATGCATTCATCAAATCGCAGTTCAATTACTGTCCACTAGTATGGATGTTCCATGACAGGACAATCAATTCTAAGGTGAACAAAATTCGTGAAAGAGCATTGCGAATTGTATGCAAAGATAGTGGGAATGATTTTGTAAATACTGTATATAACTCTGTGACCACACACCAACGCAATCTGCAGTTGCTTATGATAGAGATTTTCAAAACAAAGAAGGACCTTAACCCAACTTTTATGAAAGACATTTTTGCAGAAAGAGACAACTATTATAGCCTACGGAATACAAATCATTTGCAACTGCCGAAAGTAAGGACGACAATATATGGTACAGAGAATATTCAATATAGAGGTTGCCTTTTATGGTCCTCACTTCCAAGTTTATTGAAAGACAGTAGCACAATTCAAGAATTCAAAAGACAAATAAAACAGTGGAATGGCAATTCATGCACCTGCAGATTGTGTAGAGTTTTTATAAAAGATTTGGGGTTTTTAGATTAAGGCGGTAGACCTGCAATACCAAAAAATGCCTGTATCTTTGGCATTTTAGGTGAAAATTTGCTCATATCCAAATATATTGCTTAGAATGATACTAATTTTTAATTTTCGTACTTGTTTTGAAAAAAAGTGCCGCCACCTTAAAAAAACACTTACTTTGCCGTTATCAAAATATTTTCAAAACTACTCATGGTACCGAGCCCAAATTTTCACCAAATGATGCGTTATTGCCTGGAGAACAAGATAGACCTCAGTCATATAGATCTGATTTCAATTTTGTCCAAAATAAATATTTTTTGCTGGGTTGACGCATTTGCGCCAGGATCTTTTTGCTATTTTTGGTTAAAACTGTGGCTTAACATTGGCCAAACAGGACTTCAGAGGTCTATCTTGTAGCTACAGCTTCACTCAACATTTGAGCCAAATTTCATCACAGTCAAGCTCTCAACAATGGAGATATTTTGATAACAGAACTCGTACTCCCTCAGAAATGGAGTTTTGAGAAAAACAATAAAACATATTCCACTAAGCACTAACTTTGTTTTCACTGTCAGTGAGCTCCTGATGAGTATGATATACCTCCCTCTAGTTCTTCCTCTTTGTCTGCATACCCTTTTCTCAAGCTCCTGAGCTTTTTTCTTCTTTTCTTTGACTTTTCACTTGATTTGACCGATTGCTGCTCAATATGAAGTTTGTCTTTCTCTTTGCAGCCTTCTGCAGTTTTTCTCCCAGCTACAAGTCCCAGCTTCTCATAAACATCAATAATGCCACAGCTTCCATCATTAAATTCAATAACTGCAGAACTGACTCCTAGCTCCAACACATTCCTGCCAACAAAAACATCTTTTGGGCACTTTTTCCATATCACTGAATTTAAACACTCATTTTCATTCTGCGTCTGGCCATGCAGACACTTTTTTAGAAGGTCATCTGAACTTAGGTCTTGAAATATAGGCTTAAGTTTCTCTTTTATGGCTAATGGTAGGTTTAAATTCTTCTTATATGTATCAGTTCCATTCATTTTGTCTAGCCACCATTTACACCAACTTGTATTTGTCCTTGGACAATACTTGTGGCGCTCATCATCATCTTCAATGGCGGACGAATGGTGTAGGATGGCAATGATTGATTTTTTCATTGCATACAGATTTCCTATATTCTGTCTAATAGCCATTCCATAATGATTTTGTAAGGTGTTGATGGCCTCCTCTGTGAGCCTTCCTCTGCCTGAAATCTTCTTACCATCAGACAATTTGACACCCTTTAGTGATTGACGCAAACCTCTACACCTTGTACCCATACGTTTTTGTATGTGACCAATACATTCCTTTTTTTCAATTTTTACTCCATCGCCATAAGGCTGTGAATTGGCCACATCACTGTAAGAGGAGCTATCACCATCGCCAATATAAGATGTGTATCTTAGTTGATGGCAGTCAATAGATCTCTTGAACATAGCTACTGCACCTGCACTTTCCATCGCTCCAGCTGACCGATCATGATTAATTTGGCAATCATGGTTTACATACCAAGAGGCATACCCAGGTTCATTTGTCCTCTTTTCCCAAAACTGGCAACTTTTGCATTTCTTGGACATGACATGATAATCCAAGCACTTTCTGTTTTCCCTAGAAGTCAGTGTTACAAGTCCATTCAAGGATATATGGCCTCTTTTTTGCCAAGTTCCATCAACAGAAACTTGGCAATCTTGAATAATATCATCGTCATTACAATCCAATGATTGCCTCATTTCTTTTGCAGCTTTTTGGCAGCTCTCAACAACTGTTTCTTTAAGTGCAACATGAAGTTTTTTGTTAATGGCATCATAATTAGACCTTGTGACAGGAGGAGAAAGATTCATGAACATTGCAAGGGTTTGCATTCCTTCGTGCCTCTGCCAATTTCTCTGAATGCAAGCACTGATCTTACATTCAGATCAAACCTACTGTTGCCTCTAGCAGTTGCAGAATCATCTTTATTGACACGCTTTGATGCAAAGAATCTGTTGATCCAATTGCACTTAGTGCATCTAAGGGCTAATCTGTGGACAAAGCCAGATCTTGCATTCTGATCATCTTGAAGTTCAAGCGAACCTTTACAGTCAGGGCAGTGTCCTATAAGCTCAATAACCTCTTTTATAATCATAAAGTTTATGATCAAATTAAAATCATTTCTGTCAAAATTCTGCAAACAGTTGCTTAGCTTTAACTTTCTGGCACTTGAGCACTGACCTTCTTCACTTTCATCACATGCTCTCATGGGTTTCAAAAGTGTGGTGTCAGTTGGCCTAGGGCTAGGCCTAGGCATGATTGGAGAATGTGAAGCTTGTTCAGAGCTTGACTCCTGCCTTTCCTCGAAATTTTCATGTTGATTGCCATAATACCTTCTCTTCCTTCGACGATAAGTATTAGTAGACTTCCTTTGGCCATATCCAAAGCGTGTGAGTAAAACAATCAGTAAGCATATTGACATCGTGTTGAGTTACTTGAGCAAAATGTCGCACATTATGGAAAGCAACCAAAGCAACTTTGTGCGGATGGAGAAGACCCCATAAATAACAAATTGAGCCTGATGGAAGGCACTTTACATACACAGGGTGCAAAAATCAGAAATTTGGGTTTGGGGGCAAAAATTTGTCACAAATGCAGAAAAAGGAAGAGAAAACGAATGTTTTTGTGTTGCTAAGGCGTTGCTAGGGGAAAATTGTTCACATCTGTCCTCAATAAAGTCTATCTTTTGTTGAAAAGGGCTCGCATTTAAGAATGAAAACATGCCCAATGTAGCAAACAGAGATTGTATTATCTATTTTATCCAAGAAAAAAAATTCGAATTTTTGACCAAAAACTGAGTTGTAATACAGGTCTACCGCCTTAATTAATTTTGTCTTCTTTTAGTGTCCTTTTTCATTGTAAATTATAATTATTTTCTTTTAGTTATAGTTGGCCTCAATTAGCTGCTATTTGAGCTATTTTATATAGAAAGCCAACTTTAAATAAATCGATAATAAATAATAATAATAATAATAATAATAATAATAATAATAATAATAATAATAATAATAATAATAATAATAATAATAATAATAATAATAATAATAATCAACGTTTTGCTTATCATCATTGCAGGCTTCTGCACTTGGCCAGTATATGAACATATGATATGCAGTAAACACACCCAAAAGCAAATTGGATAAAATGGTAGCAAAACTAGGGGGAAAGCACTTAGAAGAAGGGTAAATTTTCGGAAAAACATTAGCAAAACATCCCAAATAAACAAATCAAATGGGTCAGGGCATTTTGGAGAACACATGGACAAAAGAGAGAGAGGCGGGATCGAGTTGCGGTACTAGAATCGAATTTCGCTAGCAGATGCGATGAGAACATTATGTATGTAATGCTAGCGGATGAAATAGAAGAAATTAAGTCAACCGCCTCCCTCATTTACTGGAAGGGGATAAATTGACATGTGGTGAGAGTACCATCTCAAGACAATAGCCGACCGGCCAAAGTTGCAGTAAATGAAGCGAACCAAATCCAAATGAAATTGGGCCAGTACTGAAAGTTTCCTGAAATTATTAGATTTTGAGTACTGAGAGCTTCTTACGAGTTTCCCAAATTTGCTGTAACAATCGTCGTGTTTAGATCCCGTACTCTCGTAAACATTTCAAAACGAAGTATTTGAAGTCATTGGCATGCTTAGAAATTACTCAAGCACTTTGCGAGTGATACAGGAGACAATTGAAAAAAATGGAAACATGCAAAGGATTTCCTTTATCAAAGTGAATAGCTCTTAAGTTATATATTCCTAGTGCTGGGGTTTTTTGGCCATCTGCGAGCTAAGATTCTTGCTAGAAATTTCTTATGAGAAATACGTCTGTTATCACATTTACCTTGTTTTGATTTTTAAGGATGCTATGAATTTGTTAAATTATTGGGTTATGTGAAGTTTTTATTGGTACAATGCATTTTGTATTTTATCACTTTTGGATCACTCATGTTAATCAAATAGTTCTAAAAATGTGAACTTACAGAGTCAGGTTTGGTTTTCGGGGGCAAGATTTAATTATGTTTAAATTGCAGGTGTATGAAAAATTTGAATGTAAAAATTATACCCTTTGCAGGATATTTTGTATTTGAATATACGTGACTACATAACAGTTCTTGTGATTTTTCTCTTTCCCTAAATGAATTCTTTATGTGGCTCTAGAGATTGATATTATACAGGGACGGAGCAGAAACTGCGCACACATGCGCGAAATTTCGCAATTTTGAGCTTCCCTGGCTCCCTGCAAGAGATCCTAAAGTGAGGAAACTTGATATTCTCATTCTTGGGTCTCAAAACTCTTAACGCAGCCATCCTTTATTCGAGATTCTTGAGGAAATGATAACATTTGAATCAATTTCATGCATACCATTGCATCTAGCTGCAAGTACAGCCTACCTTCTTTCCAGTGATATACAAGTTTGACATATTAATTGGATCATTCATCACCTAATTGACTACTTTTAGGTACGGCCTATTTCAGATGCAGGAAAGTGACGGGGAAATTTACTTAGACAAAAATACTTTTGGTACGGCTGGCTGATTTTAAATTCAGCATGATGTTAAAAGCAAAATCAATACGTTTTTCACAGTAAACACTTACGCAATAGATTTCGTCAAGTATTTAAGGCCTAGAAGCACTTTAGGTGATGTCCAAAGATATGAAAAAGGCAACTTTATTCCCATAAGATGAAGTTGTTAAAATGATTAAAAAAGCTCTCGCAAAGAAAGATTTTTATCCAAGGTGATTTGAAAATAGCATTGAATAACAGACTCATCGCATAAAAGTCATAAACGCAACGAGGACACCATAATCTGTAGACAGATGGTTCTCAATTCCTGTAAAAGAATAATAGCAAAAATAAACCTGCAGCTAGATAAAAACTGTTCAAATCTGAAAGCAAAAAAGAATCAATCTAGATATCTGAAAGGAAAGATGTAAGTTAGTAACTCAAAAGTAACAGCAATAATGAACACAGCTGAATTGACGAGTGTGAGACAAAACGCATGTTTGTTCCTGGGTGAACTTCTATTGGTATTGGACGGGGGAGGGAATCAGACACAGCATATTTTTGAAAAACCCAGAAATATGCTAAATTCAGGGCATTTTTAGACCCCAAAAAGATACTCATTGCTTCATGGTACCTACAAAAGTAAAGGTTTCATAACTTTTTCGGCAACTGTGCTGCAATGCTTTGGCGAAGAGCTCAGCCAAGCACTCACCTTGTTAAATTTTCTCATCAGCAACCCCAAAGATATACCGATTCTGCACCAAGTAAAGAGCGTACCCAAAGGTAAACTTTACAGCGCTCTGCAAGCCTAAAGAGTGTCTTACTCCCCTCCCCGTCATCTACTAATAGGGAGTACTTCCCTGGGATTTTTAGTTACTCAACGTTGTTCCTTACTGCAGTTACTGTTGATTTACCAACTTATTTGTTTCCTTTCAAATATTAAGATTGATTTATATTTCTCTTGCAGATTTCAACAATTTTCTCTCTAGTTACTAGTTTATTTTGGTTGTTATTGTTTTACAGGAGTTAGCAGTATTCTTTCCACAGATTATGGTGTTTCTGTTGTGTTTATGGGTTTAGCGCACGATGTGTCCGTTATTCAAGGCTATTGTCAAATTCAATCATTTGTTTCTATGTAAATTTCCAGTAAATTTCTCGTATATGAAATAGGACATACTTACAAAAAACTTCAATTAATGGGAGCACAAAGACCAGCAGCCTTTGCCATCATTTGTTTTTTTGTGAATTTCGTACAGTCAGTTATTCTGGAAGCTGTGCAGAGCAGGTCGTTGACTTCGTGCAAAACATGCTGGTCTTTGTACTCCCTTTAAGTGATGAATAATGCAACTGATGTGCCTAACCTGGAAATCAGTGGAAAGAATATTGATTGTGCTTTCAGATGATAGTATGCCTCAAATTGATTCAATGTTATTATTTCCTGATGAATCTTGAAAGAAGTCTGACTGCCTTTTTGTAAAACAAGGTCTCTTTCCTTTGTCTTTTGCCGTCCGACAATTGAATTTTATTTTCAATTAATGAAGTTAGTAATTTCTGTCTCAGTTAGAGTAATTTTCATACTGACAGGCCTGAGAATTATCGATGAGCAGAGAATAAATAAACGCATTTTGTCTAAAGGCAAATTTTTAAGAATATGGAAAACATAGAAATTTGTCGGTTTGTTCTGTGAATCTACCCCGTCTGTTCTGTACAGTTTCTCATTTTAAAATTCCGCTACAAACAAACCATGCTAAAAATGATTAATTAATGATATGCAAAATAACAGTGAAAATTACGATAATAAAAACGCTAATGACAACAGCGACGAAAAAATTGAATGCCGGAAAGTTCTCGAGGAAGGGGCCTCTTATTAGGTACACTAATCGAAAAGAGAGCTCCCCCTGTTCCAGAGAGCTCTAAACATTCGTTTAGATATTCGAGCTTTAGTGTCATCAGCTCAGATGATTACTGGTGAGAAAGAATGTTTTTAGATTTTTCGAAAGCTGTCGATAGAAGTTGATTTCTTGATGCTTTGTTCCATTTTATAGCATCACAATACTGAAACCAATTGAAGACCATATACCAATGTGCTTTTCTTTGTCAAAAGCACGTCATTCTTTACTGCCTATCAAGTACCATATTGATGAACAGTTGCCACTTGCGTGAAGAAGTTACAGAAGTGAGGGAAGTCCTGTTAAAATGAGCCTTTAGAATTTTTGGAAAATACCGGGTGTCCCAAAAAACGCAACAGATTTAAAACATTCTTCTACAAGCTGTTTTAAACTAAAAATTTAAAAATTATTTTTCTCCAATTTCACAATAATTAGATTAAATTTTGAGATATTTTTCAGAATTTTGGGTGACCTGGTTGCAGAGTTAATAATCAACAAACTCAAAGTTTGCTATCATGGCAAAACCCAGACCTCCCACAGCTAGTGTAAAGCATAATGCAAAATTACAAGCGTGGCATTATCTACAACTTTACAGGATTACAGAAAAGCATATAATTTGATCAAGAAACTGCGACAAAAGAGATCCCTTAATGATTTGTAAGTTATCTAGTTTCGAGGGAGCTGTCAGTGTTCATTTCCAATTGAAAGCATAACTGTAAGAATGGCCCAGTCATTTTAGAAAAATGCAACTTCGCCATTACTGAAATCTATATACAAGTACCTGTTCAATGCTCAATTAACTTTTTGTTTGAGTACTTGTCGGCAATCTTCGGTAATTGCCAACACTGTAATTTTTTCATAATTTGACAATTCAATCAACTATTGCTAATGCAGCAGCTCTGGTTTCGACCTGGAAGCAATTTTGAACTTTGCTGATTTTTAACTTTACAACCAAGTCACCAAAAATACTGGAAAATATATCAAAATTTATTCTAATAATTGTAGATTTCAATAAAAATAACTGTTTGCTAACAAGTATGAAACAGCTTCCATTAGAATTATTCAAATCTGTTGCGTTTTTTCTGGGACACCCGGTATGAATGTTGTAAAAAAATCATATTTAAGCTTCTTACAACCGCATAATTTCTTACTTTACTCCTTGAAGTGATGAAATCATATTTTTAATCCCGGAAAATCTTTATAAGACACCTTGTGTTTCTAAACTAGGGAAAAACAAAAATTCAAAATGGTACAGTTGCTAGCATCAAAGCTCACCTAAGAGATCTCTCTTTCATTACCTTTGCTAGCAATGATACCAACAGGCAAAATCGACTAAGGTTTGTTTACATCAACTTCAAGTCATGTGATCAATTTCTTGATGAATCTTCATTTGAATTCCTTCTCAAATTTTGCACTAAGAAAAATTGTTGCAATAAAGCAAGTAGGATAATACCGAAACTTCCTAAGAGTATGGTCGCATGACTTGAAATAGATATAAAACTAACCTAAGTTAATTTTCCTGTTCTATTAAAAAATCGTAACTACTAAGGTCATTGTAGGTGCATGTGATGTGCTTGTAGGTGCATGTGATGTGCTTGTGAGATGCATATTATTACATATTTGCATTGAGTTAAGATACTTGATTCAAATTTTCTTGCTTCTTTTCAATTCCAAGTTGTTGTTTCTTCTTTCTCCTTCTCGTATTTTTTACAATTTCCTTTGTGACGAAGAAGCCTACAGCTATGGCTAAGACTGCACTGAGAAGAATCATGCCATGTGTAAAGGTAAACGAACTTTTGACATCCTTCTGCTTGCCTGAATCTAAAATGATTGAATGTGACATGATTTTAAAATCTGAGTCAATTTGCATTTTGCATAAAATTTGTGTCAGTTGGAAAAGAACATAAGCCACAAGGGACTTGCATAAAATTCGAGCCAACTCTCATATCTGCACCTCTGCTGATCAATTTTAATTTGAGTGACGACGATCGCAACCTCTGCATGAAACAATGCTTTCTTCTGCCAGTTCTCTCTGTTGTGCATCTTTTCCCACAAACAAACTTACAGACGAGACTTGAAAGTGTCCAAATGTGCAAAATGGAGAATTTTCTGAAGATTCTAATGATGAAATGAAGAGGCAATCAATGGGTAAGAAATTCTTTTATCTTTTTGTATTCCCTTCCCAAGAAATCGGTAGATCATCGCTAGCACCTGCACAATTTAGAGCAATGAATTTAAGATTAAATAATTTTGTTGATTAATTAAACGACTTACCGGTTGGCTTATCTTTGCTTTCTACAAAGGGTCCAATATTGAGATTGTATGTTTTTGACGGAGAATAATTCTTTACTTCTTGCTCCTCACTATCTCTCCTCCTCAGTGATCTCAATCCTGTTTCCTCTGATTCCAACAGTACCGATCTTCGAACTCTTTTGATGTTGTTTCCTTGACAACCAGATGAACAGCGAGTGTCAGTTGATTGCTTGTGACACATGAAAATTTGACAGTGGAGATAAACTTGTGTATACCCGTAGAACTTGAATGACATGAAGCTGAATCTCATCTTGTGTGATTGTGTCACAGAAATGAATTGAATTGTTGTATCAGTAGCACATCTGTAAATGAAATAGAAGCATTGGTGATACAAGGGTCACTATTTTTGGCATCATTTCCATGCAAACGTTTTATCGTGGGTCCTTGTTTGCATACTGTTTCCAATATTTCTGCAGCACATTCAGCGAGGGGGACGAATTTGTTAATTATATCAGTGATGTCGAATGGAGTCTAGCCAAACAAGGGCAGATTTTGTAACACAATAGCATCAGTTGCTTTGGTTTGCACCTCATTTCAAAGAGATTAGCGAATACAGACACAGGAAATTCTCTCAACCAGTAATTCAAAACAAACATTGCCGCAAAGTTGCCCTGAAACCAGTACGGCTAACTCTCACTTGGTGCGGCCAAAGGGAGGTTTTAAAAGAAGTTATGTCCTTAAGACGGAGGAAGGAACGTGAATCTAAAGTTCTGTCTGGCGGATTTTGCTTACATTATTCAGAAGCCGAGCAGAGGGCATTGCTATAGTTGCATATTTGCTGCTAAAAAGTAGACAGTTACTCCTCAGCTCCTGAATCAAATAAATAAAATCCGCGAGACAGAACTTTAGACCTACCCTTCTTCTTTCATTATAAGCACATAACTTCTCTTAAAAACCTCCCCTCGCCCGCACCAAGCGAGAATTTGCCGTACTGGTTTCAGGGCAACTCGGCTATGTTTGCTTTTGAATTACTGGTTGAGAGAATTTCCTTTGTCTGTATTCGCTAATCACTTTGAATTGAGGTGTGAACCAACGCAACTGATGCAATTGTGTTCCAAAACCTGCCCTTGTTGTCTAGCCAGCCAATCTTATTTTTGATCTATATCAATGACTTGCCGTTTGCCTTACAAAGAACTAAGGTCACAATGTATGCAGATGATACAAGCATTTCCTATTCCTCGAAATCTGTCTCTGACCTGTGCAATGCCATCAACTCAGATCTTCAGAATCTTAGTTCGTGGCTTCAGGGGAATAAATTGTCTCTTAATGTGGCTAAAACTCAGAGCATGATCCTTGGTACTGTACCAAACCTCAGAAGACTAGATAGCAATGATTCAAACAGTTTTCCCCTCTTTCAAATAAATGGCGATGAGATCGAATCCACTGGAAATATAAAATATCTTGGGGTTCAAATCGATCCGTCATTAAACTGGAAAGAGCAAATCAACGTTGCTATCGGCAAGATTTCAAGAGGAATTGGAATGCTCAAGTATGCTAAGAGATATCTTTCACTGCAAACCATACAAAGGATGTACTTCAGCATAATAGAGTCGCACTTTAGATACTGCTGCTCTGTCTGGGGTTGTGCAGGTGATACCGCTCTAAGAAAATTGCAAAGCTACAAAATCGGGCCGCTCGTGTCGTGACAAACAGTCCCTTTGACCATGCATCGCTGCCATTAATATCAAAACTAGGATGGCTAACAGTTAACGAGATGATTGACTTCGAGACAGCCTGCATGGTATATAAAGCTTTGCATGGGCTTGCACCTCCATATATGAAGTCGATGTTTCAAAAATTGTCCGAGTCTTGCAATCGGACTTTACGTAATACCAGCACTGACCTCAGGATTCCTTTTTGTAAAACCTCAAATGGGCAGCGAAGCTTTTCGTATCGAGGGGTTGCTGTTTGGAATCAATTAAGCCTTGAAATAAAAACTGCTCCTTTGCTAATTGCTTTCAAGACGAAATTAAAATCTTTTTTGAAAGATCAAAGAAGTTGATGATCGAAATCAACATCAGCCACATTTTGACTCCAGAGTCACCTTTCTTTTTATACTTTTCTTTTTCTTATATATTGGATTTTAATCTTAATCAATTCATGTAATTAAGTAAGTTAGGGTTTTAAAGCAGGGCACATCGTAAAACAGTAGATACCATAGTTACTGAATGTATTTACCCTGTGAAAATAAATGAAAATGAAATGAATGAAAAATGAATGGAGGTCTTTCCATTGTCTTAATAGTGCAAATCATTTTCAGTTTTCAAACTTCGAGCTTTGGGATCTTTCTGTTGATACATGTTTAACTCATTGCATCGTCCTTGTAACATTGTCCAGCACTAAACATCTTTAGCACTTATTACGAACTTTGTCAATCTGTAGGAGCATTACCATGATTATGAAATGTAATTTGATTTAGAAGCAACCTACCTGTCTTTTATAAGATCATAGCTGGATGCATGATTTCTATCGGTTGTTGGTGTTGCAGAACATTTCTCAATCAAAAGAACAAGAAAAGTGTCTCTTGTGCCAACCTGCACTTCGAAGTAAAGTCTTTGGTCTAATCTAACAGCGGCAGGGAAAATACTTTGTTGTGTTGTGAACGTACTGTCTTTGTACATGGATAATGATACTGTAAATGTTCCATAACCAACTAAAAGGAAGAATAGGGTTGTTATGTGAAACAAATTAGAAAATTTCCTCGTCTAAGTTTAAAGCGTTTCAAATATAACATGTTGTATTGTGTGATCAATCCCAGGGGGGGCACTCTATAAAATCTAAGATAGGGATGCTCATTTGGACAAATTTTTTGTCTACCCAAAAAAATGACACGCCCAAAATTTGAAAATGACAAAACCCAAAAAAATGACGGAAGTATTCTCGAGCCCCCATAACTATCCTTTTTGAACCACAAGTTAGATTGAGAAAATTTCACCTGACAATTCTGCACAAGATAGTAAAACTGATATTGAATTTGGAGACCATAACTTTGTGAATACAAAGCTCAGTAACCCAAAAAATGACACAAATTTTCAATGAGCCCAAAAAATGACCGCAAGTTTATCAACCCCAAAAAAATAACACCAAGTTAGGCAAACCCAAAAAAATGACATTTTCATAAATTTCAAACCCAAAAAAATGACACGTGCATCCCTATCAAAATTTTCATTAGTGCCCCCCCCCTGGGTGATCAATGGTAATACTCGAGTTATTGGCAATCAATCAAAGTTGTGTTCATCTATAAAAGGCTATTGCATTTTTGTGATCTTTGTTCTCTTTTGCTGAGAATTTCATGAAAAGTCCGTTAAATCTCATTTGCACAAAGACAGGACAAAACCATTGGATCAAAATCATCAATACACTGTTCATTCAAATATATTTCACTCCGCTAAAGAGCTAAGAATCAAATTCTTGTACAAGCAATATGGCATATGACATGATAACTTTGAAGAGATCACTCTTTGAGCCTTTGGGGCAAATTACACCCACCTTCATGTTGCTGTATACCGTTAAAAATGACACCCATGAATTCTATTGTAAAAAGGTACCCTAGAAAATGGCACATCTCCGTACCATAGGGTAAGTAGGTACCCCCCCCCCGGACAAATTTGCAAACAATATTACCTTCTGTGGCAGTAATAAATGTTTTCACTGGCTCTAGATTAGTAGTTGATGTATTCTGACTACGTTCAAGTGAACAATTAAATTTAACTTTTTTGCCAGTTGCTCTGACAATTGCTGAGGAAATATTTCCAAATGTCCACGTTACTTCATTTTCATAAACAATATGCGTCGATGTCTCTGTTCTTGTTGTACCACATTTGTCATACGCGGTAATAAGTCCATATTCATTATTTGGAGGATACTGTTTGGCAGTACAACTTGTGTCATTCAAAGTTATCGATGAACCATTGTAAATCTGTGTCCGGTTATCCAAGTAGATTGCCATTGAAGTTTCATTGCAAACGACTCTATTTGATCCACCTATGATGAAAACAGAAGCAACTGCGTACTATCTTAGACTTGGTTGATCTGCACTAAGGGTGTAAAATGTATAGAACTGACCATGGGCCTCTGATGGATTTTGGAAGCATTCCAATATATCAACGCATGAAATGAAAGAAACAATTGTTCGTATGTAAGACCAATTTGTCTTTTACTTTTGCATCATTCTAATTTGAACATAGATTGATCTTTTACCGGGTGACCCTCTTGCCTTTAACACTTTTTGTCACGAGTTTTGGATATCTATATATATAGGGCAGGTAAACGATTATCCAGTTAGCTTTGTTCCTTTGTTAACCATTGTGAATTGAAGAATCCTCCTTTGTAAAATAACAATAACCAATTGTATTTGAACAATGAGTCCATTGTATGTATGTCCAGGAATGGAATTCTATGCTTTTCCCAGGGCGCCGACTTTGGCCCTGGGTGCTCAGTCCAATAATCAAAATCCTACCCGTTTGCCCTATGTGAAAACAATAAATACTACAAGTCTTTCCTCCTATTGAATTTCCCTTGGATAACTTCTTCCTATATGTGAGAACGATAGATTTTCCGCTCATACAATTTGAAAACAATTAATTGAAAAAATTTTTCCGGCTATTAAATTTCCACCCACACACATCTGCCCTTTTGCCAAATGTGAAAACATTAAATTCTAAAAGTTCTTCCTCCTATTGAATTTCCATTGGGATACTTCTTCCTATATGTGAGAACAATAAATTTTCCGCTCATACAATTTGAAAACAATCAATTGTAAAATTTTTCCGGCTATTGAATTTCCACCCACACACATCTCCTAGGGTCGTTCCAGTTAATGTCCGTGCCCCCTCCCCTATGGAAGAGAAAATCTAGAGATATGCAAAAACCCGCCAAAATCCAGGGGCATGCAGAGGATTTGCCAAAACTTGACCACATTTTCAGGAGGGAAATGCCCCTTGGGCAAAATCCCCCCCAATCTTTTGACATGGACTGCAAGCATTAGCCTGATAATGATTCACATGAAGGCAACTATCAATGTTGAGAAAGCCGAAAGTAGTGCCTTAAATTCATTTGGCACCACCGTCAATGGTCAATGTCACACCTTACGGGCTGTACGCAAATCGATCCTTTCGCACAAAACATCTATTACACTAAAAAATCCCCCAAAATCCAGGGGCATGCAGCTGCCGAGCTGCAAAAATCCTGGGGGAGCAAAAAAAATCAGGAAAACTCCATACCTTCAATTTGGTGGCAAACCCTGCCATACGGGCAACATAGGGGTAAATTGTCTGTAAAATTGAAAAATCCGGACATTCCTGTACTTTTAGAGGCAAAATCCGGATCTTCCCACCACAATTTAGGAACCAATGGGACTGGAAGATGCTTTATCGATGATAAAAATTTTTCATAACCGCTTCATTTCCTCATTTAGATTTTCAAGGGCCCCTGATTATCCAGCTGTCATTTTTGGTGGCCCCGCTCTGTATCTAATTCGATGAGACACTCCCAAGCAGCAAATCATATTTTCTGATGGCAAGTGGCCCAAAAGGACATAGAAAAGCTTTCAAGTTTCAAGAGAAGAAAGTGGCATGGCACCTGGAGATTTTATGAAAAATATGGTAGTTTGAGGAAAACGCAAGGCTTAACAAAGATCATGGACGGATAACATTTGCGTTTCAGATAGCTGAGATCAGATTTGTTTAGTTTTCATGGCCCCTTATTTTACACTCAAGGTTTTCAGTGGCCCCCTTTCACTGCCCTAAATTTTTGGTCACCCCTTTGAATATCTTCCAGCCCCCTACCAAGCAATGACTGGTCCCTTACCAAGAAAAATCCGGGGCCTTTTGATGAGTTGTCAACTGCAACCACCCCTAACAACATTCCATTGAAAATGGATACGATTTCCCTCGTGAGACTATTCCTCGCACCGGCCAAATTATTCGGTCTACGTCAGAAATCGAGAAACGGAAAATATCGAAAAATATTGCAAAATCTTGCAAAATAAGAAGCTGCAAAAATATTGAACAATATTGCAAAATTATGAAACTGATGGTCCAATGTAGCAAAACACATTTGGCTCCGTCGGAAAATCAAATGACATGGATAAGAATGATAGCTTTTCAGCTCTTCATATTTTCCGGCTTGAACATGCAATTTTACGGATCAAATGCGTAAATTCGGCACAGAGTTTATACCAAACGACATCAAACCAATCAAAATGCAACGCTGTATTAGCTAAAAAAATTGAAAATCTTTGGTAATTTCTTGAATTTGATATAAGTGAAGAGAAGGGGGTTATCTAAAATTTTGCCCCAGAGGGTGCTTATTAGGGAGGGAGCTTAATAGAGGGGGGCTAAACAGATCTTAACGGTTGACAGAACTTCTATCTTCAGAAACTGATCTCAAGATACGTTTTCTGAGAACTCCGAAGGGTCAAAAGGAGTTTTCCTATTCGAGGGGCAAATCACTCCTGAAAAGGGCGTACGAGATTAATAATCACAAGTGATTATTTTGTGATTAAGTTGATTTTTTGGTGATTTAAGTGATTAAATTTGTGATTATTCGAGAATGAATCAAACATTCCAAAGAGTTCTCAAATAAGCTCATGTACTATAAAGATTGAATGAATACGGCAAGACCGAGCATCATTGATAAACCAAATGACGAAATATGACGGTAAACTGTTTCATAAATTAAGTCATAGACTGTCATACCAATTTGATTTTTTTCAGAGTTGTTTGTAACACAAGAACGAGGCTTTACTTTTGCTCCATCACAGGGAACTCAGAATCTTGCACTTTTGTGCTGTTCATGCTTTGGCACTTGTGCTTTGCATATCTAATGACATTTTCACATAAATTTGGAAAATGGTGACAGGGACAATCTAATCATTTCATTTCTTATAAAAATAAGCAAATAAACTTGATTAAACATTCAAAACTTGTGATTAATATGACTGGTGATTTTTGGTGATTAATGTGATTTTTATGTGATTAATGTGATTAATTTGTGATTAAATTGTGATTATTTTTGAGAGCGTACGAGATTTTAAGCAGTGATTTGCCCCTCGTTCCTATTGGGGCTTAACTGTGGAACTGTCTAGAAAGAGAAGCTGAATTGTCACCATCTGCAAAACATTCAAAAAGAAAATATAGACAAACAGTACAGGGGTGCAATTGCCCTGCATTCTATAATCACTCCTTCATTTCCTCCCTTCACAGAAAATTGTTCATCTCTTGGTTGATTACTGTGTAAATATTTATGGAAATATTTATTGTGTGAAAATTAAACAACTAACCTCCAACTTGCAATCAACAAATTCCTCCTATTTTCTTGCATTTCTCTTCATTTCTTCCAGGTTTTGATCTGTTCCCTTTTTTACTCTCTACTATCAAGTAATGACACATTTACGGGAAGACTTTAATCCTTTTGTTTTTAACTTTCAAAAGAAATTTCTCTCTTTTGAATTTTCAAAATTTGCATGGGGAGGGATGCCAATCAGAGATTTCTGAACTTTTCTTCCATAATTCAATCCTTTTTCCTACTACGCAGTAGCCTTTGTTTCAAATTCAAAAAGCATGTCTTCCTTTTTTTGTCAATGCTTGACGTAAATATTTCTCGATTTACTAAGATGCGTCATAGGAATGACCCGAAACCTTTTGTCTTCACCTTGTTTCCTCTTTCAGCACTGTAAACACGGAAAAAAACCTTCCCAGCTTTTGTTCCGAAGTCTGAAGTGGATACGAATGGTTTTATTTTCTTTGTCTACAATATGGGGGCTGGGGTACATCCATTTTCATCCAAGGCTCAGCTCGCAAGGGAATGATCCTTGTACATGTCTTCATCGCCGGACTATCAGTATGTTGGATCTTTATCGTAGTGCCGTTCTTTATGCGACAAAAAAGCAAAAAGAGAGGCCAGGCTTACTTAGATCCCTTTCTTTTTCCAACTAAGCTCCACAGGAGGCATAAAGGAAAGTTTTAACGAGGGTCTTGAATGACAGAGAATGCTAATTCTCAGGGAGATGGCACTGAAAACGTCTCAAAATCCAATGCTTTCTTTCCTCTACCGCTCTGGATTATATACCTCAAACTACAAAGAAACCATCCATTCCTTTGAAATGATCAACAGCTTTGTTTGAGTTTGCAAGGAGGCTTATAGAAAACTTTTCAGCATTGAAATTTTGAAAGAAGGCTTTGAAAAGAGTTAAATGCATTCCGTTCATCTGACGCAAGACCAAGGTAATGAATTCCTGGAAATGAGAAATCTGAGCGAGAACGATATGGACGTGTTCTATCACAGAGAGCTTCAAGGGGGGTGCAGTGAGAGGGCAAGTTTTTCTGGGGGGCATTGGGCTAAAAAGAGACAGTAGCTCATGTGTTCTCAAACATTCATTAGATTAGTAACTGCTTCCTTTTCTAGCCAAGACAGGTGGTTGGAAGTTTAAGAGGTTCATGGATTCTGTTCCATACCTAGATGAGCTTCAAGGGGGCTAGAATTAGCAAGTTCTCTTAAGAAATTACTTGATACAACGGCGGGCCAGCGCGGCGCCGCAGACGCCGCGAGGCAAGCCTAGTTTTGTAAAAAAATCAGGAAAGTAGATTCTGCATGGATTGATGTAAAATCTACCCGGGTAACACTTTTTTGGGTCCAGCCCCTTGTCGGCATGATTACTACAATTGCCAAAAATTCCTACAAGCTTCATCGTGGCGTCATAGGAAAGAAGTGCAAGTAAAAGAAATAACTTCGAGATTCAGAATCCACATGGAGATGGAAATTGATCTGACATAGAAAATTCCATGATAATAGATTGGCCGAACATAGCATTGGGCTCCGTTGCGTCAACGAATGCAACATCATGGGCGATGATGCACCGATTTTAGGGAAAGGAAGGCAAAAGTTGCAAAATTTCTCACCCATTAGCTGCCTAGTTATCAAGTCTGCATAGCTGTTGGTCAATTTGAGTAGAAACGATCAGCGTACAACCATTTGTCCTTAATTTTTTGCCCTTCGTTTCGATGTGTCTGGCTCTGTTTTGCTTAGACCCACATGTGAATTGAAGTTAGGCAGCTAATGGGTAAGAAATTTTGCAACTTTTGCCTTCCTTTCCCTAAAATCGGTGCATCATCGCCCATGCTTACATTTTACACTCAAGAAGGTGGTCTTAAATTTTTTGCCACGGTAAAAATGTTTGCGTTGTTGACATAGATACAGGCCCCGTTCACAAGGGAATGCAATCGTTCCGTTTCATATCGTTCCTTTCCGAAGAGTGGAACGCTTGGGGGTTGCGTTCACACAGGCGTGCTTGAAGTGACATCGTTCTGTTCCAAAAAGCAGGACGATAAAAATTAATACGAAAAGTGGAACGATGCGCAATCGTTCCGTTCCGTGCCAGTGTGGACAGGCAATGAGGTGCAAAACTGGACCAAAAAATGGAACGATATGATTTTTGCCCTAACCGCATGTATGGATGTAGTAGCTGCTGGAAAAATGGCAAGGAGTGACGAAAAAACTGTGGAACGAAACGATCGCGTTCTCGTGCGAACAGAAACAAAAACCATACGCAATCGTTTCGTTCCCGTATGAACAATGTGTTTTTGCGTTCCAGAAACTGGAACAAAGATGGAACGGAATGATTGCGTTCCCGTGTGAACGGGGCCACAGAAAAGGAAATTTTCAACTGTTGGCAATATAATCAAATTCTAGTGATTCTGCCACAAGCTTAACTTATTACTGGGCGACAAAAAAGACGTACATCAAACTGAATACTTTTCACATGGCAACGTAAGCTTCCTTACCATCACAGGTGGTTCCATTTCCAAAATAACCAAATTTACATCGGCATGTAGAAGATCCTTTTGTATTCGTACAATCAGCATTTTCACTGCATTGATGTTGTCCAGTTGTACATTCGTTTATGTCAATGCAATTAAATCCGCCACTAAATCCACTCTTGCATGAACAATTGTATATGCCAGGACTGGTTAGCAGGCAAAGTGTTTTTTCACCGCAGCTGCTTACTGTGCTATTAGGTGGACAAGCTAGGAACAAAATATAAAAAGGTGAACGATGTTGGGATAAACTACTCGGGGGGGGGGCAGCACGACATGCAGGGGTGGAAAAAATAGCGGACCATGGCACCAATGGTCCCAGAAATTTTTTCAGGTCTCCAGAAAGAATGAAAAGGAAAAAAAGGAATGAATTTAGAGAAGCAAACAAATGAAAAGTCAATTTTTTTTCTCAAGATCGTAAAGGCTGTCTTAATTGATGGCCGTTATTAAATAGATGACCATACCATACCAAGCAATTTCATAAAAAAGATGTTGCTTACAAGTGCTGAAGTGGTCAGCTTAAAAATTAACAAAACTTGCCCAACAAGTATCATCTACGATTGTGATAAGACTGCTAATCATTCCTCAGTTCTGTCGTATTTCTTGCATATATCGTTAGCTGTCAAGAGTGGGCACTTTTTGAAGCGATTCTCACAGAAACTTTTTTCGAGGCTTGTTTGGTCCCAATTAAATCTTTTTCCATCCCTGATGACATGAAGACGAAACCTCCTGTACAGCATGACATCTTCTGTTGTCAGGATATGCAGGACATATATTTTTATGTTTGGGCACCTTGAAAAAATGCCTTCACTGAAAGTCAACTCTTAGCCTGCGTTTTTTGGAATTTGGTCTGCGACGCAGGCTAGTCAACTCTCCTCAAATCAATTTGACAAACAATGGAACGTTAAGAAAAGAAAATGAAAATGTTAAGCTAAAGATTAGTTCGAAGTCTGGAGATAGTAAACACGAGAAATGGATATCGGAGAAGAATGTTTTCACGTAATTCTTTTTAGTTCTTACTACTTGGTTATTGCTACTTTATTTTAACATTTTCATAGAGGGTAACAACACAGAAGAATTCTGATTTACAACTGGCCCAGAAAACGTGTAAGCATTCGAGCAGTAACTGCGAAGGAGCCTTGGTCTCATTAATATTTTCACGTATGGCCAAGTTGCGTTTGTACTGGCAGAGTATTCACTTTATCAGGCAGCCTAAGAATACTTATTGTTGATTTGCGCATGCAAATATTAAAATGCACTGACTCAACCGGATGTCAAGTAGAGTACGGACTGTGGCTTTCGAAGTCATACGATTTTGGCCAATAAGAGTAGCTTATTTCCCTGAAAACAATAGGGTCACATGATTAGAAAATCGATTTTTGCAGCGATGTTTCTAGATGGTTGGATACGAAAAAGGCGAGAAAGCATCTGCGCGGGCATGACTTTCGATGTTTGATTTGGTTACAAAGAACCTGTTGTGTTCATCCTTCAATGGCCGCCCTGGCTGTTGCAGAACAAAAGGATTCATACGGATTTTTAATGGATTTTTCTTGAAAAAAAATTTTTTTGCAGGTGTAGAGATTTTTGGGAGTGAAATGCCCCTTAGTCGCAAGCAGTGGCGAAGGCATCCGACGGTGTCCATTTCAACTCATTCAACCAGGTTACGAAACGGTAATAAGATCACGAAACGAGTACCAAGGGCCTTGGCTGATCTGGTACCCAGGATACTTGGCTGAGCACTTGGATAACAATTCAGAAACGTTTTTATTTTGTCTGGAAATGAGCATACTTCCGCTGTGGATGCGTAAAACTTGCTAACAGCAGCAAGGAGGAAAAATCTTTGCGTGTTTGTTTAGATTTTGTGCGTGTTTGTTCATGGGAAATGTGGACACAATTTGGGTGTTGATCGTGTCCTCAATACCTGGCCTAAATTATGTTTAATGATTAAATGTATTTCGTTACCTTGGTTGTCTTCAATTCACCGTTTATCTTCTCGTTCTTGTCTGGGAGCACAGCAGGCTCCTATCAACGGTTCCGCATGGGCCTAATGTTTTGAACTGCATTGCGATTCAAAAGCCGTGACCTGAGAACTAGTTCCCAGTTTCCCAGATCAACGCGGCCCTCGAACGAGGTCACGGCTTTCGAATCGCAATGCAGTTCAAAACATTAGGCCCATGCGGAACCGTTGATGGCAGCCTGTTGTGCTCCCAGACAAGAACGAGAAGATAAACAGTGAATTGAAGACAAGCAAAGTAACGAAATACATTTAATCGTTAAACATAATTTAGGCCAGGTATTGAGGACACGATCAACACCCAAATTGTGTCCACATTTCCCATGGTGTGTTCTGGCTTTATAAGAAACCAAACCCTCACATTACATAACAAGTAAGAAACTTGAATGCTTGAAAATTGTCTAAGGAACAGCTTTCGTGGGGGGGGGGTGGGATGTTTTCCACAATTGAATTGGTTCAATGCTGACTAAATTCTCCAAAAATCAGTCCCTTTGCAAGAAGACAAAAGATCCTTTGCCAGAAACAATTCCGTTGCTTGTAAGGATACATCTTTTTATGAGAAATTGCTTATGATTAGAAACTCAACTCTCACATCGCCAAAGAATTAAGAAACTCAGGTACAGGCAAAGTGTAAATTAAGGAAGTATCTATTTTTGCCAAAAGAAATCCTTGACATATTTTTGCTTCATTTTCAGTTGTTTACTGTATCACATTACAGTACCTGAGTTAATACCTAAACATTGAAAAAGCCTAAAAAACATTGTTTGAACTATTCACCAAGCACAGGTAATAGAAATGAAAATTGCCATGGCAACTCTTGAGTATTCAAAATCTGATGGTTATAACACGCTAGCGAACTTATACCCACTACTGTGATGGATACGTCATACGGAGGCGGGGTATTATGCTTGATGTGATGGATACGTCATACAAAGGCGTGGTATTATGCTTGATGTGGTGGATACGCCATACGGAGGTGGGGTATTATGCTTGATGTGGTGGATACGCCATACGGAGGTGGGGTATTATGCTAACGTGGTGGGGTATTATGCTTGATGTGGTGGATACGCCATACAGAGGTGGGGTATTATGCTAACGTGGTGGGTATTATGCTTGATATGGTGGATACGCCATACAGAGGCGGGGTATTATGCTAATGTGGTGGGGTATCATGCTTGCTGTCATGGATACGCCATACAAAGGTGGGGTATTATGCTTGATGTGGTGGGGTATTATGCTTGATGTGGTGGATACGCCATGCAGAGGCGTGGTATTATGCTTGATGTGGTGGGGTATCATGCTTGATGTGATGGATACGCCATACAAAGGCGGCGTATTATGCTTGATGTGGTGGGGTATTATGCTTGATGTGGTGGATACGCCATACAAAGGCGGGGTATTATGCTTGATGTGGTGGGGTATCATGCTTGATGTGCTGGATACGCCATACAAAGGCGGGGTATTATGGTAACGTGGTGGGGTATTATGCTTGATGTGGTGGATACCCCATACGGAGGCGGGGTATTATGCTAACGTGGTGGGGTATTATCCTTGATGTGGTGGATACCCCATACAGAGGCGGGGTATTATGCTAACGTGGTGGGGTATTATGCTTGATGTGGTGTATACGCCATACGGAGGTGGGGTATTATGCTTGATGTGGTGGGGTATTTTGCTTGATGTGGTGGATACGCCATACAGAGGCGGGGTATTATGCTAACGTGGTGGGTTATTATGCTTGATGTGGTTGATACGCCATACAGAGGCGGGGTATTATGCTTGATGTGGTGGATACGCCATACAGAGGCGGGGTATTATGCTAACGTGGTGGTGTATTATGCTTGATGTGGTTGATACGCCATACAGAGGCGGGGTATTATGCTAACGTGGTGGGGTATTATGCTTGATGTGGAGGGGTATTATGCTTGATGTGGTGGATACGCCATACAAAGGCGGGGTATTATGCTTGATGTGGTGGATACGCCATACAAAGGCGGCGTATTATGCTTGATGTGGTGGATACGCCATACAAAGGCGGCGTATTATGCTTGATGTGGTGGGGTATTATGCTTGATGTGGTGGGGTATTATGCTTGATGTGGTGTATACGCCATACGGAGGTGGGGTATTATGCTTGATGTGGTGGGGTATTATGCTTGATGTGATGGATACGCCATACAAAGGCGGGGTATTATGCTTGATGTGGTGGATACGCCATGCAGAGGCGTGGTATTATGCTTGATGTGGTGGGGTATTATGCTTGATGTGGTGGATACGCCATACGGAGGCGGGGTATCATGCTAACGTGGTGGGGTATTATGCTTGATGTGGTGGATACGCCATACGGAGGCGGGGTATTATGCTTCATGTGGTGGGGTATTATGCTTGATGTGATGGATACGCCATACAGAGGGTGGGGTATTATGCTAACGTGGTGGGGTATTATGCTTGATGTGGCGGATACGCCATACGGAGGCAGGGTATTATGCTTGATGTGGTGGGGTATTATGCTTGATGTGATGGATACCCCATACAGAGGGTGGGGTATTATGCTAACGGGGTGGGGTATTATGCTTGATGTGGTGGGGTATTATGCTTGATGTGGTGGATACGCCATACAGAGGCGTGGTATTATGCTAATGTGGTGGGGTATTATCCTTGATGTGGTGGATACCCCTTACGGAGGCGGGGTATTATGCTAACGTGGTGGGGTATTATGCTTGATGTGGTGGATACCCCATACAGAGGCGGGGTATTATGCTAACGTGGCGGGGTATTATGCTTGATGTGGTGGATACGCCATACAAAGGCGGGGTATTATGCTTGATGTGGTGGGGTATTATGCTTGATGTGGTGGATACGCCATACAGAGGCGGGGTATTATGCTAACGTGGTGGGGTATTATGCTTGATGTGGTGGATACCCCATACGGAGGCGGGGTATTATGCTAACGTGGCGGGGTATTATGCTTGATGTGGTGGATACCCCATACGGAGGCGGGGTATTATGCTTGATGTGGTGGGGTATTATGCTTGATGTGGTGGATACGCCATACAGAGGCGTGGTATTATGCTA